>CM044397.1:63295000-63757500 GCA_024322285.1 Musa beccarii | reverse complement strand
GTGCTGCGCATCGTCGGTGACCTACGTCGAAGGCTGGAACAGAAGCCACCGGAGATCCAGTTCTTCTTGAACGACCTCCCGGGAAATGACTTCAATAATGTCTTCCGGTCTTTGGAAAGATATGAGAAGAAGATGGAGGAGGAGAAGGGGGACCTGCTCGTGCCTCATTACGTTGTGGGCGTGCCCGGCTCCTTCTACGGGAGGCTTTTCCCGTGTAACACTGTGCACTTCTTCCACTCTAACTTCTGTCTCATGTGGCTCTCTCAGGTTGATCACTACTGTGCTTTCCCATGTCACGCATGCGGTGTTGCACTGTTTTGATGTTGTACTACTGATCATGAACTATGTGTTTTAGGTTCCACAAGGTCTCGAGAGTGAGCAGGGTGTTCCGCTGAACAAGGGCAATATCTATATTGTAGAGACCAGTCCACCCCAAGTCGTGAAAGCATACCAAGAACAACACCGGAGAGACTTCTCCACGTTTCTCAAATCTCGTTACGTAGAACTAAGCATCGGAGGGGGAATGGTATTAACATTCCTAGGAAGAAGAAACAAACACCCAGCCAATGGCGAGTTAAGCTATCTGCATGGACTACTCGCAGAGGCCCTTAAGGAAATGGTCTCACAGGTACGTCAAATCTTCACCTTAAGGAAAAGTGAGAACACTGTTTTTCCTTCGTAAGGTTAAAGAAGAGAGCTGACACGAGTCATTGTTTATTGAGTTCAGGGAATCATATCAGAAGACAAAGTGGACACCTTCAATTTGCCAATTTATGGAGCATCAATACAAGAAGTAACGGCAGTGATCCACGACGAAGGTTTATTTGATCTGGAACAAGCACAGACTTTTGAATACAACTGGGACCCGTTTGATGACACCGACGACGATAGTGTGTTCGACAATGTACTTAGCGGGAGGAACGTGGCGAAGTGTATACGGGCTGTGTATGAATCCTTGATTGCACATCATTTTGGGGATGCCATACTCGATGAGCTATTCTCACGATATGCCGAGAAGGTTGCGACGCATCTCCTCAAAGAGAAAACCAAGTACACCGTTTTAGTCATTGCCTTGAAGAAAAAAGCTTGAGAGTGAACAAGCATGCACGCAAAACTTAATGCAAATTCGTATGTAGAAGTATGTATCCGTTAATGCAATAAAAATGCGTACGTGGTGAATCACCACATTTGGTCTGCTGCCATTATGCTGGCATGTATGGATTGATAGCTGATGCGATTTATCCCAACTGCACGATGAAATCTCATTATTCAATTGAAGAAAATTTTCTCATTTAAACATGTATAAATGGACATTGGATCAAACTAATTAAAATATGTTTTACTTTTACACTTCATTCTATCATGGTATCAGAGCTATTGCGTTAAGCATGAGTTTTTTTTTCTTCCTTCTTCACTGTCCAGCGATAGCGTCGAACAGTACGACAATGTTGCACTTCCAAGGCCAATGTTGAGGAGTGGACCGACGAAATCCTCAGCATCCATCTTCCGTCGCCACCCTTGAGGAGCTTCTTCAACTGGCTACTCGTCATTTCCCCTTCCCTCCTCTCCCAACCAAGAGGAACATCTTTGTTGGCCAGGCACTTGTTGAATCGTCGGCCACACCTTCCCTTCCTCACTCTTGATCACCTCCTTGTACGGCCTTGCAATAGTGCATCGACAAGGCAAGGTGACGAACTCCACCTCAATTGTTACTGTAAACCCCTGGTAAACCTCCTACAGCTCTTCCTCGAGCGGCACCATCGGCGCGGCCAGAGAACTAGCTCCCAGATCTCAGCACACCTTGTAGATTGTTGTACTAACATCGAGACATGGACGCTTGCATTACTCATTAGAGAAACAGAGCATCTCTTGCCTTAGCAAGACCTCCTCAACCAGCTACGTCGCTTCCTTTCCTGTGGTACTTCCTCGGTGAACAGTGGCTATCTTCTCCTGCTGCTGCGTTGCCATCTTTGCATTGTCCATCACTGCAGTCCGTCATAGCATTGCTGCTACCTATGCCAAGCAAGATGTCCTAACATCGAGACTGTGGATGCTTGCATTGCTCACCAAAGAAACAGAGCATCTCTTGCCTTAGCAAGACCTTTGATAGCAGATAAGATAGCAGATAAGATTTCCTCAAATTGTCTGAGGAAATCTCACTGAGTTGTTGAGGGAAATCCTCGCTTAGTTGTTGAGATAAATCCTCCCTCTTAAACCTGTATAAATAAGCCTTGTACTATACTATCTGAAACAAGCTTAACAAATATATTTTCATTCTATCATGGTATCAGAGCCTCTTGCCTAGAGCAAATTCTCTTCTCGTTGTCTTCTCCCGAAGCTGCGTTCTTCTTCTCAACAGCAGCTCGTCCGACGACAATAATCGCTACTCACCGTTGTCCTCTCCCGAAGCTGTGTTCTTCTTCTCAATGGTAGCTTCTTCCCCTCTTGCCCCTGCCTCATCGTAGCCCCCTGCTTCTTCCCTACTGCGGTGTGACAGAAGCAGAGCAATCTTTGCTGTAATCACTGCATGGAGAGATCACCGGGTTCCTTCTTCTTTCCCATCGCGATCGGCCCTCCTCCTTCGCTCGTGCCCATGTGGTGAACGCCTTGGCTTCTCCGCTGCACTGCCGATCTCAACCCCGGCTCTCTCCTCTACCGAAGAACCCTCTCACCCCCTACTTCCTTTGCCAGGCGAAAGCTTCTTCCTTGCCTGGTGATCGCCTTCAACCTTGTGGTCACTGCTGCCAGTGACCACCGCTGTGGTCCTCGGAAATAACAGCAACTACTGGAGATGGCGCTGCCAGCACCGGCTTCCAGCCGTGCGCTTCCCATCCCTAAGTAGCCACTGCTACTCCCCTGCCCTTTCCTCCCTGAGACAGCCGCCGTTGCTTCTCGACAGCGATCCCCTCAGCCACTGTTTCAATCGGCGGCCACGCACCCCTCTTCGCTGTCAGCATCAATAGCAACCACCGCAGCCAGCGTGCGGTGTGACAGAAAACTCCTCTGTTGTCGAATTCAATCGAACGAACAACCCACAGTAACCTAACGCCGTCGCTTCCTCTCCTTGCGGTGACTTCCTACAGCATCGCTGCCATCCAGCCCCTTGTCACGGACTTAGCTAGTTTTGCCTAAGCCGTGCGGCACCAATGCGTATCACCGCAAAGGTCAGCCTCCCCGAAATCTCCTACAATCCCTTAGGACCTACGAAAGAGAAGACGGGACAGAGAAAGCGCTTCACACGGGATCCGCAAGCCACTCTTTTAGCAAACACTTTATAGCCGATGCACATTCCAACCATGGATATTACAAGCTCAGAACAGTTGCACAACAAAGGTATAAAATTGGTCCACTACAGCATCGAATCTAGTACAAGTGTCCACATGACACAAACTTTCCATAAAGCCGACAATGGCTGCCAAACTCACTCAAATTGGGCATTTAGCCTTTGGCAAGCCCTTTACAAGTAATAACAAACCAAAAGGGACACGGACATACATAAGTGTTACACCGAACAAGCCGTTTATAATTTTGTCCGTGACATTCTCCCCCACTTATTCCTTCGACGTCCTCGTCGGCCTTTCTTGACGCAACTTCTTTTCTTTGTTGGATCTTCTATCTTCTGCTCCTGCTACGATGCGCCTCTTGGCTCCCAATTGTTCTCCACTTGTTGTTGAGTCGTCGAACTTTAATCCGCCATACTGCTTCAACTCGCCAATAACTCTGACTCTGGTGTGGGGTCGGCGAAGTTGTGTTGATCCTTCTTGAGTCTTGCGGATTCATCCGATGAAGGAAAAAGACCATCTTTGATATGCGCCACTCTCCAAATTCTTCTTGTCTCTTGAACTGGATAGATGCTTGTTGGAGCTTTAACGAGCATCGCCTCGCAACCTTTAAAGTTTTCTGGTCCTTCCTCCGTAAAATTTACCCATCGAATCTTCTTCCACTTAGTTGTCTTGCCCAAGTAGGCTCGCATCACTTCCGCTTTCGATTGGCATTCAATTGGGAAATGAAGCGGACAATCTACTCTCAGTAGCACTAATCACCGTTGATGACGGCTTGACAACTGTTATCTTTCATTAGTCTCTTCGAAGGGTCTTCAAATTTGTGCAGAGCTCCTCTACTGGATAACTAAGAGAGCTGGGGTACTCGGTTTCGCCCATTCTCTTGAGAGTTGAGAAGGCAAAGGTTACTTGACTTCGCCCGCCTCCTCGAGGTTGTACTTCGTGCATCAAGCTGGTTACTAGACTTCGCCTGCTCTTAGCTCACACTTCCGAAGCACTTGAAGTGTTTGCAATCCTTGTGCTGAGTCAGCTACTATGATTCACCTTCTCATTGCCCTTGAACTTCTGGAATGCAAGAAGTTATCACTCCAACTTGGAGTAAGTCTCCGATAGATTTGGTTGTCTTTGGGATTGTACCGCCTTCTCCATCATTTCTGTCGCCGACTCCTTTGAGTAGCAAAGGTACATCACCGCGTACTGTCTGCTCCGATCCTTGGTCATGCACTCTTGCATCGACCCGAAGTCCTTCACTCATGGCTATCTTGATGGAAAGTCTATTGACACTGGTCTTACGAAGTTCTCTGGCTTCTGCCCTTCAGCCTTGTCTTGGTACATGGAGTTTGCCAAAGCATTCTCCTCCTCTACGGCCCATATCACGACCAAGTGCTCTCCTCTAAGAGAGCAAGGGATTGATGACTCCCCGGAAGTCCCGCCTCAGCGGTACCATGGCACTGCGACGCCCATGGTACTACTATTCGTTGTCTTGCATCTGCATCTCTTCTTCGTGATCGGTAGATCCGCCTCTGCGGCATTGTGACACTCCTCTGAGTTCACCTTCAATCTAACCGATGATTGATCTTGGGTAGCTGAGTCCCTCTTGGACTCGTCATTGCTTCCTCGCCATATTTCGACCACCTGCTTCAACACCTATGTGTTCTCTGGGCAGTTCCACTTGGTTGCTGGAAAGACAGACTACAACTCCCATGTATGGCCACCGCCACTCATGTTGCAGGACTTGCACCATTTTTGTTCTCCTTAGTTTCATTGGCTGCAATGTTCGCTTACTCGGCCTTGTCCTCTAACTTGCCGGGCTCCCTTAAGCGAATGTGAGCTCTGAAGTAGTTCCACTCTTCAGCAGCTCCGATCATACCTCTGTATGATCCAGTCCCCCTATGGGACTCCCTAGTACTTGCATCTGAACTTTTTCCTCGATAGTGCACAGCCCCCATAAGCTGATGTCCAAGGCTTCCATTCAATGCAACATTCGATGCACGCACGGAAGACCCACCTCTGTGGTACCATGGCATTCACTGCTTGAATCCATAGCTCTTCTTGCCGTCGTGTTGTTCATCGAAATGGAGCTCCCAGTCGCGCTCCCGATCATACCTCTACACGATCTAGTCCCCCCCATGGGACTCACTGTGTGTGTCGACTTGCCGCGAACTTTTCTACCACGATCTCCTACATCATGTTGCCGCCTGGTGACATCTCCCTGCATTCTGATCCCTGTGGTATGAACTCGAACTGTGATATCTCCATGTGTGGACTCCGCCAACACATCGGAGGGCCTTCGCCATCTTCGATTTTGTTCGCTCCTGTGGCAATCGACCTTCGTCCACCCACTCTCGGGTCACACTCAGACGAAGGCTAGCTCTAGGACAATCCATCGCCTAGCAGCTCTTCTGAAGTCCCCTGACTTCACTGAAATAGGTGCACCATTGTCTGGATCCTGGGACTCTGCCCCTACTAGCACAATCTCCGCTGCGCATCGCTTTCCTCATGGCAACTTGAATAGCAACACTATGGCATATTCATCAAGAGTATCTGCCTTTGCATCCTCTTGCCCCGTGTCAAGGCCTTCTTCTAACACCAACTTCGCCACTGTAAGTTGTATCGCCTTAGTTCCTCCGTCAAATGCTTCACCGAGATGAGGTGCATATTCCCCGAAGTTCCCTTCGTCTTTGGCACCATACAAGATGAGTCTGCTCTATCAGAATAGAGAACTCAAGGAACGACATGATCCTACTCTTGTCTCTCGCAAGAGTCCATGTCCTTGACTTCTGCTAAGGAAAGCTCCACGCCTCCGCTCCACGCTTCTATCTTCTTTGCCAACTCCCTTCATGCGGTTTGGGTACATCAACAAGTTACCCCCAAGTTGTTCCGCTTCTCGATTTGCATTGTGTTAATGGTGGCCCTCACGCCAACCATTCCACGGGTTAGCCCTCTGTTGAGTCCGATCTCACTATCGGCTCCAAGTGTGCCTTCACTTTGTGTTGCCTGGGTTGCTCCCCCACTTGATCTCGCTATTCGTCCACCAACGCATCACCACTGGCGAGATCATGCAATGACTCCTTACCGCTCACTCGATCCATCGAGCTTCGTCTTGAGGTACTCAACTAATGCGGTTCATTGCACATGATTCTACTTCTATAGAACCGAGGCTTATCCCTCCTGGGTATCTGCCCCGTTGAAGCAACTTCTCTCTTCGCATTCTTCCCTTTGGAAGTTTAGGAGACCACCATCCTCTTGGACTACTTTGCCTCTACTGAACAAACTGTGCCCAATTCTGCCTTTGCAAATGCATTTGCTAGATTGTGACACTTCACCAATACAGCTCACATTGCACCCCTCTGGGTCTAGCAAAATGTCTGAACTCTTTGCACACTTCAGCCTCTTACGAAAGTATCCTGCACATGCCGAAGAGAAAGTTTTAATGCTCCATGGCGCCGACCTTCGGTCGCCTTGGGATGACCGCGAACAATCCATCGTCCGCATGCAAGGCCATGCATGAGTATCGAATTCCATGAGTTTACAACTCTTTCGATCGTTGAACAACCCACTCCACCTTGCACGGTCTCATCCTTTGCCAAGCACTCCGCTTGCCTCGAGCACCATCAAGATTGGGTGCTAACGTCGAGCCACTGCTCGAACTCAGCCATCCCGACCTTTGTGTGCTCCGTAATTCTTCTTAGCTTGTTGTACTCGTGGTGCCTCGCTAGGTCCCCCACGTTTGCATGCTAAGTGTTTGTAAGTGGGCTTGTCCCGCTCTGATACCATCTGTCACGGACTTAGTTAGAAGTATTTCAGATAAAATAATTTATTATTAGAAAATTTTAAAAAAAGAAATTTCTTTTCAAAAAAACCTAAAAAAGAGAGGTTTTTATCAAATATTATCCAAATATTAATTTGACCATAATACGGCGAAATTACTTAATAAAATATTTTTAATATTTACAAAGAAAAATAATTAGATTTAGAATATAATATCCCCACCTCACGCGCGTACTATGTTTCTTTGGGATGCCAAATGTGACCGGGCAGATGGTCAGTGGAAGTCGTGGCGGGCGTGTCACGACAAACTAAGCCCACCCGAGCCGATACCCGACGCGGGCGTTGTCGAACGGAGTCGCCAACGGCCCGCCCTCGCGTGCCGCAGTCGACCACCCACTGTTTCTACCTTTCGTGGTGGCACACGCGATGCCATCCCATCTAGAAGCCAGACTCGGCACCACGGGGGACTTAGCTGGTTTTGCCTAAGCCGTGCGACACCAATACGTATCACCGCAAAGGTCAGCCTCCCCGAAATCTCCTACAATCCCTTAGGACCTATGAAAGAGAAGACGAGACAGAGAAAGCGCTTCACACGAGATCCGCAAGCCACTCTTTTAGCAAACACTTTATAGCCGATGCACATTCCAACCATGGATATTACAAGCTCAGAACAGTTGCACAACAAAGGTATAAAATTGGTCCACTACAGACCGAATCTAGTACAAGTGTCCACATGACACAAACTTTCGCAAGTGGCAAGCCGACAATGGCTGCCAAACTCACTCAAATTGGGCATTTAGCCTTTGGCAAGCCCTTTACAAGTAATAACAAACCAAAAGGGACACGGACACACATAAGTGTTACACCGAACAAGCCGTTTATAATTTTATCCGTGACACTCTGGCACCCTTCCATCGGTGGAGCCGCTGGTTCTACAAGAAATAGTGATCTCAATTGAATCGCTGTTCTCTACCTCATCGAGCAGCGTCCGGAATACATGCGGACAACAAATCACCTCCTCTCCAGCCCAATGTACACCCTCTCCTCAGTAGATCTCTCAAGAGCAAGGACTCTGTCACCCTTTTGGCCATCAAATTTGGATGAACGCTGTAATCTGCATCGACCATAGCCATCATCGTCTATTGCCTACTGCTGTCTCGTCGTCAGCAGGGCTCAACGCTGCACTGTTCTATCACAAACTCTAAGCTCTCGGATCAGTATACTCAGAATGTCTTCATCATCTACTTCTGATGTTCCGGTTATTATTTCTACAGGGAATCATAGTGCTTCTCCACATACACGGCTTATCTCCATCAATGTTGCCACGCTAATCCCTTTCAAGTTATCAATAGGTGATAACTATGCATCTTGGGGAGCTTAGTTTTCTAATCTTCTGTTTGGATATGACTTACTAGGTTATGTCGATGGCTCTCTCAACTGTCCACTAGCAATGATGAACATCCCGGCGAACCCAGTCCAGTACCCAATCCAGCTCATAAGCTATGGTTACGTCAAGACTGTCTCGTCCTCCAAGCTATTCAAGCTTCAATTACTGGATCCATCGCACCATTTATATCTTCATATGCAACTACTACAGAAGCCTGGTATAAGTTATAAACAACCTTGGCAAATCGTTCGCGTACTCGTAAGCTCAACCTTCTATCCAGTCTAATGAAAACAAAATAAGAGGGAAGTACAATTACTGACTATCTACAAAATATCAAAGTTATCATCGATGACTTGGCTTTGATAGGTCATTCCCTCTGTGATGAAGAAGTGATAATCCATACTCTCAATGGCTTAGGAGATGAGTACAAGGAATTGGTAGCCGCAATTCGAGCACGCGACTCACCGATGTCATTCGAAGAACTCTATGACAAATTGACTAACTATGAGACGTACTTAAAGGGCAAGAATAAGTTGGTCGAACCAACCATCACCGCTCAAGTTAGTCAAAGGTCCAAGAGGCAGAGCAACCAGTACAGGAAGAATATCAATAAAGGTTTGGCCAAGATGACTCTTGACCCTATGAGTCCCAACCAAACCCCCTTCGCTCCGCATCATCAACATTTCTATCAAGGTGGCAACTCCAATAACCATTAGCCCTGGCGTCCTGACCTCATAACCCAACAACGAATTATCGATCAACTGTGTGATAAAGTTGGACACTCCGCAAAAGTCTGTCGATCTCGACCCAAACCTGTTGCTCCAACACGATGGCCTCAGGCGAATCTCATAACTACACCGTCTACAAATCAACATAACTGGATTGTGGACTCTGGCGCCTCTCTTCACATCACTTCTGATCTTCAGAACTTGTCCATCCATAATAACAATGGCGGTAATGAAGACATCATCATCGGCGATGGTAAAGCTATTCCTATTACTCATACTGGCTCCACAACACTTAATTCTCATTCTACAAGTTTTACACTCGATGATGTTCTGTATACACCTCACATTAAGTGAAACCTTATTTTTGTTTCTCAATTCTGAAAACACAATAATACTTCTATTGAATTCTTTCCTGATTCTTTTCTTGTCAAAGATTTGAACATGGGAGCATCCTTGGTTCAAGGCCAGAATAGAGGCAACATTTACGAATGGCCATCAGCTCCATAAATAACCCAACCCACTGTCCACTCTTCGGTTGCAGCTTCAATTGATGTGTGGCATCGTCGTCTTGGTCATCCCTCGTCCCTTATCTAGCAAAAATTAATTTCTCGTTATTCTCTTCCTAGTTTTAAATCAAGTGACTTTATAACTCATTGTGATGCTTGTCTTAGCAATAAAAGTTATAGATAGTCCTTTGGTACATCTTCCATATCTTGCTCTAAACCATTTGAAATTATTCATACAGATGTTTGGGGTTCTGCTCCAACCATTTCTTTTGACAAATTCAGATTTTATGTTATTTTTATAGACTATTTTACTAAGTACACATGGCTGTACCCTCTTCATCATAAATATGAAGTTTCCATAGTCTTTACCAACTTTAGAAAGTTGGTTGAGAACTACTTTCAGTCTACAATAAAAATAGTCTACTTTGATGGTGGAGGTGAATATCAAGCCTTGACATCATGTCTTTCAGCTTGTGGCATATAACACCTTAAGTCACCCCCACATACTCCTCAGTTAGTTCGCTCTGCTGAATGCAAATATCGGCATACAGTTGAAACCGGTCTCACACTTCTACATCAGGCCTCCATGCCTCCAACCTTCTGGTCAGTAGCCTTTTAAACTGTAGTCTTTCTTATTAATCGTATGTTTACTCCAGTCTTACATTATCAATCCCCATTTGAAATACTATTTCATAAAACTCCAAACCTTCATAAACTTAAAGTATTTGATTATCTATGTTATCTATGATTACGTCCCTATACCTCCAATAATATATCAGCAAGATCTAAGTCTTGTGTCTTCATAGGATACTTCCTTGAATATAACACCTTCCGATGCTACAACCCTCAAACCCAACAAGTCTTTGTATCACGACACGTTATTTTTGTGGAGTCTACCTTTCCTTTCCACACCCATAAGTCTCCTGTTGTGCAAGCCGCTCTGCCAAACATTCATCACTGGAATATACCTTTAACCCTATCAGATATGACTCTCATGATATCATCAAGTTCTTCCCCTCAGGATCCACAATCCACTGCGACTCCAGTTCAGCAGCTCTGTATTCCTTCTACTTCTCCACTCCTTACTTCTCAAGTTTTTTCTATTAATGAGGCCACACATTCAAAAATACAATCATTGTCTTTGTCTCCTCCTAGACCCAATGACACTGAAGTATCTTAACCTGACCCAGTCCATGTCAATGACTCTCCACCATCTCTACCACCAATACAACCTCACAATCTCATTGCCTTCGAACATCCAATGACAACACGCTCCAAGAGCAGTATTTTTAAACAACGTCAAATCCTTGACTTACATACTATCACAGAATCCTTACTTAAGACCATTGAGCCCACAACATTCACTTAAGCCTAAAAATCTCTACACTGGCGTAAAGCCATGTGTGAAGAATATAATACCCTCCTCCATAACTCAATATGGACCCTTGTACCCTTTCACCACACACAAAATATCATCGGGTGTAAATGGGTCTTTCGAATTAAACGGAATCCTGATGGATCCGTTGCTAGATATAAAGCACGGCTAGTTACTAAAGGGTTTCATCAACGACCTGGTTTTAATTTCACTGAGACATTCAGTCCTGTTGTTAAACCCACAATAATCCAACTTATCTTAAGTTTGGCCACCACTAAAGGCTAGCAATTACAATAATTGGATGTTAATAATGCCTTTATACAAGGGACTCTAACTGAAGGCGTCTTTATGTAGCAACCTCCTGGTTTCCTCAATTCTCAATATCCAAGGCATGTTTGCAAACTACTAAAAGCTATTTATGGACTTCGTCAAACTCCAAGAGCCTGGTATAATAAACTTAGCTCATTTTTTACTTCAATTGGCTTAATCAACTCCAAGTCTGATACGTCGATATTTCTACGACAACAAAATGAAGGCATAATATATCTTCTGGTATATGTCGATGATATTATTGTCACGGGCAATAATCCTATAGTGATCCAAGCATTCATCAAGCAATTAGCAGATCGATTCTCCCTTTGTCTTGAGTTACCTTTTGGGTGTAGAAGCAATATATACATCTTCAGATCTCTTTTTTTTATAAAGAAAGTACATTCAAGATTTATTATCGAAGATAAATATGCAAGATGCAAAAGAAGTTACAACTCCTCTCTCTACTGTTAAATCACTAAAATTATATGATGACAGTCCTACTACGGAACCTACTCAATAACGTTAAGTAGTTGGCTCTTTACAATACTTAGCCCTCACCCATCCAAATGTCTCATTTGCAATCAACAAGTTATTATATTTTAATTCTATCAATCTCCTCATCTAGCTACGTCGCTTCCTTTCGTGCGGTACTTCCTCAGCGAATAGTGACTATCTTCTCCTGCTGCACTGTCGTCTCTTCTGCACCGTCCACTCGCTGCAGTCCATCGCAGCATTGCTGCTACCTATGCGCTCTTTACCCAAGCAAGATGTCCTGACATCGAGACCGTGGACGCTTGCATTGCTCACCAGAGAAATAGAGTATCTCTTGCCTTAGCAAGGCCTCCTCATCCAGCTATGTCGCTTCCTTTCCTACGGTACTTCCTTGGCGAACAGTGGCTATCTTGTCCTGCTATTGTGCTACTGTCTCTGCACCGTCCACTCGCTGTAATCCATCGCAGCATTGCTGCTACCTATGCGCTCTTTGCCCAAGCACGATGTCCTCACCAACTTCTAACCGAAGCATCGCTAGTCTCCTCCTCCAGCGGAAGCCTTCTGCTAGGGGTATCCGCTTGCCAAGCATGCGCTGGGCTCGGTCTACAGCTTTACTCGTCCTGTTCCTCGTGGGAGATACAGTCTAGGTTGCCAGGCTCAAACTGATGGTGGTGGAAACAACACTATCGGAAATGGTTAAATGGGCTGAAACAGCAGGCGGAGCTGCTGGTTTTGACTGTCTCCGTATTTAAACAATGGACTGAAGCCCACAGCAACCTCTCCAACCTGTTTAATTTCATCTTTCGTCCGTCACCCAACGCGGGTGATCCCAACCCCCAAGTCAGCTATGGTGGCTCGAGATCTGCTCACATTCGCAACAAGGAGGTGTCAGATCTATATCCTTACCTTCCTCTCTATATAGCCAGCCCGTCACATGTAGTCACGTGCCATCCCATCGTAAGAATGGCTTCAGGAAATCAATCATCCCATCGCAAGTACGTGAGTCTTCCTTTTCCCTCCCTTCTCTAGCGACGGTGTACGCGAACTCCTTCCCCAGAGACTACAGTTCTTCTCCGCCTTGTCAAGCAGCATCCAGAATTGATTGATGCACTTGAAGCTGCAGCATTTGAAGACGTTCGGATCACGAATCACTTTCTCTTCGGCCCGATGTGCACCGTGGCATTTGAAGCCGCAGTCTCTGACAAAACTGCAGACCTCTCATAGATCTGCGATAAGAACTGCAGATTGGCTAATCATACTGCTATAGTCTCCTCAGCAGATCTCTTACAGAACTGCAGATCTCTCAATACCCATCAATCATACTGCTGCAGCTCTTCAGCACTGCAAACAGTGCTGCAGCACTCTCCAACAGTGTAACCAACACCACACTATTGCAGATCTCTTAAGAGCGATCCCTAAAACCTTCAGCCCACACCAGTTGAGGCAGCTTTCACTGGCACATCCTGCACTGCCCATGTGTTGCATGGGGTAGAGAACTCACCATGACCATCGCAAGTGGTGCAAATCAGAACTTGATCTTGACATTGGCTGAGTTCTTGGTTTGGCATCTTCACAGGCTTGTTACGAGCTTCTCTTCCCTGTTGATGATGCTCCCAAGGGAGCATAGGTGCTGCTGTGTTTGTTGATTAGCTCACTGATAGCAGATAGGATTTCCTCAACTGTATGAGGGAATCTCGATGGACAGTTGAGGAAAATCCTCTCCTCCTATGTATATAAATAACTCTATATTTAGTCATATAAAATGTATTTTTTATCATTACAATTAAATTATCCAAAGGCGAGAATTACGCATCTTGGCATGCATAATTTTTTAATCTTCTATTTGGATATAACCTACTAGGCTACATCGACGGCTCTCTCAATTGTCCACCTATAGTGATCGACATCCCAAGGGAACCCAATCCAGTACCAAATCCAGCCCACAAACTATGGTTACATCAAGATCACCTCATCCTTCAATCCATTCAAACCTTAGTCGTTGGGTTCGTCACCCCACTAATATCTTTATGCATGACTGTAGCAGAAGCATGGTCCAAGTTGTAAACTACCTTGGCAAATCACTCACATACTCGAATGCTCGGACTTTTATCCAATCTGATGAAAGTGAAACAAGAGGAAAGTACTATTGCTGATTATTTACAAAATATCAAAGTTATCATCGATGACTTGGTTTTGATAGGTCATTCCCTCAGTGAAGAAGAAGGTCTAGGAGATGAGTACAAAGAACTAGCAGTCGCAATTCGGGCACGTGACTCACCAATATCATTTGAAGAACTCTATGACAAACTGACTGACTACGAGACATATTTGAAGCACGATGACAAGTTGCCCGGACCAACTATTACAGCTCAAGCCAGTCAAAAATCCAAGAGGAAGGGCAACCAATACAATAAGCACATCAATAAAGGTGGCAACTTCTATACTCATCAGCCCTAGAGTCCTGACCTTAGTAGCCATCACAAAGTCATCTATTAGTTGTGTGATAAAGTCAGACACTCGACGAAAGTCTATCGGTCTCGACCTCGACTCCCTGCTCCATCATAGTGGCCTCAGGCAAACCTCATAACTACTCTGACTACTGGCCAACCTAATTGGATTATGAACTATGGCGCATCACATCATATCACCTCTGATCTTTAGAACTTGTCTATCCACAATAATTATGGCGGAAATGAAGATATCATCATCGGTGATGGTAAAGGAATTCCTATCACTCATACTGGTTTTATAAAGCTTAATTCACTTACCACAACCTTTACACTTGATGATGTTTTGTATGCACCTCACATTAAACGAAACCTCATTTTTGTTTCTCAATTATACAAACAGAACAATACCTCAATTAAATTTTTTCCTGACTCCTTTCTTATCAAGGATTTGAGCACGGGGGCATCCTCAGTCTAAGGCCAAAACAAAAATAATATTTATGAGTGGCCACCAGCTTCGCAAGCAAACCAGCCCAATGATCACTCTCCAATTGCAGCTCCAATTGATGTATGGCATCGACGTCTTAGTTATCCCTCATCCTTTATCCAGTAAAAATTACTTTCTCGTTATTCACTTCCTACCTCTACTATTAACAGCATTTTAACTTATTGTGATGCTTGTCATAGCAATAAAAGTCATGGACTATCTTTTGAAACATCCTCTATATCTTATTCTAAATCATTTGAAATTATTTATACCGACGTTTGAGATCCTACCCCAACTCTTTCTTTTGATAAATTTTGATTTTATATCATTTTTGTTGACTATTTCACTAAGTATATATGGTTTTATCCTCTCTATCATAAATATGAAGTTTTCATAATCTTTACCAACTTTAGAAAGTTGGTCGAGAATTTTTTTCAGTGTTTTATTAAAATAATTTATTCTGATAGTAGAGGCAAATATTAAACCCTCATATCCTATCTCATAGCTTGTGGTATACAATACCTCAAGTCACCCCCTCATACTCCCCAATTAGTTGGTTCTGCTGAATGCAAGTATCGACATATAGTTGAAACTAGTCTCACACTTCTACATCAGGCATCCATGCCACCAACTTTTTGGTCAACAGCCTTTCAAACTGTTGTTTATCTCATTAATCGCATGCTCACTCTAGTCCTACAATATAAGTCACCATTTGAGAAACTATTCTACAAGCTTCCAAACATTCATAAACTCAGAGTTTTTGGTTGTCTATGTTATCTATGGCTACGTCCTTATGCCTCACATAAGCCTATACCACGATCTAAGCCTTGCATTTTTATAGGATACTCTCTTGAATATAATGCTTTTCGGTGCTATAATCCACAAACTCAAAAAGTATTTATATCATGTCACGTTATTTTTATGGAATCTTCTTTTCCTTCTCAAAATCATATGTACGCTACCGTACAAGCTACTCCGACAAACATACATCACTAGAGTATCTCCTCGATTCCATCACACAAACCTCCCACAATACCATCCAATCTTTACCCTCATGGTCACTACACTCTTATTCAACAACTCCTCACTCCCCCCTTTATTTCTCTAATCCCTCCTTCACCAGTTTCCCCTATTAATGAAGCAATGCCCTCAGCTACCTCGCCATGTGATATTGAAGTGCTGCAGATTGGTTCGATTGATCTCGGTGACTCACCACCGACTATACCAATAACCCAACCTCCCACTTCTGTAGCCCCTAGCCATTCAATGACAACTTGCTTCAAAAATGGTATCGTTAAACCCCGTCAAGTCCTTGATCTACATGCTATAACGAACTCTTCCTTTGAGGCCAGTGAACCCACTACAATTACTCAAGTTCAAAATTCTTCTCTCTAGTATAAAGCTATATGTGAAGAATATGATGCACTTCTCCATAACTCTACATAGACCCTAGTGCCCTTTCATAACACACAAAACATAATCAGGTGTAAATGGGTCTTTCAAATTAAGTGGAATTTGGATGGATCTATTACTAGATATAAAGCATGTTTAGTCGCCAAAGGGTTTCATCAATGACCTGGTGTTGACTTCATAGAGACATTTAGTCTGGTTGTCAAACCCATAATAATCCGGCTTAATTGGATCACCGTGCCATCGTCACAACTATTGCTGAACTAAATTGGATCACAAATTTGCTCAAGAAACTCAACGTTAACTCTACCTTTCCTCCTACAATATACTGTGATAATATTGGCGCTACCTACCTATATGCCAATCCAGTATTTGACTCGTGCATGAAACACATTACCATTGACTTTCACTTCGTCCGTGATCAAGTTGTCCGACACCAACTACATGTTTCTCATGTACATACGGCTGATCAACTAGCAGACTCACTCATGAAGCCTCCCGCCCATAAATTATTTTTATTGCATTAGTCCAAGATCGATGTCCTTGACAGGAGCACAATCTTGCGGGGGCATGATAATAGATAGGATTTCCTCAACTGCACGAGAAAATCTCGATGGATAGTTGAGGAAAATCCTCTCCTCCTATGTATATAAATAACTATATATTCAGTCATATGAAATGCATATTTTATCATTACAATTCAATTTAACACTCACCACTCTCCTCCTTGACGAATGGAGACTATCTTCTCCTCCTTGTGACTTATTGGAGTTGGCTGCTAAGTTTGCAGCCTTCCCTCTCCTCGGCGGTCACAGCTTCTATTTCTACCATGAACTGCTGCTCCCTCGCCAACTGAAGCCTCCTCCAAGCCTCTTTCAAGTTGGCTCTGTGATTTAGCCATCTGCCTCCTCTACCACCACCCTTTCGGCTGCTGACTGAATGCTGTGATCTGCACCGATCATAGACATCGTCGCCTATTGCCAATCGCTACCTTACCATCAACTGTCACAAGCACAGCTTGCAACATAAGCCACCCTCCAACGGAGTTCTATGCTGCATTGTTCTTCACATTCTTCACCACCCAAATCCTCAACCGCAAGAACTGCTAACCAAAGATTTATAGCTTTACTCAATACTATATAACCAAACCAGTTTGCACAGAGCTACAAAAGAACTCATTTGCCAGCAACACACCTCAGGCGATGTTGATCTGCACCGATACTTCTCCCTTAGATTGGTACATATTCTCAACATGTCCTCATCATCTACCTCTAATGCTCTAGTTATTGTCCCCGTAGGGAAACATAGTACTTTTCTACATATAGGCCTTATCTCCATCAATGCTGTAACTCTCATCCCCTTCAAGTTATCCAAAGGTGGCAACTACGTATCATAACATACTTAATTTTCTAATCTTATATTTGGATATGATCTACTAGGCTACGTCGACGGCTCTCTTCATTATCCACCAGCGATGCTCAATGTCCTAGGAGCATCCAGTCTAGTACCAAATCTGGACCACAAACAATGGTTACGCCAAGGTCGTCTCATCCTCCAAGCAATTCAAGCCTCAGTCGCTGGATCCCTCGCTCCACTCATAACTTCGTGTGACACTACTGCCAAAGCTTGGTGCAAGTTACAAACCACCTTGGCAAATCGTTCACATATTCATATGCTCAGTCTCCTATCTAATCTCATAAAAATAAAATAAGAGGGAAGTACTATTACCGATTATCTACAAAATATAAAAGTTATCATCGATAACTTGGCCTTGATAGGTCATTCTCTTAGTGATGAAGAAGTCATTATCCACACCCTTAACGGCCTAGGGGACGACTACAAGGAACTGGCAACAACAATACGGGCACATGACTCATCGATGTCGTTCGAAGAACTATATGACAAGTTGACTGACTTTAAGATATATCTCAAGTGCGAGGACAAATTACGAGGACCATTCATCATGGTTCAAGTCAATCAAAAATCCAAGAGGAGGGGCAACTAGTATAATAAGATTGTCAACAAAGGTCTAACCAAGATGCCTCCTGCACTTATGAGCTCCAATCAAACCATCCCTCCTCCACATCATCAACATTTCAATCCTAACTACCAAGGTGGCTACTTCAATAATCAGTAGTCCTAGTGCCCTGACCACACAAACCAACAAAGAGTTGTTTGCCAACTATGTGATAAAGTTGGCCACTCTGCAAAGGTCTGTCGATCTCGACCCAGAGTTCCTGCTCAATCACATTGGCCTCAAGCAAATCTCACGACAACTCCAAGTCAACATAATTGGATTATGGACTCTGGCGTATCTCATCGTATCACTTTTGATCTACAAAACTTGTCCATTCACAACAACTATAGCGAAAATGAAAACATCATCATTGGTGACGGTAAAGGAATCCGTATTACTCATACTAGTTCCACAATGCTTAATTCACATACTATAACTTTTACACTGGATGAAGTTCTACATGCACCTCACATTAAATAAAATCTCATTTCAGTCTCTCAATTCTGTAAATAAAATAATACCTCAATTGAATTTTTTTCTAACTCTTTTCTTGTCAAAGATTTAAGCACGGGGGCATCCTTGGTCCGAGGCCAAAGTAAGGACAATGTTTATGAATGGTCGTCAGTTCCACAAATAACCCAGCCCACTTCTTACTCCTCAGTTATAGCTCCAATTGATGTGTGACATCGTCGTCTTGGCCATCCCTCATCTTCTATTCAGTAGAAATTACTTTCTCGTTATTCTCTTCCTATTCTTAAAAATAACTCATTGTGATGCTTGTCTCAATAATAAAAGTCATAGACTTCCCTTTGGAATATCCTCTATATCCTACTCGAAACCGTTTGAAAATATTTATACTAATGTTAGTGGTCTTGCCTCACTTATTTCTTTTGACAAGTTCAGATTTTATGTCATTTTCATAGACTATTTTACCAAGTACACATGGTTATACCCTCTTCATCATAAATCTGAAGTTTCAATAATCTTCACCAACTTTAAAAAGTTGGTCAAGAACTTCTTTTAACCTAGAATTAAAACGGTCTACTTTGATGGCAGAGGTGAATATCAAGTCTTCACATCTTACCTCTCAGCTTATGGTATTCAACATCTTAAGTCACCCCACATACTCAATTAATTGGTTTTGCTGAATGCAAACATCCACATATAGTTGAAACTGGTCTCACACTTCTACATTAAGCCTCCATACCAGCAACCTTTTGGTTTGTAACTTTTTAAACTGTCATCTATCTTATTAATCGTATACTCACTCCAGTCCTCCAATATCAGTTATCATTTGAAAAATTATTTCATAAATCTCCAAACCTTCAGAAACTTAAAGTATTTGGCTATTTATATTATCCATGACTACGTCCCTATGCCTCACACAAGATAGCATCAAGATTTAGGTATTACATTTTCATAGGATACTCTCTTGAACATAATGCTTTACGATGCTACGAACCCCAAACTCAAAAAGTCTTTATATCCCATCATGTTATTTTTGTGGAGTCTACCTTTCTGTTTTAAAACCATGAGTCTTCTACCAGGCAAGCTATTCCAACAAATATTCATCATTGAAGTATACTGTCGATCCCCTCAAACGAGCCTCTCACAACACCATCCAGTCATTTTCCTTAGGATCTGCACTCTCTTATTCTTCCAGTTCAATAGCTCCTTAGTCCCTCTATTGCTTCTCCTCTCCCTTCTTCACAAGCTTCCCTTACTACTGAAGTAATACCCTCGGAAACACAACCACCTTCTTTACCTTCTTCTGGACCTAATGACACTAAAGTATCTCAGCCTACTCCAAATCGTGTCAATGCCTCTCCACTGTCTATACCAACAACACAACCTACACCCCCTGAACATCCAATGACAATACGCTCCAAAAGTAGTATTTTCAAACCACATCAAGTCCTCGACCTACATGCTATCACAAAATTCTCTCTTGAGACTAGCAAACCTACCACAATTACTCAAGCTCAAAAATCTTCACACTAGCATAAAGCCATGTGTGAAGAATATGATGCCCTCCTCTATAATTCTACATGGACTCTTATGCCCTTTCATCATACACAAAACATCATCGGGTGTAAATTGGTCTTTTGAATTAAATGGAACCCAAACGAATCTATTGTTAGATATAAAGCACGTCTAGTAGCCAAAGGATTTAATCAACGACCTAGAGTTGACTTTATAGAGACTTTTAGTAATGTTGTTAAACCCACAATACTTTGACTTATCCTAAGTTTAGCCATTTCAAAAGATTGGTACCTACGATAACTAGATGTTAACAATGCCTTTTTATAGGGGACTCTAACTGAAGATGTCATTATGCAATAACCCCTTGGCTTCGTTCATCATCAGTATTCGAGACATGTCTACAAATTACAAAAAGCTATTTATGGGCTTGTCAAGATTCAAGAGCTTAGTATACTAAACTTGGCTCATTTTTGACAACAACTGTTTCATCAACTCTAAGTCTGATAACTCATTATTCTTATGACAACAAAATAAAAATACAATATATCTTCTCGTGTATGTGGATGATATTATTGTCACAAGCAATGATTCCTTGGAGATTCAAGCATTCCTTAAGCAATTAGTTGATCGATTCTCCCTCAAAGATCTTGGACCCTTGAGTTACTTTTTGGGCATGAAAGCAATATTTACATCTTCAGGTCTCCTATCATAAAGAATATTCAAGACCTATTATCCAAGACAAATATGCAGGATGCAAAAGAGGTTACAACTCCCCTTTCTACTAGTGAATTACTCAAATTATATGATAGAAGCCCTACTACGGACTCTACTCAATACCAATAAGTACTTGGCTCCTTACAGTACTTGGCCCTCACCCGTCCAAATATCTCCTTTGCAGTCAATAAATTATCCCAATTCATGCACCAGCCATCTACTATTACGTATTGGTCTGCGGTCAAATGAATTTTACGGTATCTTAAAGAGACCCTTCATCATGACCTCTTTCTCTGCAAACACACCTCACTTAATCTCCATGCCTTTGTTGATGCTGATTGGGTGGTAAACTTTGATGATAAAACTTTCATGTCAGGGTATATTATCTTTCTTGGAGCTAATCCTATCAGTTAAAGTTCTAAGAAGCAAAATACAATCACACGATCTACAACTGAATCTTAATACTATGCCATCGCTACCGCTGCTGTTGAACTCAATTGGGTTACAAATATCCTTAAAGAACTCAATGTCAACTCTACCCTTCCTCCTATAATATATTATGATAATGTTGGAGCTACCTACTTATGTGTTAATCCAGTGTTCCACTCACACATGAAACACATTATCATTGACTTCCACTTCCTGTGAGATTAAGTTGTCAAACATTAACTACGTGTCTCTCACATATATACAATTTAATCAACTAGCTGATTCACTTACGAAGCCTCTCGTCCATAAATTATTTTTGTTACATCAGTCCAAAATCAGTATCATTAACAAGAGCTTAATCTTACAGGGGCATAATAGCATATGAGATTTTTACAACTATATGAGGAAATTTTGCTGCTCAGTTGAGGAAAATTTTCTCATCTTAACATGTATAAATAGGCATTGGATCAAACTAATTGAAGCATGCTTTGCTTTTACATTGTTTTAGTCATTGCCTCGAAGAAAAAAGCTTGAGAGTGAACAAGCATGCATGCAAAACTTAATGCAAATTCATATGTAGAAGTATGTATCCGTTAATGTAATTAAAATGCGTACGTGGTGAATCACCACATTTGGTCTACTGTCATTATGCTGGCATGTATGGATAACATTATCGCCGGTAAAACTTAGTTCTGCACCTAATGAATATGTGGTGGCGATTTGCTTCGGAAATGACAAGCAAAATCCTGCATATTTGTGAAAGTTCTATCTTCAGAAATTAAGTTAGATTTAGGCATTCATGGTGTATTCAAATCAAATATTTAATTTAGGAATCAAATATTATTTCATAATTTAGAAAATATTAATCTTACTTTTTTGTTTATCATTACGAATTAGGAAGTAAGTATTAAGCATGCCAAATAGGGTGATATCATATTTGTTAGTATATTAAATAAAAATAATTTATATTAAATAAATACGAAAATTTAAAAAAAATTTCTTGAATTGAGGCTCACCTCCTCCTATTTAAGGGGAGGGATTTCTCTCCTTCATTTCTCATCGAGCAGAATTCAATAGCGGGAGGAATGAGAAGTTTCATCATGCTAAGAAGAGTTAGGTTCTCTCTAGCATTCTTGAAATTAAAAATTTTTACTTGGATTCCATGTTGAAATTTTTAGATTAATATTAGTTATTTATGAAATTAGATAGGATTAGGCTAAAACAGCCCACAGGCCAGGCCCAACCCATGGGTCAAGCCCTAGCCCACAGGCTAACCTAGCTTAGCTCAACTTGGGCTGTCATGGGCCAAGGTTGGCCCAGCTTGGTGTAATGCATGCACAGTCATATGCAGTGCACATTATCGGTATTTGGGTCTACTCAACTAATCCAATATTATGTGATTATTGGGTTTGAGCTCAAATATTGATTAAACTAAATCAGACTTGATCGATCTAGATCAATTCAAGGTGGTTTCGAATTGGTTTGACTTTTCAAGTCAGTTAACCTAAATTGAACCTAATCTAGTCTAAATTATATTAGTCTAGGGTGGTTCCAGACCAGTTAAATGAAGATTAGAGATCAATTTAGTTAGGTTCTAGTGAATCGAGTTAGATTAAATCGATTTAACAAGGGTTCAAGTCGATTGAGGGCTAATTGGTATTATTGATATTGATGATGTTGGAAAGAGATGTTTTAAATGTGTTATTTCATTCTGATATAAACATGACCAGTATGAGATTATGTTATTTCTCTGCCAAGGGCAAGTAGGGCGATCTTTTTCGGGGATTATCAGGTCGTCAAACGTGGCAGCTAGATGGTTCCTCCATCTGCTATTGGGAGGAATGTGTCCCCACTTTGGCGGGTGAGGGATGCCATTCTATCCGCTGTTGAGAGTGCGATATGAGTTTGCCTCCATCCGCTGTTGGGAGAACACAAACTCATCCCGTATGATAAAGCCTCTCCATTCGCTATTAGGAGAGTGCTCATTCGGGTATTTGATATATACTAATGGGATGATAGATTTTTGGTCATGCATTTATTTTGAGTTGACTTTTGGTGTTCCTATTCAGTATAATTAAATTTTTTTTATTTTTGATTTTCAGAATAGCCTCTCACTAGCACTGAATCAGGTTTCAATGGAGAGCAGACCTTTATCTACCGTTAGTTAGAGCTACTTGGATGATTATTTGAGTTAACATCACTATGTTTATCTTTCTATTTATGATTTAATAAATAAATAAATTTTAATAAATATTTATAATGATAAATAAAATGATATTTAATTATTTGACTCGTGTGTGGAAAGATGTAATTCTGGAAAAAAATAATCGAGAATGTGACACATGATCTCCTAAATCTGATTGATTCGCAGTCCACGCGACAGACTTTGCCTCGACCACATGCCATCACTCAACAGGAAATCAAAAGGGAACGTTATAGGCAATCCAATTCTTACGTATGAACGCGTTCACGACACCACGGCGGAACTCTTGATCAACATATCAGTTTACATATAAACACGTTGAACGGAAATCACCACACCGTAGCGGAACGCTGAATCAACTTATTAGAATGACAAGACGTTTGACGAAGCTTGACATGGTTCAATTGTCTACGTTTCAAAATCCCTTTTATGTAGTTTAATTATCAAAGTCATTTCCAGAGAGGTGTAAAGGCCGCTTTTTACGATTATATTATATCATATTTTATAAATTAATTTTAGGTTAGGGTAATAATTTAGGAATACATTTGAGATATGTATTAAGGATCTAATATTTATTTTAAATATAGATTAATATTTAATAATTTTTTTGAAATCGTATCTGACTTTGATGTTGTATTGAAAATGATTAATGCTATCTCAGAGTCACATTAATGCTTTAAGATATTAATGTAATTTTATAAATTTTGAGAGTGTCATATCACTTTATCTAAAATTATAATATTATCAAAATGATTTAGCGAGAGATCAGTATGATTTATATTTTCTATAAGATAATATTATTTATTTATTTATTTGTATATTTTTATTTGTTATATATTTGGGTCATATAAAATTTTTTTGTTTGTAGCATATTATATATTTTTATTTTATGTTTTTACTTATTAATTTAAATAAAAAATATATATTTATTTTTACATAAATATAAAAAATATTAGAATGATGAATTCGTCACAAAATATTCTGTAGACTTTTGAAATATAATTTTACCAAATAACACTTATATGAATATACATTTAAAATACAACGTCCATCGATTGTTTATCAAACATATATTTTTTTTTCGACTGTATATTAAAAACCTAAATGTGTTTTCAAGCATAACCTTTTAACACTTTCTTTTAATGTTTTGACCCTAACTTTGAGAAAGCCTAATTGGGAGACCCATATCCTACCGCTATAATGCTTGGTGAAGAAAAAAAAAAGAAGATAAGAACCCGGACATAATTGATATATGACCCATTGCCTAACGATCTAAATCCATCTGAGATCCAATTATATATTCTCTCGTTCGACATGGTTGCAATCATGATTGACACACGTCGAGCGCTGTCACGAATACCTAAATGCCATGGATATGGACGTATGGTAGTGTGTACATATCACAAAATCATCAATCAAGGACGTCCCTCGTATTGCACTCACGTAGTGCAGCACTTCCATCTAGTGGTTGGAGGAGATGGGCACCGTTTGATTACTCCGAGGACCACAAATACGGTAAACTGTCCATGGCTTGGCGCTGATGAAGCCCTCGTTTTCGCGTTAGGTATGGGCACCATTTGATTACTCCGAGGATCACGAATACGGTAAACTGTCTATGGCTTGGCGTTGATGAAGCCCTCGTTTTCGCGTTAGGTATAAAAAGACAAACCTTAAGTTTCCATGTCGGGTATATACATTGTAAAATAAGAAAAGTTTGAAAATTTTGTGAATCAAGAATAAATATAAATAATATTGTGACGAAGAAAGAATCATTATCATGATCCTTGTAATCGAGAGTATAATAGTAATATATTATGATGGAGAGAATACTTCTCTCTTTGTTTTTCTTCTTTTTTTTATATTTTCATTTCTAATATATCACTTCTTGTAATATAATGATAATATATTATCATGATTTTAGAGGATCCTTCTTCCTAATTTTTTCTTTTTTAATATCTTTATTTCTAATATATCCCTATGAGATGATGCTTCCATTAGAGGCATTAATCTTGGATAGAAACGGAAGAAAGCGTTGATGATTCCAATTGGTAAGAATGATGATGAATCAGAGAAGACATGTAACTCATTGTGTTTTCCCAAATAAAATATCATATTAGCATATGGATCAGTTTCCTCTGTGTTGTCATAATATAAAACCGAAGGTTTGACAAAAAGTTTTTCCAACAAGGATTGAATCAAACAAAGCTCGATGATTATAGAAGCAACGATTCCTTATTCATCCTATGTGGAAGATAAAGTGATGTAATGCTGTTTCTCGAAACTGCTGAATTGTGACCAATAGATACAACATAGATACTAATAGATATCATATCATCATTATCATTATTATATGCTACTGTTGATATTGATTTTTCAAATTGCTGGAGTCAACCCGATGTTTTTTTGTGTGTGTGTGTTAAAGTTGCAGTGTTGAGAGATATTTACATTTAGTAGACTTTATATAAAAACTGTTTCAATGACATGCCTCACAAAAAGTATCTAAGATGCTTAAGTTAGGGATGGGAGATTCATAAAATAATAAAAGATTTAAAGGGTTTATTATTTTATAAGTTAGGGATGGGACATTTGGTGAAACATGAAAGTGAAAAAAAAAACTTTAGTACCATAAATCATGGATTTTGATGATAAAATTAATTAATAAATTTATGACTAATAAGTATTTGAGAAAACTCAAGAGAAATTTTAATTTTATACTTAAATCGTGAAACAAGAGAATAAGACGTTAGGTAGGAAAGTATCATATTAGAGATTAGACATCGGACCGAAATACTAGTCGATGTACCGAAGGATAAAATTTATGTCATAAGTTCGGGCATCAGGTCGGATAGATCGGGCATTGTGCCAAGATTAGATGTTGCGAAAGTTTAACATGCCAATAGATCGAGCAATATGTCGAAAAAAGGAATAATGTACCGAAAGATAGGATGAAGTATCGTATGACATGTCGGATAACAGCTTCATGAATGTAATTATTAAGTATTGATCGAAGTAATTTAGAAGACTAATTAAGTTAATTTTAGTATAATTAGACAAACTTAATTAATAACCTATTGGGCTTAAATCATAGCTGAATTGGGCCTATTAGAAAGTTAATTCAGTAATATGAAGTTGGGTAAGACGATGGCACCGCCATACTAGGCGATGGAACCGCTTGTGAGCTAGAAAATATAAAATATACTTCTTTGGAAAACTTGGCGGTAGTACTGCCTAATGTCAGGTGATGGTATCGCTAGAGCTTGGTCTCCTAGGCTCTGTTAGATGATAGTATCACTCAGCACTAGTGGTAGTACCACCAGTGTATTTTGAAAACCTAGGGATGAGACTTTTTGGCTCCATTTTTTAAGCTATTTGGGGTATATAAATATCCTACTCATTCTTACTTGAAGTAGTAAGAAAAGTGAATGAAAAGGCTTGTGATTCTAAGTTGTAAACTCTTGAAAAATGTTAAGTGCTCTCCTCCTTTTTAAAATTTAGAGTTCATTTTAAGGGATGTGTAAGACTTGTAAAGGTTCTCTCTTAAACCTGTGATAAGAAGAAAGAGTTATAATAAGGGTAGTTGATCTTCGTCAATTGAAAATAAGATCGTTAGTGGAAGCCGGTGGCCATGAGGGAGGAGAAATCGGAAATGGATATAAGTCGTGATGATCGAATCATTATAAATTAAGTGTGCACTTCTTTTGCCTTGATTTGCTATTGCATACTGATTTACTTACTAAGCAATTCTTACTTGCACTCTTTATTAATCATATTTTTAATATGAGTTTTATCGATTGAAAGTTTCAAACCAAAATTTTTCGAATGCACTAATTCACCCCCCACCCACCTCCCTTCTTAGTGCCTTTATGATCATAACAATTGGTATCAAAGTCAAGTTCTCTCAATTAGTTTAACATCCAAGAGAGATTAAATGACTTTTTCTAACAATCAAGAGGGTCGCTCTATTACTCGCCCTCCTATGTTTAGTGGGACGAACTATATTTATTGAAAAACATGAATGAATATTTTCTTAATTTCTATGCATTTTGATTTATGGAATGTCATTAAATATGATTTTTAAAAATTCTCTAGACCAATGAATAAATGGAATAATCTAAAGAAGAAAATATTTTCTTTAAATACTAAAGCTATGAATGCTTTATTTTGTGCTTTAGACAAAAAATAAGTTTAATCGTGTTTCAACTTATGAAATTATACACGATATTTGGCACATACTTGAAGTTACTTATGAAGGCACAAATAGAGTTAAAGAATCTAAGATTATTCTCTTAGTGCATAGTTATGAATTATTTAGAATGAAACTAAGTAAAACCATTGATGACATGTACACCCATTTTATAGATGTTGTCAATGGTTAGAAAGCTCTTAGTAAATGTTATACTAATCTTGAACTTGTTAATAAAATTTTAAGATTACTTCCAAAAAGTTGAGATCCAAATGTAACTATTATTTAAGAAGCAAATGACTTAAATAACTTTCCTCTTAAAGAACCTATAGGGTCATTAGTGACATATGAAATGACTTGCAAGACATATGATAAACAAAAAGATAACCTTCCAAAGAATAAGAAGGATATTGCACTAAGAATAAAAAAAGTCACTTAAGCGAAAGCTCACGTGATGATGATGATGACTTGACACTCATAACAAGAAAATTCAAAAAGTTCATAAAAAAGAACATAACAAATCTGATAAAATAAGGCTCTAAGAATAAAAATAAATTAAAAAAAGGATAACCATTTGTTATGAATGAAAGAAGTCATGACACTTCAAAAATGAGTATCTATAATTGAAAAAGAAGATACTAGTACAATAAAAGAAAAAAGTATTCAAGACTACTTGAGATAAATTAAGTACATCAGAAGACTAAAAGCAAACAAATGAAGATGAAGTGGCAAACTATGCATTGATGGCTTTCAACAATAAGATATGCAACTCAATTGAAACTTATTTACCATATAATGAATCACTTGATGCATTTTATAATTTGTATGATGAGCTTAAAATAGTTGGTAAGAAATATAAATTACTAAAAAAAATCATGTATCTCTCTTTAATGAATTTGATAAATTAATAAATGAGTATAATAAATGCTTGTTAACTCCTTGCATTAAATGTAAAGAATTAGAATCATTCAAAAAGAAAAATATGCTATTACAATAAATATTTAAAAAAATTAAAGTTGATAACAAATCATTAAACATGATTCTTGCAAATAAAGGTCAAATACATAAAAAGAAAGAAATTAGCTTTGTGAGTAGTAACACTCAATAAAAGCTAACAACATTTGTTAAAGGACCCATATTACATGTTTTTCGTAAAATTAAATATAATTTTTACAGAAGATATGGACATTATGCTTATACATGTTCACTAAAAAAATATAGCTTACATAAATTAGTTTGAGTTCCTAAAAGAACTATAAATAATTTAATGTCAAAAGTCAAGATAGATAGATCTAACTATGAGAGACCTAAAGTTAAATGAGTGCTTAAAGCAAATCCTTATTTCTTGTAAATATATGTACAATCGAAAGATAGGAGCAAGAAATGGTATATTGATAGTGAATACTCAAGACACATGACCAGAGATCCAATATATTTTTTTATGCTCACTAGTTAAGACAAAAGATATGTCACTTTTAGAGACAACAATAAAGAAAAAATTATTGGCAAAGGAAATATAGGTAACAAATCAAACTTATTGAAGATGTTCTATTAGTAGATGATTTAAAATATAACTTACTAAGCATTAGTTAATTATGTGATAAGGGATATAACATTAAATTTGAATCTAATGCTTGCATTATAGAGATATCACACAAAAATAAATCTATAATCACTTTAAGGAGTACCAATGTGTATACTATTAATCTTGATGATTTTTGTAATGAAACTTATTTTTCGATTTTAAACAATGATGCATGACTTTGGCATAAGAGATTAGGTCATGCAAGTATAAAATTGATTCCATAAATTACAATTAAAGATCTTGTAAGAGGTATGCCTAGAATTAAATTTATCAAAGATAAAATTTGTGATGCATGCCAACTAGATAAATAAATAAAAAGTAGCTTTAAATCTAAAAACCAACTAAGTATCTCTAGACCGCTATAATTAATTTATATAATTTATTTAGACCAATTAATATCACAAGTCTAGGAGGTGGTAAATATACTTTTGTGATTGTTGATGATTATAATAGATCTACTTGGATATACTTTTTGACATATAAAAGTGATTATTTTAAATATTTTATAAAGTTTTGCTAATAAGTTCAAAATGAAAAAGGTTTTATGAGTTCTTCTATTCGTAGTGATCATACTAATGAATTTAAAAATCTTAATTTTTAAGAATTTTATGATTCAAATAGGTATAACCATAATTTCTCTACTCCAAAAAATTCATAACAAAATAGAAGTGTTGAAATAGAAAAAAAAGAGTTTACAAGAGATGACAAGAACCATGCTTAATGAACATAGCTTACCCAAATATTTTTGAACCGAAGCTATTAACATGATATATTGCTACTCATATACTTTAAAGATAAATAAAAAAATTATATATTTCTCTTTTTTGTTGATGACAAAAGGGGAGAAGTTGAATGCACTCCTTGATATTTTATACTCGATGTTTTGCACTCCTTGATGCTTTGAAATTATGATGTACCTTGATGACTTAGAATTATGTATGAAATACTTTAACTTATGATGATTTGAAATTATAATGATTGTCTTGATTTTATGATTTATGCAATGATATATATATGAAGTAATGATTATTTTGATATGATGTATTGCATATGATCACTATAATTGATGATTAAAAATTGCATATTGTCATATTTCAAAATAGTATATAGATATAAGGAGTTTAGTTAAAACTCTAATATCAATAGATTATCATCATAAAAAAGGGGGAGATTATTAAATCCCTGATTTTGATGATAAAATCAATTGATGAATTTATGACTAACAAGTATTTGAGAAAACGTAAGAGAAACTTTGATCATATACGTAAATCATGAAGCAAAAGAATCAGATGTTAGGCTAGAGAGCACTATGCCAGAGATTGGAGTTGGGCCAAAAAAGTGATCGACTATTAGGAAATCGCAGATCAACATCTCATGCACAACAAAAAATAAAAACAAAATCATATTTTTCAAAGTAAAATACTTGGTCATTGTGCAATGATTGATGCATGAGAAAACTGTAAATCCAAAAAATCACACATATCATGTGAGAAGTGTTACTTAAGAAGATCGTATATCTTTGAAAATTCCAAATCCGATGAAGAGGATGAAGGAGAACTCACGTACTCCTCTCTAGCGGTAATTCACACAACAGACATAGCGATGACACTCCTTAGATCACCGTTGGATCTCCCTCTCCACATAGACCATAAGGCTGTCGAAGCTAAGGAAGAGATTAGGAATGGTGACCACCACTAGTTCTAGCCTATGAACCATGCCGTCCCTCTTGTTTATAAAGATGCATGCAGCTTATCCCTTAATTAATCCTATCCGTATTGGGTATTCAATCTTTATCCAATCTTATTGGATCTTATCTATAGGATCTAAACTAGGGGCTATGTAGATATCTTATATTCGTACATCGACTTGTCGTAACATCCACCATATGTGTGTGACCCTCTAGGCCCGATACCAAGCTGGTCATGAGTCGATACCCTATCAGAAGTCCTTCTGACTCAAAATTTTTTCTAATATAGTGAATTATTATCTTTATAATAATGTACTCGACTCATCGACTATGGACATACTATACCACATTGCCAAAGTCCCCAAACGATATAGGAGATCTAATCTATCGGACTTGTTTATCCTCGGTTGCCATGTATCTATAGTTCATCATCCATTTAATATCTCATAGATCATATATTGGGCATGGTAATGTTAGGCCTATATGGAATCTTATATAAGTCTCGCACTAATCAGATTCTCTCAAAGAACTCATTCTCTCTCAATCTGAATAACCTTAACAAGGGACTTTGCTTAAGCGAGCATATACAGTATATTCCTCTTACGATACCAAGAGTAGATGATCCTCTGTTGACACTCAATTGCCTTTATAAGATTGACTGTCATTCTCGAGAACCAACTGTATTAGATCTAGAACTTTCAAACATATAAGTCTAATGTCAAAGAATGAAAAACTCATATAAGGCATATTTGGTATCTCAATTTTTAGGACTAGACACATATTAAGATAATAGAATCGCTATCTGACGTTAGGTATCATTAACCATCCAATATTCTGTAAGCAGATCAAACAATGAATTCATTCTCTAATGAGCACATGCAATGTACCTCTAGTGTCCCCACATGAGCAACTATGAAAGCAGTCGCCTCCATTATGTGGACGAGTATACAGCATACCGGTCTATCCAGTTATCTTGATATCCTTTTTGAGTAACCTATAACCGGGATGATTTAGGATCTATGTTTAAAGATGAATCAGCCTCATCATCATGATCTAATTCCTATTGAGTAAATCCAAAGACATCATAATATATATTCAAATAATGTGAGAAAATATCAAAAATAATAAGCAAATGGATTATCGTAATGTGTTACAGGTGCCATCACTCACGTGATTGACTTGTTAGGGTACCTATAACTAACAATCTTCTACTTGACCTAAAGTTAATCACCTGTGTGTTTGATTCCCATCTGTGATACTCAAATATAATCTAAGTCAATTGCTTCGTTAGTGGATCCACAATAGTATCTTTAAATGGAACTCTTTTTAGTGTTATATCTCTATGGGTCATGATATCTTTGATCAGGTGAAACCTCCTTAGTGCTAATTATAAGTGCCCTATAAGCTAATCACGTAAGTGATGACACCTGTGACACGTTGCATCAATCTCTTTGCTTATGATTACTAGCATTTTCTTATATTATCTAGATGAATATTATGATGTTCTTGGATCTATGCAATGAGAATCGGATCATGATGAGATCATAATAATGAAATTAATATACCTTTAAACATAAATCCTAAATTATCTTGATCATAAATTACTTGAAAAATGACATCAAGATAATCAAATGATAAGTGCACTGTATACTCGTTTATATGATGGAGGCGATTGATCTAATAATCGCTTGTGTGGGGACACTAGAGGTATAGTGCAGGTGCTCATTGGAGAATGAGTTCACTGATTAATCCGCTTACGAAATAATGGATGATTAATAATACCTAACATCAGACAGCAATTCCGTAGTTCTAATTGGGTGTCTGGTCATTAGACTTAAGACACCAAGGATACCTTGTATGAGTATTCCATTCTTTGACGTCGGACTTACATGTTTAGAAAGTTCTAGATTTGGTATAGTCGGTTCTCGGGAATGATAGCCAACCTTACGAAGGCAATTGAGTGTCAATAGAGGATCATTCACTCTCTATATCATGAGAGGAATATCCCATATGTGCTTGCTCAAACAAAATCCCTGGCCAAGATCGTTCAGATTGAGAAAAAAAGAGTTCTCTGGGAGAATCCTATTAGAGCTAGACTTAGACAAGATTTCATATGGGCTTGACATTACCAAACCTAATATACGATCTTTGGGATATTAGTTAGATAAGGGACTATAGATACATGCTAACTGAGGACAGATAAGTCCGATGGATTAGATCTCCTTGTACCGTCTGGAGACCATGGCGTAGTGGTCTAGTACGTCCATAGTCGATGAGTCGAGTGAATTATTATAGGGATAATAATTCACTATATCAGAAGAAGTTCTAAGTCAGAAGGAGTTCTAATAGGAGCAACTCACGACTAGCTCGATATCGAGCCTAGAGGGTCACACACATTAGATGAATGTTGCGACGAGTAAAGGTGCGAATATGAGATATCTACGAAGCCCCTAGTTTAGATCCTATGGATAAGATCTAATTGGATGATTGGATAGAGATCCAATTGAATGATTGGATAAGATCCAATTGGATAGAGATCCAACTGAATAATTGGATAGAGATATAATGTGAATAGGATCCATTGAGGATAAGCTTTATACATCTCTATAAATAGGAGAAACTTCCTAGTTCATAGGCTAGAGCTATTAGTGGTCGGCCCTCCTATTCTTCTTAGCTTCTCTCCTCCTCCTTAGCTTCAATAGCCTTGTGGTGCATGTGGAGAGGGAGATCCTGCAGTGATCTAAGGAGCGTCGTTGCTGCGTTCGTTATATGGATTACTGCTAGAGAGGAATACGCTAGTTCTCTTTCATCATCTTCATTGGATCTAGAATTCTAAGGGATATACGATCTTTCTATGTAACACTTCTAATATGATATATATGATTTTTTAGATTTATGATTTTTTTTACACACTAATTATTGCACAATGAGCAAATACTTAACTATGAAAAATCTAGTCTTGTTTTTATTTTTTGCTACATTTGAGATGCTAATTCATAATTTTCCAACACTTAGAACACTTTTAATGAGACCCGAGTTCACTTGCTTGAGCGATTGCCCTATTATTATCATGATATATAAGAATTGGTTCTATGCTGTTTAATACGACTCCCAAATCTATGATGAACATTTTCATCCAAAATCCCCCCTTTGTTGCTTTTACTGCAGTAATGTATTTCATCTCTATGATCGAGTTAGCAATAGTATATTGCTTGGAACTCTTTTAGCTCACTATTGCCCCATTTAGAATAAACACATACCCTAAATTCGACTTGCTGTCATCGACATTGAATTGGAAACTCGAGTCAATGTAGCCCTTAACCTGGAGACTACCTTCTCCGTATACATAAAAGATCCTTAGTCCTTCTCAAGTACTTAAGGATACACTATATTGCTTTCTAGTACTCCATGCCTAGATTCGCTTAATACCTGCTCGTGACACTCAGAGCATGCACTATATCAAGCTTGGTACATAGCATAGTATATATAATAAATCTTATCACAAAGGCATAGGGTATCTTATGCATGTTTACCCTTTCTTCAGGAGTCTTTGGGGACATACTCTAAGAAAGTGAAATTTCATGTTTCATCGGTATGAGACCTCTTTTGGAATTTTTCATGTCAAACCTTTTAAGGTAATTATAGATATATTTTTATGTAGTATTTTAATTCTACAAGCATTAGATTCAAATTTGATGATATATCCTTTATCACATAATTGACTAATGGTTAGTAGATTATATTTTAAACCATCTACTAATAACACATATTCAATCAAAATGTTTGACTTGTTACCTATGGTTCCTTTGTTAATAATTTTTCCTTTGTTGTTGTCTTCGAAGGTGAAGTACTGTTCGTCTTGGCTAGTGAGCTTAGAGAAATGTGTTCGATCTCTGGTCATATACTTTGAGCATCCACTATCAAAGTATCATCTCTTGCTTCTAGCTTTTGATTATAAACATATCTATAAGAAAGGAGGTTTTCTTTTAGGTATCCATTTAAATTTAGTTCCTTCATTGATAGATCTACCTATCTTTGTTAGAATTAAGTCAGCACTAAGGGAGGGGGAGGAGGAGGGGTGCGCAGGGGGTGGAATTAGTACTATCGAAAAATGACGTTGATTCAAAAAACTTTGTACGATGGAGGTCATATCAGAAATGCTTTTAAACTTAAAACATTTACAAGAGTAGTAATGAGCAGGTAAAGCACTTGCAAAATAAGTAAACAAATAGAGAAAGGGAGGCACATTAACTTTATAGTGGTTTGGTTATCGTGACCTATATCAATTCCCGATTCCTCCTTCATCGAGGCCACTAGCTTCCACTAACCGATCTTCTTTCAATGGACAAAGATCAACTACCCTTTTATACCCCTTTTCATAAGTTTACGAGATAATTTTTACAACCCCACTTGCCCTTCTCTTAAATTTAACCAAAACTTAGAGCTAAAGGGGAGGAATTTTCAGACAATTATAATAATGTTTTCCCTCTTTTTGTTTTCAGTTCTTGTGTATGCAGAGCAGAGATGAGAGGGGTATTTATAGGCCCTAAAAGAATTTAAACTTAGAGCTAAAACTAGTCTCATCCTATATCTTCGAGGTACTAGCAGTACCACTGCCCAGTCTAGCAGTACCATCGCCTGATATAGTCTTAGAGATTGTGTCTTGGAGACTAAGCCACCAGCGGTTCCATCACTTATTCTAGCAGTGCCACCGCCTGTCCCACTTTTTGGGTTTGAATGAGCCTTTCTCTTGACCTAAATCAGCCCAAACTTTGGCCCAAATCGTCTCAAATTAAGTTGACCTAATTACATTCTAAACTAACCCAATTAGAACTAAAACAACTTCAACCTAAAAAAATATTACAAAGCATTAATCACATATTGTTTGACATATCATTGGTTCATCGACATTTCGTCCGATCCTTCGGTGCATCGTTCTCTCTTATAGTCTATTGCCCAATCGGCATGTTGATCCCGTAACTCTGATCTCCTTAACATAATGTCCATTCTTCTTGACCCGATGCCTAAACTCATGGCATTAAGCCTTATACTGACACGTCGATCGATCCTCTGGCTCAACGTCTAATCTTCTAATAATGTTTCATTCCAGTCCAACATTGATTCTTTCTGCTTTAATTATCTCTCCATGATCGAAGCTAGTCCTGCGTCACTCAAAATGCATATTAGATCATAAACTCCTCAATTGATTTCAGCATCAAAATTCAAGATTCAACAATCTTAACTATTAAGTTATTTATGGTTCTTTTAGGTACCCAAACTAATTTGTGTGGACTATATTTTTTAAATGAATATCTATATGTATAATATCTAAATTTATCACAAAAATTATATTTGTTTCGAGGTGACACTGTTAGTTATAGGTGCCCTACAAGCCAATCACGTGAGTGATGGCACCTGTGATATGCTGCGTCGATCTCTTTGCATATTATTATTGGTATTTTCTCACATTATCTAGATGAATATTGTGATGCCCTTAGATTTGTGCAATGAGAATCGGATTGTAATGAGATCATGATAATGAGACTGATGTACCTTTAAACATAGATTCTAAATCATCCTGGTCATAGGTTACTCGAAAAGGACATCGAGATAACCAGATAGACTGGTGTGCTATATACTCGTCTATATGATGAAGGCGACTGGTCTCCGGGAGAATCCGATTAAAGCGAGACTTGGACAGGATTCCGCATGGGCCTGACATTACCATGCCCAATATATGGTCTTTGGGATATTAGATAGATGAGGGAATATAGATACATTATAAGTGAGGACAGACAGGTCCGATGGATTAGATCCCCCTATACCATCTGAGGACTATGGCATAATAGCCTAGTACGTCTATAGTTAATGAGTCAAATGAATTATTATGGAGAAATAATTCACTATATCAGAAGGAGTTCTGAGTCAGAAGAAGTTCTGATGGGAGCGATCATGACCAGCTCGGTATCGGGCCTAGAGTGTCACACACATTAGGTGGATGTTGGGATGAGTAGAGGTGCGGATATGAGATATCTACGGAGTCCCTAGTTTGGATCTGATAGATAAGATCTAGTTGGATAATTGGATGAGATCCGATTAGATGATTGGATAGACATCTAATTGGATAGAGATCTAATTGGATGATTGGATAAGATCCAATTAGATAGAGATCCAACTGGATAATTGAATAAAGATCCAATGTGAACAAGATCCATTAAAGATAAGCTTTATACACCTCTATAAATAGGAGGAACTCCTTGGTTCATAGGCTAGAGCTATTGAAAGTTGCCCCTCCTATTCTCTTTAGCCTCCTCTCCTCCTCCTTGGCTCCGGTAGCCTTGTGGTGCACATGGAGAGGGTGATCCCATGGTGATCTGCGTCGTCGCTATGCCCGTTGTGTGGATTACCGCTAGAGATGAGTACTCTAGTTCTCCCTCATCATCTTCATCAGATCTAAAATTTCTAGGGATATATAATCTCCCTAGGTAACACTTCTAACATGATACATGCGATTTTTTGGATTTATGATTTTTTTCGCGCACTAATCGTCGCACAACGACCAAGTACTTAACTATGAAAAATCTGGTCTTGTTTTTGTTATCCGCTGCACATGAGATGCCAATTCATGATTTCCCAATAGTGGTATCAGAGCCAGGCTTGTCATGCGATGATTGGCATATAAATTGCATGTGTTGTGTTTAACTACGTAGAATTGTTTTACGCATTCTTGCTACGTTTGACGTAGTTTTTAGATCCGAAAAATATTTTATATCGCTGATGAAATGTGCTTTAGAGTGATCCTTTTATGTCAAATTTTTTGATGCAAATGAAGGAGGTAGAGGCAGCAACTATTGTTGCCCGGTGGATCGATTGGAGGCGATGCGCATGCAAAAGTTATGAATGAGTTGCTTGTCCGTCGAGGCAGTGTTAGCGGGCAAGGTGCCCACGTGCGAGCTGCTTGCGCTCGCAAGTGAACAAGGCAACGACCGCACCAGTTACGATCGCCCATGCATGGCAGCAGCCCCTGCACATGCAAGGCTTTACGATCGTCAGTGCGCAAAGCAGGCTGCGGCAGCTATGCGCTGCGTGCAGCCTGGCTATGCTCAAGGCAACTATGTAAGGTGGCTACCCACTACCTACGCAAGGCAACGACCGCCAGCCCGTGGTAGCCGCCTGTGCTAGGCAAGGTAGCAGCCGCCAGCCCATGGCAGCCACTTGTGCAAGGCAGCTGCCTACCACCCGCGTGAGGCGACGCTGCAATGGCGGCATCGGGTGACGGTCGCCTTTGTGTATACTACTGCGCGGGGTGGCCACCGCCATTGCGTAGTGGGGCGGTAACCACCTCTATGTAGAGGCGGCAGCCTATGTGGGGCAGCGCTTGGCAATCGCCAATGGCAAGGCGGTAGTGCCCAAGGCAGCGCCGCATGCCTGCCAAGGGGCTACCTCACGCCTACTAGGCGGCTGCCACAAGAAGTTGCGACCTTTGCATTGGCGCCCGCAGTAGGGAGGCGGCGGTCACAACTTGCTACGGCTGCCGATTATGTTTTGGGGTAGATTTGGGAAAATCATAGTTTGCCCTTGTGGATTACAAAAATTACAAGGCATGTCCTCCAAAAATTACCAAAATACCCTTGATATTTTGAAAATTTTTTGCATGTTCCTGATTTCAAAAATATAGTTATTTAAAATATTTAATTAACTTTTATTATTTATCTAGTATTCCTATATGATATATACATGTGATGTGTGATGTGTGATGTGGGAAGATGATCATGGACCATGTGATGTATGTGATTATTATTGGGGCCTGTGAGCCTCCATTTTTCATTCATTATCGAGCTTGTGTATCTGTAATTATGTTATAATTACCCTAGAGGCGCGACGAAAGCTTGGAGGTGGCAACGGGACCCTAAAGGTGCGACGAAAGCCTAGAGGTGGCAACGGGACCCTCGAGGCCGATTCAGACGATCGCGACACATGGAGATGGATCAAGGTGCTAGCAGATCCGACGATAATGAGATGGATAATCACTAGACATAGAGATGCACCAATATTTACATAGATCCTGATGTAAGTGATTAGGCCTACTGGCTCGGGCCTAATCATATTAGGTTGAGATCCATGATCATCTAGTGTGACTGTGCATGTGATTACTATACACTTACTAGATAAGAATATATATTTGCATGCAATGTAAATATATATTAAATATGTATGTGTGACACGTTATATCACAAGACTGAACCTAATCCCCTCCTATGATAATATTAAGTCGGTAAGCATGAGACAATAAGATTGACCCACATGGCCTTCCATTGTTATAGGTAGGAACCAATTTCCGACGTAGGCTGAGTTGGTCGAGTCCCTCAAAGCTCACCTATTTCACATCTCGCTATTTTGCCTACAATATAGAGATGTCACCGGTGACCTGAGGGCATGGTATGCTTGGTCGAGTCCCTCGAGGGCATATCACTGAATCAGACTCATCTTGTAATGATGGTGATGACTTAACTGGACATCATGGTTGGTCGAGTCCCTTGAGGCCATGGTGATTCAGAGGTCGAACATGACGGAAATTATAAGGAGTTGTGATTGACAAGAGTTGTCTATCTTTTTTAGCTTAATGTGATTGGTCGAGTCCCTCAAGGCTCACCTATTTCACGTCTCGCTATCTTGCCTACAATATAGAGATGTCACCGGTGACCTGAGGATATGGTATGCTTGGTCGAGTCGCTCGAGGGTATATCACCGAATCAGACTCATCTTGTAATGATGGTGATGACTTAACTGGACATCATGGTTGGTCGAGTCCCTTGAGGCCATGGTGATTCAGAGGTCGAACATGATGAAAATTATAAGGAGTTGTGATTGGCAAGAGTTGTCTATCTTTTTAGGCTTAATGTGATTGGTCGAGTCCCTCAAGGTTATACTAAGACACCGATTGGATCCTGATCCCCACTAGAAGTCTACCAGAGACTTTCATTTCACATGTTGAGGGTGTCACGTGACTCGCTAGAAAAATTAGTGGGAACACGTCAAGATAGAAGTCCATATTTTGATTGTTTATTTTTCTATGAAATATGCATGTTATTTACTTATGCTACATCTCTTGTTTATCAGAAACATGTCATCATCAGACCCTCTACGTGGCATACTTGATGCCAATCACCTCACTGGTCCAAACTATGTAGATTGGCTTCGTAACATGAGAATAGTTCTCATAGTGGAGAAAATCGTATATGTCCTAGATACGATCATACCCCAACTTGAGGCATGAGTACCTCAAGAAGAGTTTACCCAATATGCGAAGTATATAGATGATTCCACTCTCGCTTAGAATTATATATTAGCCTCTATGACTCCTGAGTTACAAAGACAATATGAAAACATGGATGCTCGATCTATACTCCTATATCTCCGTAAACTGTTTGAGGAGCAAGGAAGAACTCAGCGATATGAGATATCCAAGGGTCTCTTCCATACTAGGATGACTAAGGGGGCATCGGTTTAAAACCATGTCTTGAATATGATAGAGTGGATTGAGAAACTCATAGGTCTAGGAATAGTCCTATATGATAACTTGTGCGTTGATCTTATACTCTAATCCCTACTAGATTCCTTTTCCCAGTTCATCATAAATTTTAAGATGAACAAACTTAAGGTGACTCTCCCTGAGCTCCTCAATATGTTGAGGGAGGTAGAGAGCACTATCAAGAAAGAGAAATTAGTTTTCTATGTTGGTGAGACTAAAAAGAAAAGGAAGGCTAGGAAGACCCTTAAGAAGGGCAAGGGCAAGGGCAAACAGGGTAAGGCAAAGGTTGCCAAAATTGACCCAGCAAAGGATGAAGGCCAATGCTTCCGTTACGATCAAGATGGGCATTGGAAAAGGAACTGCGAGGTGTATCTTGCACAAAATATGAAACAGAAGCTTGGAGAAGCTTCAGGTACATTCATGATCAATCTTCATATATCAGATTCTTATGATAATGCATAGGTATTAGATACCAATAGTGCTTATCACATCTGTAATTTGTTGTAGGTTCTGGCATGGCCTAGGAGATTAGCAAGAGGCGAGATGAACCTCAAGATAGGCATAGAGCAAGAGTTAATACTATAGCTATCGGCGAGGTCACTTCACATCTACCTGATGGAGCTACTATTGCATTAGATGCATATTATTTTGTTCCCTCTATTATAAAAAACGTTATGTCTATTTTATGTTTGACATTAAATGGTTATAAAGTAGTTTTTGAGAATAATAGTTGTACAATTATTAAGGATGATAAGATCATTACTAGAGGAAGCGGACTGGAAAGAGTATTAAAACTCTTTGATTAAATCGGGAAGAAGAGTACTTGAGTACGAAGTTCACTCAATTCCTCAAGGATTATGAGATTCTGTCCCAATGGACACCTCCTCATACACCACAGCTCAATGGTGTATCAAAAAAAAAGAAATCACACACTATTAGATATAGTGCGGTCCATGATAAGTTTCGCCGACCTACCCATCTCCTTTTGAGGATATGCTCTAGAGACCATAGCTTATCTTCTGAATAGAGTTTTATCTAAATCGGTAATGTCTACACCATATGAGATATGGAAAGGGAAGAAGCCCAATCTTAATATTGTTAAGATTTGAGGCTGCCCTGCCTACGTTAAAAGACACGACTCCGATAAAGTGGAATCCAGGACAGAATGGTGCAAGTTTGTGGGATAACCCAAGGAAGTTTGTGGGTATTATTTTTATCACCCTAAGGACCAAAATATCTTTGTTGCCGAGAGAGTAGTGTTTCTTGAGAAAGAACACATTCTTGGTGGAAATAGTGGGAGCATGATAGAATTGAGCCAGGTTGGAGAACTTAGCTTAGGCACCATTCAAGAGATCGAGTCTGTTCAGATACCTGACACACAAGTTCCAACTTTGCATAGTTCTGATAAAGTATCATATCTTTTTGAGAGATATATGAGACATATTAGTGGAAAGGACACCAAGATATTGATTATCAGACCTATGAGGAGGGTATTATGAGCATAGACTTCAAGAAGTGGCAAGAAGTCATAAATTCTGAGATGTAATCCATGTACTCCAACAAGGTTCCAAACCTTGTTAATGCACCTGAGGGTATCGTACCCATCGGCTGCAAATGAATCTTCAAAAAGAAAGATCGAGGTAGATGGAAAGGTGAAGACCTATAAGGCAAGGCTAGTGGCTAAGGGGTATCGTCAAAGGCAAGGTGTTGACTTTGATAAAATCTTCGCACCCGTAGCTATATCGAAATCCATTTGAATTCTATTGGCTATTGTAGCACATTATAACTATGAGACTATAGTAGGCTTCCCAAAGTTGAAACATAAGATTTGATGAGGCGATCAAATCTTATGACTTCGTTAAGAACAAAGATGAGCTATGTGTGTACAAGAAGGTAAGTGGGAGCGGTATCACCTTCTTGGTGTTATATATGGATGACATCCTAATCATTAGGAATGATGTCGGAATACTCTCTACAGTAAAGGTTTGGCTATCTAGACACTTCTCCATGAAGGACTTAAGGAAAGCATCCTATATTTTGGGGATTCAGATCTATAGAGATAAATTCAAGAGGATGCTTGGCTTATCTTAGTCAAAGTACATAGAATTTCTCAAAATATATCTCCAAAAACTCCTAGAGAAATAGTAAACATGGATACGATACCCTATGCAATAGGATCTATCATATATGTTATACTATATACCATACCTAATATAGCGCATACTTTGGGTGTCATGAGCAGGTATTAGGTAGATCCAGGCTTAGAGCATTGGAAAGTAGTAAAGTGTTTCCTTAAGTACTTGATAAGGACTGAGGATCTTTTACTGATATATAGAGGAGGTACTCTCTAGATTGAAGGCTACACGGACTCGTGTTTCCAGTCCGATGTCAAAGAAAGCAAGTCAAATTCAGGGTATATGTTTACTATGAATGAGGCAGCAATAAGTTAGAAGAGTTCCAAGTGAGATATTACTGCTGACTCGACCACAGAGGCGGAATACATTACTGTGGTAGAAGCAACAGAAGAGGGTGTCCGGATGAAGAAGTTCATCATGGATTTGAGAATCATATCGAGCAGCATGAAGTTGATTCCTATATAGGGCGATAATAATAGGGCGATCGATCAAGCTAGGGAACCCAAGTCTCATCAGAAGTGTTCTGAAAAGGTTCCACCTGATTAGAGAGATCACGACTCGTGGACATATAGTAGTGAAAAGAGTTTCATCCAAATATAATATTGCAGATCCACTGACAAATCCGTTAACTCATATTGTATTTGAGCATCACAGAGGTCTGATGGGGATCAGACACATAGGTGATTGGCTTTAGGTCAAGTGAAAGATTGTTAGTTATAGGTGCCCTACAAGCCAATCATGTGAGTGGTGGCACTTGTGACACGCTGTGTCGATCTCTTTGTATATTATTATTAGCATTTTCTCATATTATCTAGATGAATATTATGACGTCCTTGGATTTGTGTAATGAGAATTGGATCGTGATGAGATCACGATAATGAGACCGATATACTTTTAAACACAGATCCTAAATCATCCTGGTTATAGGTTACTCGAAAAGGGCATCGAGATAACCGGATAAACTAGTGCATTGTATACTCATCTATATGATGGAGGCGACTGGTCTTATAGTCGCTTGTATAGGGACACTAGAGGTACAGTGCAAGTGCTCATTGGAGAATGAGTTCACTGATGGATCCTCTTACAGAATATTGGATGGTTAATGATATCTAACGTCAGACAATGATTCCGTAGTTTTAGTTATGTGTATAGTCCTTAGACTTGAGATATCAAAGATATCTTGTATGAGTACTTTATTCTTTGATGCCAGACTTACAGGTTTGGAAAGCTCTATATCTGGTACAACCGGTTCTTAGGAATGGTAGCTAACCTTACGAAGGTAATTGAGTGTCAATAGAGGATCATCCACTCTTGGTATCATGAAAGGAATATCCACGTGTGCTCACTCAGGCAAAATCCTTAGCTAGGGTTGTTCAAATTGAGAGAGTTCTCTTGGAAAATCTGATTAGAGCGATACTCAAATAGGATTCTGTATGGGCCTAACATTATCATGCCCAATATATGATCTTTGGGATATTAGATGGATGAGGGACTATAGATATATGATAATTGAGGAGAGACAGGTTTGATGGATTAGAACCCCGTGTACTATTTGGGGACTATGGTGTAGTGGCCTAATACGTCCATAGTCGATGAGTCGAGTGAATTATTATGGAGATAATAATTCACTATATCATAAGGAGTTCTGAATCAGAAGAAGTTCTGACCGGAGTGACTCACGGTCAGCTCAGTATCGAGCCAAGAGGGTCACACACATTAGGTAGATATTGTGACTAGTAGAGGTGCAGATATGAGATATCTGCAAAGCCCCTAGTTTGGATCCTATGGATAAGATCCAATTGGATAATTAGATGAGATCTGATTAGATGATTAGGTAGACATCCAATTGGATAGAGATCTAATTTGATGATTGGATAAGATCCAATTGGATAATTGGATAGAGATCCAATGTGAATATGATCCATTAAGGATAATATTCATGCACTTCTATAAATAGAAGGAACTCCCTGGTTCATAGGTTAGAGCTATTAGAAGTTGCCCCTCTTATTCTCCTCAGCCTCCTCTCCTCCTCATTGGCTCCGGCAGCCTCGTGGTGCACGTAGAGAGGGTGATCCTGCGGTGATCTGAGGAGCATCGTCGCTACGTCTGCTGTGTGGATTACCGTTAGAGAGGAGTATGCTAGTGCTCCTTCATCCTCTTCATCAGATCTGGATTTTTTAGGGATATATGATCTCCCAAGGTAACGCTTCTAATATGATACATATGATTTTTTGGATTTACGTCCAATCGTTGCACAACAATCAAGTACTTAACTATGGGAAATTTAATTTTGTTTTTGTTTTCCATTATGCATGAGATGGCGATTCATGATTTCCCAGTAGAAACATGTAAGGTGGGTCCTTCAACGAAAATAGTTAGCTTTTGTTGAGTGTTACTCATAAAATCAATTCCTTCCTTTCTATAAACATGACCCTTATTAGTAACGATCATGTTTAGATATTTGCTACCTATTATAATTTTTTTAATATTTCTTGCAATAAAATATTTTCGTTCTTAAGTAAATCTATCTCTTCACACTTAGTGCAAGGAGTTAACATATTATCATCATACTCATTTGTTAATTCACTAACAAGAGAAGCATACTCTTTTTTAAAAAATTTATACTTTTTACTAACTAATTTAAAATCATCAAACAAATCATTAAATGCATTGAATAATTCATCATAAGATAAGGAAGATTCGTTTGAGTTGCATACCTCATTGCCAAATGTCATTAATACGTAATTTATAACTTCTTTTTTGTTGGTAGGCTCCTCATCTTCGGATGCACTTGAATTATCCCAAGTAGCTTTGAGCACCTTCTTTTTCTTTGATTGTTTCTTCACTTGGAGATATTCATTTTATATGTGTCTTAATTTCTTACACTCATAGTATATTATTGAGTCCTTTTTCAGTTCACTTGTGCTCATAATGTCTTGTTTTGTTTTATTCCTTTTTAAGAATTTTTTAAACTTTTTTTTGTAAGAAGTGCCAAGTCATCATTATCATTATCACTCGAGTTTTCTCACAAATAGTCTTCTTTGGTTCTAAGTATCAAATCCATCCTATTCTTTGAAAAGTTGTTATCAAGTTCATTATGTGCAATACATGTCATTTCATAGGTCATCAAAGACCTAATAAGTTTTTCGAATGAAAAATTATTCAAGTTTTTTATTTCTTGTATTATCATTACTTTAGGATCCTAACTTTTTTAGAAAGAATCTTAGTATTTTATTAATAAGTTCAAAATTAGAAAATCTTTTACCAAGTGCTTTTAGACCATTGATGACATCTGTAAAATGAGTATACATGTCTCCAATGGTCTCACTTAGTTTCATTTAAAATAACTCATAGCTATAAACAAAAGATTAATTTTTGACTCTTTAACCTTACTTGTGCCTTTGTGTGTGACTTTGAGTGTATGTCAAATCTCATATGCAGTTTCATATATAGAAACCTAATTAAATTTATTTTTATCAAGAGTACAAAACAAAGAGTTCATTGCTTCAGCATTCAATAAAAAAGTCTTCTCCAAATCATTCCATTCGTTCATTGGCTTAGAAGAGTTTTGAAAACCACTTTTAACAATATTTCATAAATCAAAATCTATAGAAAGCAAGAAAATTCTCATTATAGTTTTTCAATACATGTAGTCTGTCTCATTGAACATAGGAGGATGAGTGATAGAAAGACTCTCTTGATTACTAGTAAAAGTCATTTCTCTTGGGTGTTAAACCAAACGAGAAAAACCTTGGCTCTAATACCAACTATTATAACCGAAATCGACACTAAGAGGGAGGGTGTATTAGTGCTTTTGTAAAAACTTTTGTCTTTTCGAAAAACTTAAATGATTTGGAAAAGCTTGATTCCATATCGAAAATGATATTGAAGTGTGCTTAACTTAGAGTAAATGTAATAAGTAGTTAAAGCAGAAAAATAACATTAATAAAGAGTAGAAAGAAGATGCACACCAAATTTATAGTGGTTCGGTCATCGTAACCTACATCCACTCCCGATTCCTCCTCCGTTGAGGCCACCAGCATCCACTAACTATTAAGATTATAGTCGGCACTAGGGGGGTGGTGGGTGAATTAGTACAGTGGTAAAATCATTTATTTTAAAAAATTCATTTGATTCAAAATGCTTTCATTCAATGGAAGCTGTATCGAAAGTCATTTAGCTTCGAAAACAATCATAGAAGGAATAAGGGTAGTAAAGGTAGTATGTAATAAAAGTAATTAGCAAGAATGAAAGTGCACAGCAAGGAAAAAATACATCGATTTATAGTGGTTCGGTCGTATGACTTATGTTCACTCCCGATACCTCCTTCATCGAGGCCATCGGCTTTCACTATTAGTCTTCCTTCAATGGGCAAAGACCAACCACCCTTATAGCTCTCTTCTCCTTTTAACAGGTTTAGGAGTTAACCTTTTACAAGCCTACTTACCCCTCTCTTAGACTAGATCAATACTTAAAGCTTGAGGGGAGGAATTTTCACTATTATAATAGAGTTTTCCCTCTTTTCTTTCTCAGTTGGTGTATATATTGTTAGGAAATCAAGGGACGACATCACATGCATAATAGAAGAATAAAAAATAAACATCCTAGATTTTCGAAAAAAAGGTTTTGTCATCATGCGAAGATCGATGCGTAAAATTCGCGAAATCGAAAACTACGTATGTTAGAAAGATAGCACTTAGGGAGATCATATATCCCTGAATTCCTGTAGATCCATTGGGAGGATGAAGGAGGTCAAGCGTCCTCCTCTCTAGCAGTGATCCACACAGTAAGGGCTACGAAGATGCTCTTCTTTAGGGAGAGGAGAATAGGAGGTGACTACCAAAAACCCTAGCATATGGACCTTTGGTTCCCTACTATTTATAGAAGCCCCTTATAAACCCTAATAGATCTTGTCCTATATGGTATTGGATCTCCATCCAATTATCTAAACCTCTTAGATTAATGGATCTCTACCTAATAATCTCTTATTAGCTCTTAGTGGATCTCATCTATAGGATCCAATAATTCAGGGGTTTATTGGATATCCAATAAAATAGGGACTCCGATAGATGTCTCATATTCAAACATCTACTCGTCACAATACCTATCATATGTATGTGACCCTCTGGGTCTAATATCGAGCTGGCCGTGAGTCATACCTATCAAACCTCCTTCTAACTTAGTGAATTATTATCTTTATAATAATTCACTCGACTTATCGATTGTGGACGTACTAGGCTACTACGCCATAGTCCCTAGACTATACAAGGGAATCTAATCCTTTAGACCTATCTACTCTCAGTTACCATGTATCTATAGTCCCTTATTTATCTAATATCCCAGAGATTGTATATCGGGCATGGTACAGTTAGACACATACGATTTTCATTCGAGTCTCGCTCTAATCGGATTCTCCCAAAGAACTTTTTCTCTCTCAATTCGAATGACCCTGGTTAGGGATTTGCCTAAGCAAAAGCACATGAGATATTCCTCTCATAATACCGAGAGTGGATGATCCTCTATTGACACTCAATTGTCTTCGTAAAGTTAGCTATTATTCTCAAGAACAAGTTGTACTAGATTTGGAACTTTCTAAACCTATAAGTCCGGTGTTAAAGAATAAAGTACTCATATAAGGCATCTTTGGTGTCTCAAGTCTAAGGACCAAATATGCTACTAGGACCATAGAATCATTGTCTAACGTTAGGTATTAATAATCATCCAGTATTCCGTAAGCAGATCAATCAACGAACTCATTCTCCAATGAGCATCTGTAATGTATCGTTAGTGTTCTCGCACGAGTAACTATAAGACCAACCACCTCCATCATATAAATGGGTATATATCACACCAGTCTATCCGATTATCTCGATGTCCCTCTTGAGTAACCTATGATGAGGATTATTAAGGGTATGTGTTTAAAGGTGAATCAGTCTCCTTATTATGATCTCATCACGATCTGATTCTCATTATATAGATCTAAGGACATCACAATATATATCCAGATAATGTGAGAAAATACCAATAATCATAAGCTAAAAGATTGACGTGGCGTGTTACAAGTGTCATTACTCATGTGATTGGCTTGTAGGGCACCTATAACCAGTTATCCTAACTAGGGATGAAAAGGGTATTTATAAGCCTCAAGGGAATTTAAACTTGGAGCCAAAATTTGAATAACCTTAATCTTCATGGTACTAGTAGTTCCACCGCCAGTATTAGGTGGTACCACCATCCCTATTGCCCAATCAGCCAACTCTGATCTTCTTGGTATAATTCCACTCTTCTTAGCTCGATGCCCAAACCCATCGTCTGAAGCCTTCTACTGATACATTGACCGATCCTTCAGATCGACATTCAATCTTCTGACATATTCTCCTCCAGCCCAACGTCGATTCTTCCTACTTCAATTGTCTAATCCTAATCAAAGCTACCTACGTCACTCAAAACACATATTAGATATTAAACATAATCAATTGGTTTTATCATCAAAATTCGAGATTCAATAATCTACTTCTTTTTGATGATGATAACCAATTAATGACAGAATTAACCTTAACTTCCCCTATCAATATATCATATTGATTGAACTTTTTTAATTCAAATGAAAACATATCATTCATCATATTGCATACATCATTCAAAATTTCAAATCATAATGTGCATGAAATTTTAACAAATTATTATCATGCATGATACCATCATAAGTTCTCTCCCTTTGTCATCAACAAAAAGGAGAAGTGCATCTGGCTAGTTTTAACGATATGCAAGTTTTACAACATATTAGCAAGATTTACATCACTTTATTATATTTATGATCATCAAATCATCAAATTTTTAAAATGTGTAATTTTACACTTTTGCTTCTTAAGATAAGCAAGGTAGCATTTTGCTTCTCTTGAGATTGCAAGCTTGCAATTTTTGGTAGTGTTCATGATAACAACAATTTTTGGTGGTGTTCATGATAACAAGTTCTTTCTTCTCTTTTGAGAAGTATAAGCTAGTAAGTTTTGCCTTTCTAGCAATTTTGCCTTTCAAGCTAGCAATTTTAGTTCCTTTGCAATGTTTGAGCTAGCAAGTCTTTCTCCTCCTTTGTCATTGTCAAAAAGAAGGGAAAGAGAAGGGGAGAATACAATAGTACAAAATTTTTCTTTTTACATCAATCTACACATTATGATAAATATTAATAATAATGATAGGTTTATATTATTAGTATTTCAATCATCAAAATTAAGTTATGAAAATCAATTTAACATTCAAGCTAGCACTTACGGTTCTCTTTAAGATGCTAGCCATTTTCTTTCTCTCCCTTGTTATTGAAGAAAAAAAGGAAACGTTCTTTTTTAGATGCTAGTAATTTTCTTTCTCCCTCTTTTCTTTTTCAATTTGTGTGTATCCTAACCAGAGATGAGAGGGGGATTTATAGGCCTCAAGAGGATTCAAACTTAGAGCCAAAATTTTTAATCACCTCAATCTTCAGGGTACTAGCAGTTTCACCACCAATATTGGGCGGTACCACGGCCCAGTCTGCCCTGACATTGGGTGGTACCACCACCCAGTCTGGCGGTACCATCGCTTGACATAATCTCAAAGATAGTGTTGGACCAAGCCATTGACAGTTCCACCACCTATTCTAGCGATGCCACCGCCTAACCCACCTCTTGGATCACTCCGACATAGCTCAACTTGGGCCCGATTGGCTCCTAATTGATTTGGCCCAATTCTAACTCAATTAGACCTAAAACCTACTTCGATCTAGAAAATTATTATAAAACTTAATCGAATGTTATCCGGCATGTCATTGGTTCATCTGATATTTCGTTCGATTCTGTAGTGCATCATCCTCTCTTGCAGCCTATTACCCAATCGACTAACTACACTAACGCCCTACTTTCAATGGGTGAAAACTAACTACCCTCTTACAACCCTTTTCTCCTTTTCACAGGTTTAGGAGATAACCTTTATAATTTACTCACCCTTCTCTCAAACTGAATTCAAAACTTAGAGCTCAAGAAAAGGAATTCTTAAGGAATTACTAGGATGAGAAGAGTATTTATAGACCCCAAATGACTTCAAAAATTGAGCCAAAAAAGATCTCGTCTTGGGTTCTTGGGGTACTGGCGATACCACCACTAATTCTGGGTGATACTATTGCCTGACATACTATGCACTAACAGTAGTACCGCTAGTCTAAGCGGTACTACCACTTGGCAAAGTCTCAGAGGCTGAGCTCGAGTAGTACCATCGCCTACAGGCATTAAAGGCCAACAGTACCACCGCTCAGTTTAAGCAATACTATCGCTCAAACTCAACTTGGGAGGTCGAGCCTCAAACGGTTCCACGACTAACCTTGGTGGTGCCACCGCCTGATATGTCTTTAGGTCATTGAATGGGCCATCCTTTTGGCTCAAATTAGCCCTGATTCAAGCCTAATTGGCCCCTCACTGAGTTAGTGGGATTACCTCACAAAACTAACTCAAATTAAGTCCTAACTATGATAACTAAGGCTAAAAAAATTATGATACAATTAATCTAAGTTGTATAAAACTTTAATTGTTTATCTAAACTCTTTGTGAACTTTCGACGAACTCCTAACGATCTTCTAGTGAGCTTTCGACGAACTCCTGATGAACTTCCGGTGAGTTTTCAGTGAACTCTTTGCGAGCTTCCACTGTTAGGATCAAGAGCACCACTAAGGAGGGGTGGGGGGGGGGTGAATTAGTGTAGTGGATAAAAATCGACGATTTAAATTGATTCCAAAAAAAAATGTTATACGTTGAGAAGTTTTGTTCGGCGAAAATAATTTTAGCAAAGAAGTTAGATTCGAATGAATAGATAAAAGAGTAGAGAATGAGAGAATGTACGAGTGCAGTGAAGTAAAAGATTGAATGCAATAATTTAAAACTTACACACCAAGAGAAGAGTGTAGAGATTTATAGTGGTTCAATCAAATGACTGATGTCCACTTCCGAAACCTCCTCTGATGAGATTTTTGGCTTTCATTATCAATTCTTCTTGGAGGGGAAGGATCAAACACCCCTCTTACAGAATTTTACAAGTGACTCACATCCTTTTATAGAATTTTTATAAGTGAGAATTTGAAAGGTTATTTCACTAGAGTTCTGGCTGAGTTCTTATCACTTCTCATTATACTTAACCAGCTAAGAAGTAAGGGGTATTTATAGCCTCAATTGGCTTTAAAAAAGGAGCTAAAAAAGATCAAATATCAGATTTTCGGGTACTAGCGGTGCCACCACCAGTACCACTATCTAGTCTGGCGATACTATCGCCAGGGCAGAGCCTCGAGCTCTGTGGTGGGGCGGTATCATCGCTTGACAAGCGATACCACTGCCCCAGTCGGCGAAGCCACCACCAGACAAGTTCTAGCAATCTGAATGGGCTTTTAATTTGGCCCAATCCAGTCCATTTAAGGCCCAATTGGCTCCTGCCAGGGTTAATTAGGATTAACACTTAATCCTAACCCTAATTACGTACTAACTATGAAATTAAAGACATACACTAAGCAAAAATATAAACTAGCACATCAAATCTTCTTCCGGTGAGATTTCGATGAACTTTTAACAGACTTCCGATGAACCCTCAGACATCTTCCGGTAGACTTCCGACAAGCTCTTGGACTTTACGATGACCTTAGCAAATTCCGATGAGTATTCTTTGGCAAGCTCTAATATTTCTCGGTGGGCTCCATGAACTTCCAATGAACCTTCTGGCAAACTTACAACAACCCTTTTGCAAGTCCTCGATTTATTCTCGGCTAATTCCGGTAGCACTTCCGATGAATCTTCGGACTTCCGGTGGACTCTCGAACTTCTAAAGATTCGATTGCACTTGACTCCAGCACGTCATTTTGCTTTATGTCTTCATCACTATCATAGTTAATCCTACATACTTTTCTTAACAATATGGATTAGATCAAATAACCTATCAGTTGACTTCATCATCAAAATCCGAGATTCAACAATCTTTCTCTTTTTTATGATGATATTCAATTGATGACGGAGTTAACCTTAACTCTCCCTATCTATATGCCATATTTGAGAAAAGAAACACTTGAATTCAAGCCAAAACTGATAAGTTGCATATATTCAAACTTATCGACATGCTCAACAAGCATGATTTTTGTCCAAATACAATACTTAGTATTTTTCATAATACGAAAATGATGTTAAGGCATGACATCCATTTTCAAGTCCAATGTTGAATGATGATAGACAATCATCATCTCAACAAATGATACAAACTTTAATTTTGAAATATCACAAGAATCAAATGATATCAACTTGAAATTCACAAATCTAAGGCTTGATATCAATTGATGATACATCATTCAAAGATACAAAAATGAAACCAAATGATAGCTTATCGTATCAAGGCAATATTCCAAATACAAGTAGGATAAATAAGCATGATACGATAACGATCATAAAAAAATTCATTGGATACATGATTCATTTGCGATGCATACGATATAATTCATTGCAACATACTTCAAGTATTTGTGATACCAATCATTTTTCAAGCATTTGCAATCCATTGCAATACATTTCAAATGTTTGTGATGCTTTTGACGATACTAAGTATTTTATGATACAAAGCGTTTTACAAATTATTTTTCGATGCAAATCATGCCATCAAGTCATCAATTTGCCATATTTTTCTCCTCCTTTGTCATCAACAAAAAAGGAAATGGGCTATTGATACTAAATGTTATAATAAAACTTTTTGTGAAGATGGCAAAAGGAGAGGGATAAATCCATCAAGAAGAATTTATAATGAAAAGCAATTCGTTCATTCTATAAAACATTCATGCCATAGAAATAAGATCGTAAAGTAGAAAAGATAGATCATTGAAGCAAAAATTCATAAGAATTCATAATAAGAGTCATGAAAGTTCTTCAAGAAGAATTGAGATATTGAAAGTCATGAAGAGTTCAAGAGGCAATTTGTTCAAATGATTGAAAATTTATATCATGATAAGAGCTAACTTGATATTTCAATGAAAATTCCATAAAGTGGAAAAACAACCAATCAAGTCATGAAAATTCATAAAAGCTCATGACGTAAAAATTTGTACAGGAGTTAAGAATTCATTAAATTCATATTAAGAGAAATGAGTGAAATCCGAATTGATTTCAAAAGAGCATTCAAGCTAATAAAAAAAAAGAGCTTCTTCTTTTCAAATAGAGTTTATGACACAAAGATATGTATAAAAGAATAGTTCTGAATGTCATGAAAGTAATTTGTTTAGGTTAACAAAAATTTATCAAACTTCAAATTTCATGATACGAAAGTGCGAAAAGTAAATCATGAAAGCCATTCATTCATGCCAATGAAAATAGAGGGAGGATAAAATTAATAGAATCAAATTTACCAAGTTATTAAATGAGCATGATACCCATTAAAAAATCATCAAACGTGAATCATCAAATGTATATGATATTAAAAATCATCAATCGATGAAGCAAGAGTATCAAACCAAGATTGGAGGAGGACAAAAGTGAAAGCTCCATCTACAAAATCGAAAAGATGACACAAGATAATACAAAATTGAAAAAATAATACCAAGATAGGTGAAGGAATAACATAAGTTCATGAAAATTGAAAAGATGATAAAAAAAATTCTAAAAAAAGATAAACTCACGCTATAGGATAATTTAACATGCCTAATTCCCTTCTAATGAAATCAAATTATTCCTCATTTTAGGGTTTTGTAAAGATATCCATCAATTGGTGTTTTACATTAATAAATTCTAGAGTAACATCATTGTTATTAACATGATCTTGTATAAAATGATACATAATATCAATATATTTAGTTCTAGAGTGTTGAATGAGATTTTTAGTTAAACATATAGCACTTGTGTAATCATAATTTATATAAATATTCTTTGAATGAATTTTATAATCTTCTAATGTATTTTTCATCCAAAATAACTTGTGCACAACATACACTTACGGCTATGTATTCGGCTTCAGTCATAGATAGTGCAACCGAGTTTTATTTCTTGGAAGACCAAGAAACAAGTGCATGTCCTAAAAATTAACATATTTTCGATATGTTTTTTTAATCTATTCTACATCTGCCAAAATTCTCATCCGTATAAGCTATTAAATCAAAGTTATCGAATTTTGGATACTATAATCCTAAGTTAAGAGTTTCTTTAAGATATCTAAAGATTCTTTTAACGTCTTTAAGATGAGATAACTTAGGATTAGCTTGAAATCTAACACAAAGTCCTACACTAAACATAATATCCAGTCTATTTGTAGTGAGGTAAAGTAAACTACCTATCATTCTCCTATATATTTTTTTATCAAAATTTTTTTCACTTTCATCCATATCTAACTTAGTGGAGGTATTCATAGGAGTGTTGATGTCCTTTGAACCATCTATATTAAACTGCTTTAATAATTCTAATGCATATTTGGTTTGACTAAGGAATATACCATCACTAAGTTGTTTAATTTGTAATCCTAAAAAGAAAATTAGTTCACCCATTAGACTCATTTCAAACTCTTGGCTCATATACTTGGCAAATGATTCACATAACGATTCATTTGCAGAGCTAAAGAGAATATCATCAATATAAATTTGAACAATAAGAAAATTATTTTTAAAATTTTTAAGAAACAATGTAGTATCGACCTTGCATTTAGAGAATTTATTTTGAATATGAAATGAGCTAAGCCTCTCATACCAAGCCCTTGGGGCTTATTTTAATACATAGAGAGCTTTAATTAATTTAAACACATAATTAGGAAAAAGAGAGTTCTCGAATCTGGGATTGTTCAACGTACACTTCTTTGGAAATAAAACTATTTAAGAAAGCGCTTTTAACATCCATTTGAAATAACTTAAAATTGTTACTACTAGCATAGGCAAGGAGCATTCTTATGGCTTCTAATCTTGCCACAAGAGCGAAGGTTTTTTCACAATCAATACCTTCTTCTTGGTTGAAACCTTTGGCCACTAATCTAGCCTTGTTTCTAACCACGATACCAAATTTATCTTGCTTATTTTTAAAGACCCATTTAATACCAATAACTAAATGGTCACTAGGTCTAGGAACAAGGTTTCATACCTCATTCCTCTCAAATTGGTTTAATTCTTCTTGCATTACGATAATCCAAGAGTCATCTTTTAAGGTTTCGTCAATGTGCTTAAGTTCAATTTGAGAAAGAAAAGCGGTGTTAGCATAAAAATTCTTAAAAGAAGAACAAGTTTAAACTCCTTTTGATGTGTCTCTTATAATTAGCTCCTTAGGATGGGCATCTACATACTTTCATTCCTTAGGTAAGGAAGTTTCGAAAGAAGATGCATCCAAGTTGTTATTTGGTAGAGAGGTTTCATTCAAATTCAAATCATTAAAATCAAGATCATCATCCAAATTATTTTTCTTAAACTCAAAAACTTCATTGAAAAAAAACATAAATAAATTCTTCTATAACCAAAGTTCTTTTATTAAAAATATAAAAGGCCTTAGAAATAGAAGAGTAACTTAGAAAAATGCCTTCATCGGATTTTGCATCAAACTTTCCTAAGGCATCTTTTTCATTCAATATAAAACATTTATAACTGAAAACTTTAAAATATAAAACTTTTGATTTCTTATTATTCCATAATTCATAAGGAGCTTTGGAGAGAGATGGTCTTAGTAGAACTCTATTCATGACATAGCAAGCCATATTAATAGATTCAGCCCAAAAATATTTCAGTAAACTATGTTCATTCAACATGGTTCTTGTCATTTCTTATAAATTTCTATTCTTTCTTTCTACTACTCTATTTTGTTAAGGATTCCTCAAAGTAGAGAAATTATGGTTATAACCATTTGATTCACAAAAGTTTTGAAAATCATTATTTTAGAATACACCACCGTGATCACTCTAAATCGATAAAATCATAAAACCTTTTTCATTTTGAACAAGTTTGAAAAACTTCGAGAAATACTTAAAACAATCACTTTTGTGTGCCAAGAAATATGTCTCAGTGTATCTACTTTAGTCATCTATGATTACAAAGGTGTATTTGCTACGTCCTAGGTTTGTTGTGTTAATTGGTCCAAATAAGTTCATATGGATCAATTGCAATGGTCTAAAGGTGCTTATTTGATTTTTTTTATTTGAAACTATTTTTTATTTATTTTTTTAGTTGACAAGCATCACATACTTTGTCTTTGACAAACTTAATATTAGAAATTCCTTTCACTAGTTCTCTAAATAAGATTTTAGATATTAGTTTCATGTTTGCATAGCCTAACCTCCTATGCTAAAGCCAAGCATCGTCATTCAAAATCAAAAAACATATTTCATTATTAAGTTCATCAATATTGATATTGTAAATATTATTTTATTTTAGGGCAATCATATATGTGTTGTTTTACGATTTTTCAATGATGCAAGCATTAGATTCAAATTTTATGATGTATCATTTATCATATAATTGACTAATACCCAAAAGATTATGCTTTAAGTTATCTACTAACAATACATCATCAATTAAAAAGCTTGATTTGTTACCTATGGTTCTCTTGCCAATGATTTTACCCTTGTTGTTGTCTCCGAATATGATATACCCTTCATCTTAGCTAGTGAGTTAAGAGAATTGAGATAGATCTCTTGTCATGTGCTTTGAGCATCCATTATCAAGGTACCATCTCTTGCTCTTAGCTTATGAGGGTGAATGTGTCTACAAAAAGGATGGTTTCTAGGTGCTCATTTGAACTTGGATGCCTTAAAAATTGATCTACTAATTTTGTCATTGTGCATTGAATTTATTATGGTTCCTTTAGGAACCCATATCAATTTATGTGGGCTTAGTTTCTTAAACAAATATTTATAAACAACATGTTCGGGTTTGCAACAAAAGTTGTACTTTGTGTAAGGTGATACATGCAATATAGGTTCTTTAACGAAAGTGGTTAGATTTCGGTGAGACCCACTCATAAATCTGATTCCACTTCTTTTATGAACGTGACCCTTATTTGCAAGGATCATGTCCAAGGCCTTACCACCAACCTTAAATTTATCTAAGGTCTCTTTGAGTAACAAGTTCTTCTTAATTGCTTCTAAATGTTCACACTTAGAGCATAAAGGCAATGAGGGAGTGTTGTGTTTAATATTTTTAAATTTATCAACTAAGAGAGCATGCTCCTTTTTCAATAAATTAAACTTTTTACTAATTACTCTACACTCATCAAACAAATCATAAAAAGCATTTGAAAGCTCGTCAAAAGTTAAATTTTCATCAATTAAATTACTTACATCTTCTTTGATAGCCATTAAGGTGAAGTTAGCGACCCCCTTATTGCTTGGTTCCTCGTCTTCGGAACTACTTGAATCATCCCATGTTGCCTTTAAAGTCTTCTTCTTCTTCGATTGCTTTTTCTTTGCTTGGGAGCATTCGCTTTTGAAATGCCCTGGCTTCTTACATTCATAGCATATCACTTGTTCTTTCTTGGGTTCAAGTTTATTTTTAGAGTCATTTTTAAATTTATTTCTTCTTATAAATTTTTTAAATTTTTTTGTTAATAGTGTAAGTTTGTCATCATAGTCCTCATCACTTGAAGATTCTTTTGAGTGGTCTTTTTGTGTTCTCAATGTCATATACTTCCTATTCTTTAGAAGGGAGTTCTCAAGCTTATCATGAGTGTTACAAGTAATCTCATAGGTTATTAATGACCCTATTAATTCTTCGAAAGGAAAGTTCTTTAAGTCCTTGGCCTCTTGAATGGCAGTAACTTTAGGATCCCAACTCTTTGGAAGGGATCTTAAAATTTTAATTACAAATTCAAATTAAAAAAACTTTTCCTAAGTGCTTTTAGTCCATTGATGGCATCCGTAAATAGGTGTATATATCTCCAAAGGACTCATTTGGTTTTATCTGAAGCAACTCGTAAGAATATATTAAAAGAATGATTTTGGACTCTTTCACTCAACTAGTACCTTTGTGAGTGATTTCAAGAGTATACCAAATATCAAAAGCATAAATTTAAATATGATTAAATTTATTTTTATCAAGAGCGCAAAATAAGACATTCATAGCCTTGGCATTCATAACCTTGGCATTAAGAGCAAAAGTCTTTTTCTCCGACTCATTCCAATTGCTCATCAAAAGAGAAGACTTTTGGAAGTTGTTTTCAACAATGTTCCAAAGTTTAAAATCCGTAGAAATAAGAAAAAATCTCATGCTAGTCTTCCAATACGTATAATCCGACCCATTGAACATAGGCGGACATGTAATTAAGTGGCCCTCTTGCATGCCGGCAGATACCATCTCTCTTGGGTTTAAACTAAAATGAGAGTGACCTCGCTATGATACCAACTGTTAGGATTAAGAGCAGCCCTAAGAGGGGGGGGGTGAATTAGTGTAGCGGATAAAAATCGATGATTTAAATCGATTCTGTAAAAAAATATTATGCGTTGAGAAGTTTTGTTCGATAAAAACAATTTCAATAAAGAAGTTAGATTCGAGTGAATACGTAAGAGAGTAGAGGAGAGAATGAATGAGTGTAGTGAAGTAAAGGATTAAATGCAACAATTTAAAACTTACACACCAAGAGAAGAGCGCAGTGATTTATAGTAGTTCAATCAAATGACCTACGTAACCTACGTCCACTTCTGAATCCTCCTCCGATGAGGTTCTTGGCTTCCATTATCAATCCTTCTTGAAGGGGAAGGATTAAACACCCCTCTTACAGAACTTTACAAATGGCTCACACCCTTTTACAGAATTTTTACATGTGAGAATTCGGGAGGTGAACAATCAAGATTTCCAAGGCTATTTCACTATATTTTTGGCTTAGTTCTTATCACTTCTCAATGTACTTAGCTAGCTGAGAAGTAAAGGGTATTTATAGCCTCAGTTAGCTTCAAAAGTGGAGCCAAAAAAGGTCACATCATGGATTTTTAAGTACTGTTGCTACCACTGCCAGTTGAACCTGACATTAGGAAGTACCACTGCCCAATCAGCGATACTATTGCTAGGGTAGAGCCTCGGGCTTTGTGGTGGGGCGGTACCATCGCTTGACAATTAATAACTACCGATGGTACCATTGTTTGGTAGTTAATAATTATCGATAGTACTACTACCCCAATCTGGCGGTGCCATTACCAGATAGGTTCCAACAATCTATATGGGCTTAAATCTGGCCTAATCCAGTTCATTTAAGGCCCAATTGGCCCCTACCAGGGTTAATTATGATTAACACTTAATCCTAACCCTAATTATATGCTAACTATAAAATTAAAGACATACACTAAGCAAAAATATAAATCAGCACATCAAGTCTTCTTCCGATGAGCTTCCGGTGAACTTCCGGTGCACTACTAATGAACCCTCGGACATCTTCCGATGGACTTTCGGTAGGGTCCCGGACTTTACGACGACCTTTGCAAGTTCCGACGAGTCTTCTTTGACAAGCTGCGATTTTTTTCGGTGGGCTCCGTGAACTTTCGACGAACCTTTCGACAAACTTCTGATAACCCTTCGGTAAGTCCCTAATTCATTCTCGGCTAGTTCTGCAGCATTTCCAACGAATCTTCGAACTTTCGATGGACTCTCAAACTTCCAAGGATTCGATCGCACTTGACTCCGACATATCATTTTGCTTTATGTCTTCATCACTATTAATCCTACATACTTTCTCAATAATATAGATTCGATCAAATAACCTATCAATTGACTTTATTATCAAAATCCGAGATTCAACATCCACTACATCATTAGAACCTTTGGCATATCCACCGATTCTTCTGACCTAATGCCTTATCTTTAACTCCGACCCAACATTTGATTCTTCTTTAATTGTTTTACCTTTTCATAATCATAGTTAGTCCTACATCACTTTTCTCGACACATGAATTGAATCATTAATTCATCAATTGATTTCATTATCAAAATATGATATTCAACATGGAGAGCATTCATACATCATTCCCAATGATTAGGATGTCATCCATATATAACACTAAGAAGGTGATAGTGCTTTTACTTACCTTCCTATAGACACAAGGTTCATCTTCATTTTTAACGAAGTCATAAGATTTGATCACCTCATCAAATCTTATATTTCAACTTCAAAAAGCCTACTTTAGTCTATAAACGGACACAAGTCCCTCAAGTTATATCATATATATCTCCTCCTCGAGGTTGTCATTAAGGAATGTGATTTTCATGTTCATCTGCCAGATCTTATTGTCATAGTGTGATGTAATAGCTAATAGAATTCAGATGGATTTCAGCATAGCTATGGGTATAAAGGTTTCGTCATAGTCAACACCTTATTTTTTATGATACCCTTTAGCCACTAGCCTTGCCTTATAGGTCTACACATTTTCATCCACTTCAATCTTCTTGAATATTCATTTACAACCGATAGGTACAATATCCTCAAGTGCATCAACAAGGTTCTAAACTATATTGGAGTACATGGATTCCATTTCACAATTCATGGTTTCTTGTCACTTTCTAAAGTTTATGCTCATAATAACCTCATCATAGGTCTGAGGATCAATATCCTTAGTGTGCTCTATACTGATATATCATACATATCTCTTAAGAGGGTGTAACACTCTACCAGACCTACACAAAGTTGAAAATTATGTGTCAAGTATCTAAACAAACTTGGTCTCCGGAATGGTGCTTGAAATAGGTTCTCCAACTACGCTCAATTCTATTATGCCCCTATTGTCTCTACTAAAAATATGTTCATTCTCAAGAAACACTGTCATCTTCTCAATAAAGATATTTTGGTCCTCGAGATGATAAAATTAATACCCATAAGTTTCCTTGGGGTATCTTATGAATTTGCATAGTTCCGTACTATATTTCAACTTATCGGGGTCATGTCTTTTAACGTGGGCAGGGTAATCTCAAATCTTAACAATCTTAAGATCAAGCTTCTTCCCTTTCTACATCTCATATGGTATAGATACTACTGATTTAGATGGAACTTTATTCAGAAGATAAGTTACAATCTCTATGACATATTCCCAAAATAAGATAGATAAGTCGGTGAAACTCATCATGGACTACACCATATCTAATAGTGTATGATTCCTCTTTTCTGATATACCATTGAGTTGTGATATATAAGAAGGTATCCATTGGGATAGAATCTCATAATCCTTGACGAACTAAGTAAACTCCATACTTAAGTATTCTCCTTTTGATTTGATCGAAGAGTCTTAATACTCTTTTCAGTTTAGTTTTCTACTTCATTCTTATATCTCCTGAATTTCTCAAAAGCTTTGGACTTATATTTCATCAAGTACACATATCTATACATAGAGAATTCATTAGTGAAAGTAATTAAGTAGGAGTAACCACCTATGACCTATATTGACATGGGACCTTGTACATCACTATGTATGAGTTCTAGTAACTCAGTGGCTCTCTCTCTAGTTCTACTAAATGAAAAGTTAGTTAGTTTTCTATGAAGGCAAGACTCGTAAGTTGTATATAATACATAATCGAATGGATCTAGGTATCTATCTTTTAGCAACTTTTGAATCCTTCCCTCATGGGTATGACCTAGTCTACAATATCACTTATATGTACTATTCACATCATCTCGCTTCCTTTTGGACATGCTTATATTTATGATATGTGTAGTGTTTAGCATAAACAAAATATTATACAATGTCCCTTTAGTGATGATCTTATCATCCTTAATAATTGAACAACTATTATTCTCAAAAAATACTTTATAATAATTTAATATCAAACATGAAATAGAAATGACATTTTTGATGATAGATGGAACAAAATAACATGCATATAATGTAATAGTAGCCTCACCAGACAAATGTAAAATGATATCATCGATAGTAACAGTAGCAACTCTTGCTCCATTATCTATTTTGAGGTCCACCTCATCTCTTACTAATCTTTTAGGCCTTGCTAGAACCTGTAACAAATTGTAGATGTAATAAGCACTACCGGTATCCAATACCCATACGTTATCATAAGAATATGATAAATGAAGACTGATCATGAATGTGTCTGAAGCTTCTCCAAACTTCTATTTTGCCTTTTATATAAAGTACTCCCAGTAGTTCCTCTTCCAGTATCCATCTTTGTCATGGTGGAAGCACTAGCCTTCATCCTTCTCTAGGCCATTCTTAGTAACCTTTGTCTTACCTCGTTTGCCCATGCCCTTGCCATTCTTAACAGACTTCCTAGCCTTTATTTTCTTTTGGTCTCACCAATGAAGAGAACTAGTTTCTCTTTCTTGATTCTACCACCCTTAACATATTAAGGAGCTTAGAAAGAGTCATCTTAAGCTTGTTCATATTAAAATTTATAATCAACTGGAAAAAAAAATTTGGTAGGGACTGAAGTATAAGATCAATATATAAGTTATCATCTAGGGCCATTCTTAGACCTGTGAGTTTCTCAATCCACTCTATCATCTTTAGGATATGGTTCTAAACTGATACCCTCTCAATCATCTTAGCGCGGAATAGACTCTTGGATATCTCATATCGCTGAGTCTTTTTCTGCTCCTCAAATAGTTTATGGAGATTAAGGAGTATAGATCTGGCATCCATATTTTTCATGTTATCTCTGTAACTCAGGAGTCATAGAGGCCAACATGTAACATTGAGCAAGAGTGAAATCTGTTAGATAATGTGGCCATATTTAATTAGATAAGATATATTAAAGATATGATTGGATTCTGATTATGGTTATTAGCTAATAGAAAGGAAGTCCAATCAAAGTGGGATTCTTTAGAAGAGGCCCTTGATGGGAGGAAATCTTCTAATATCTTATCATAGACCCTCTGCTCTCGCCTATAAATAGACAGGACCTCAGGGGACTTAGTGTGTCGTGTCGTGTGTGAGAAGCAACACAGAAGCATCTAAGAGTTACGTAAAGATTAGCAACACAGATGCGTCTAAGAGTTGCGTAAAAGAAATATTTCACAGACACCGATTGAGAGAGATTACAGTTTTCCCTCTCAATCTCCCTGAGCCATCAATTACAGTGGTCCTGTGAAAGGATAGGAAGAGAGGAGGAGTCTAGTTCTCCTTGCAGATTGGCGGAGGCATTGGATCTAGAAAGGTATTCAGATTTTTTCTCCTTTCTTTGCGGATGGCATAAAGGTACGCATCGTAAACACAGATCTATTCATGTTTTGATTTCGATCCTAGCATTAAAGTTTTTCCGCAATTATAGAAGCATGATTAAAGTTATTTTATGCTTACAATTGGTATCAGAGCCAGGTTCTTGAAATCAAAATTTTAGATATGTTATTTTCTGATTTACGATGTTTGATCCGAATTCTGTCAAATCTGTATTCCTATCGATTTTGATTTGTTGTCGTGGTTTATCGTCTGATTGTCGGCGATATTAAGGAAACAACGACGATCTGTCGACCTCACTGCGTACGGCCGTAAGGGCCACCGGCGATCGCACCGCAGATTGGCCGCACGAGGGCGGCAACCCGTCGGGACGCGGCCGCGATCGGCCGTAGCCGCGCGAGCCGCCGCGAGAACAAAGCCGCACAGCGGCAATCGCTACGAGCACAGCGCGCGAGTGCAGGCCGCCGCGACAGCGCAGCAACAAGTGGCGAGCACAGCCGCAAAGCCGAAGCCGCAGCCGCATCGGCGGCAAATGCGGCGAAGCGCAGCGCCCAGACGGCGGCAAATGCCAGAAGCCAAGACAGCATGGTCAGCGCTGCCTAAGCAATCGCTTCGCCGGCAAATGAGGGCAGCAGAATCGCCCGCAGCCTCGCCGGCAGCGAGGCAGCCGCAATCGCCGCACCTCGCATGGGCAATGGGCAATGCGCCGCCGCCGGCTATTTTCGGCAGAATACAAGACGCTGCTACGGTGGTGGTCTGTTTAAATCACAAGCATGCACAAAGTGGCTTGGTTGGCAAGGCAAATAAGTGAGGCAATGGCGGCAGAGGGAAGAAGGGTTTGGTTAGGGTTTTGCCAAATTACAGTTTTACCCTTCTGTATTTTATTAATACATTTAGTATTTTGACAGTTTTGCCCTTCATGAAAATATAAAAAAAAATTACAGTTTAACCTGTTAATATATTTATAGTTTTGTCCTTATGAAATTGAGAATTTTTGATTTATATCCTCAATTATTAAAATTGATCGAAAATAATTAAATTTGATCATGATTGTATTTTGAATTTTGATTTTGATCAAATTTAGAAAGGATTAAAATTTTTTATCAATATTTGATTTTGATCGACTAGTTTAATTGGGCTAATAGTTAACCCAATTATGGGCTTACCCAATTAAACTAGATTGATTGGCATAATAGTTCTTTTATAATTTTCTCATATGAATTATTGATTGTATTTTATAAATAAAATCCAATTATTGTTCTTGGATATTTATTTAGTTATTCATATGTATTTATTTGAAATTGTGAAATGACAGTTATCTTTCACATAAAAGTTTTTCATGATTTATGTGTTATCATGATTATGATTTTTTCTTATACTGATCAATATATATGAATTATTGATTATAAGTTATAAATAATATCCAATTATTGTTCTTGGATATTTGTTTGATTATTCATATGTATATATTTAAAATTGTGAAATGATAGTTAATTTTCACATAAAGGTTTTTCATGATTTATGTGTTATCATGATTATAGTTGTCATATGAATTTTATTTATGCTCATTAATATTCAATAATCATTATGGTTGTTGTATTATTGAATTGTTTAGCATAAATTGAATTAAAGAAATTTAGAGAATGTTATTTGTAATTCATCTTCCTAAGTTTTATCTGACCAGTAGCTGCCAAAGTGGCCTGGGATGATAAGCTTATGATATATGAATTACAATAAAAGTTATCATTTATAGGATATTTTAGATTGTATTTTATATTTTGGTATTGGTCTTGCAGCCACCAAAGTGACCTAGACCAATAATTTATAAAATACATTATGGAATTGATCCTAAATGATATTAAAGAAATTTGATAAGTATTTGTAATTTATTTTCTTAAGTTTTATCTGATCAGTAGCTGCCAAAGTAGCCTGGGATGATAGACTTATGGGATATAAATTACATTAAAGTCTTGTCATTCATAGGATATTTTTGTATTTTATATTTTTGTATTGGTCTTGCAGTCACCAAAGTGACCTAGAGCAATAATCTATAAAATACATTATGGGATTGGTCCTAAATGACATTAAAGAAAAATAATATTCACAATGGCACACATAATTAGGAGATTTAGATAATCCCAAAGGAGAATCTATTTTGAATAATTATGTGATGGGGTTGGATGATACTGTTTTGGATATTCTTGACGTTTAGTGTTTTTATACCCAAAGGTATTAACACTATTCCACAAGGATGGTATCAGTCCTCCATAATGATTATATGTGTGAACAATAGATATGTCAATATTGAAAGTAAAATATTGATGATATCAATAGTTCAACATAAAACTCAAAGCATTGATGTTATATTATTACAGTGGTACTTCCTTCATTGTATTTTTATAAGTGTTCCTATATTTTCTGAAATATATTTTTTAGAATAAATGACTTGAGCATATATAAGTTATATTGAATGAGTGAGACCTTGATCAGATTATTTGAAGGAACACAGACTTATTTACTGAAAGTTCTGTGGAATAAATAATTAAGGTTACTGATCAGGAAAAGTCTGAAAGACTCAATTTGATGATACTTAGACTTCAGTACAGTAGCGCATGAGAATATTTAAGGATCAATATAAATTTTCTGATAAGTCATGAGTTGACACATCAACGAAAGAACCGACTAAAAATGAAAGTATTTGAGGAATTAAAGATTATCTCCTCAATATAATTAACAAAGTTGTAAGCTCAAGACTTAGAATATTTGAGTTCTACTCAAGGAGTGGGTAACAATAAAATAAGGATGAAGCATAAGCCACATGAGTTTATAATTATTATATAAACTCATAAAAGAATTTCTTCATAATAAAGCGTTACTTGTGTAACAATGAAAGTTATATGAAGAAGAATTATAAGATTTGATTTGAAATGAAAAGTTATGTGATTCAAATCAAATATTATAGAAATTATTGGTGGATTAATTTGATGCTTCAATGTATGTTACCAATAATAGAGATTTATTTTAATATTTAAAAGGAAAAGGAATAAAAATCAAAGGAGATTGAAATATTCATCATTAGAGGGAATCATCTTAAAGTGAAAGCGATAGTAATTTGTATTTATCGCCTATGCCCAAAGATGATTTATTTGATGAATCTTGAGGATTTATGTTATATTCTTATAATTCTGAGAATCTGGATTCTTTACTTAGAATTATTAGAATATTGTTTATCCTTTGATAGTTGTGAACTCAATATGATTCAATAAAAGTTAACATTTGGATTCTGTATAATGGTCTATACAGAATTAATATGAATCTTGAGTTTACAATGATCCTGTAAGTAAATATTAAAATAAAATAAAAGTTTATAAACTCCTTGAGATTATGCTTACATCTACGAGTCATTCTATATTTTTGTCTCATTAAAGAGAGATATTTTATCATCATATAGATAACCTATTGAGATATGATTTTATATATCTAATTCATGCAAAGTCTCATGCCATTGACACTCTTAAAATGTGCATAAAAGAGGTCGAGAGACAATTAGATAGAAAAGTTAAAATCATCATATCTGATAGGGGTGATGGATTTTATGGTATTCATGATTTACCAGATGTGTCGTAGCAAAACATAATTGCTGAAAGGTATAATCGTACATTTATAAATATGATTAGGAGCATGATGTATTATTCTTTTATACCCAAATTCATGTGAGAAAAAGCTCTAAGGACAACTATGTATATCTTAAATGAGGTTTCTAGGGAACCTAACTTAAGATATTTACATATTTCGGATTGTCCTGTAGAGATAAGGATCTTCAACTCACATAAAAGAAAATTAAAGTTAATAACTATTTCTGAATATTTTGTTATTTATTCAGAAAAGTTTAAAAAAGGGTATATGTCTTATTGCTCTAATCATAGTACGAGGATGGTTAAATCTTGTAATATAAGGTTCCTATAAAATAGCGAATCAGTGGGAGTAAAAATCTCAAAATTTAATTTTGATATAGAGGAGATACATGTTGATACTCCTTTATTATTTGAGAGATTGTTGTTACTCAAATTATTAAATAATTTGATAAAGGTGAACAACAAAATAATATTACCAAACTCTCACATTATATTGATATCGCTGATAATGGTCTTATAGAATAACCACATTTGATAGCATTGAAAATTTTTCAATGGGAAAGGAATCCTGTCATTTATGATTATGTGGTATATCTATAAGAATTATATTTTGATATAGGAATCAGAATAGATCCCTTATTGTTTTCATAGGTCATGAAAGGTAACGATTCTGAAAAGTAATATGATACAATGTAAGAAGAGTTAAAATCAATAACCAGAATGGTGTCTGATGAATTCGTTGAATTGTCCTATAATTGTAAAAGAGTCTATTATATAAATATGACTCAAAGGACAATGTCGAACGATATAATAGTCAGACTTTTAGTTTTTATATGGTTATTGATTTTTACTCATAAAGAATGTATCAATTATAATGAGATATTTAATTTTTTAAATGAGCTCGTTAAGAATCGTCATGACATTAGTGATTCATTATGAATTTGAGTTATATCATAATGATATGAAAACAAATTTTTGATTAAGGATCTAGTTTTATATGGGTTACTCTGAATGACTCATGAGTAAATAAAAGAAATATATAATTTGATATACAAATTCAGAATCTATTTATGATCTTAAACAAGCTTCTAGACAATGATATATAAAGTTTCTTAATATCATTGATTTCTTCAGATTTAAGAAAAATACTATTAATCAGTATTTATATCTGAGGATCAGTGGGAGCAAGTTTATTATATTGATCATATATATGGATAATATTTTGCATTGCCAATAGTGACTTGGTTTATTATACTAAATCAAGAAATTATCACTAAGAATTTAAGATGGTTGATATGAATGAGACATCTTATATTATTAGTATTGAGATACTCAGGGATATATCTCAATGATTATTAAGACTGTCTCAGAAAGGATATATTAATTGAGTCTTGAGATGATATACAACTTTGTTCAACAAATCATAAAAGTAAAATTTTAGTCAAAATTGAGTGCTTTAAAATGACTTGAAAAGAATCAGATAAAGGAAATATTCTTTATATATGCGCAGTTGAAAGTCTATGCTCAAGCCTATGTCAGAACAGATATCAGTTTTTGTAGTTAAAATACTGGATAGATATTTGAGTTATCCAGAAGTGAAAAATATTAAAGGACTGCAAAAAAAAGTTATAAGATATCTGGAAGGGACGAAGGATTATATGCTCACATGTATGAAATTATATCAGCTTGAAATGATGGTGTTTTTTTCAAATGCTGATTTTATAAATTGCCTAAATAATAGGAAGTCCACCTTATGGTTAAGATCTATATCAATTAGAGAGGCAATTTATTATAAAAGTTGATTTTGTGGTGGGCTTTGAGGCCACTAATCAAACTTTATAACTGTGAAATTTTATCTCAGGACTTGGTGTGGTCAGACTCAATTGTCAAGTCGCTGAAGATATTTTGTGATATCGCAGTAGTTTTCTTCTCTAAGAATGACAAGTACTATTGCATTTTTATGCATTATGGTAGAAAGTACTTGATGGTTAGAGAAGACGAGTCCAGAAACATCTAATGTCAATTAATTACTTGAGTTCCACTGTATTGATTGCTGATCCATTTACTTAGGACTTACAGCCTAAGGTGTTTTGAAAGAACATGTTCTTATGATTGGGTTTGTGAGCAACCCATAAAGGATATGGTGATGCATATTTGAGTGGACACTGTAATTGACATTTTTACTTACGTACTTAAAGTTATTTGTTTCTGCTATCCTGTTCACAGTTATGTATGTACATATTATGGTTGAATGTGATAACAGGATTGTCTTGACAAGACAAATTACAGGGGTCATTATGGACTGCATTAGGAAAGGCTAATAGTGTTGTAGTACATAGAAGGAAGTGTGGCATTGATGACATACAACCGCTATGACTCGCATTACTAGTCAGACTTAATGTAGTATTATTATATTCATTGGACTTATTAGCCTGTTTTTAAATTCGCGCGCGTATAAATAGTTTTCAAAATTTCAGAATCCAATTATGCAAAATTATTTTCAAATAAATTTTGTTTATTTATTTTGATTTTGAATATCTTTTGTATCTTATCAATTAATGGGCCAAGTGGGAGAATGTTAGATAATGTGGCCATATTTAATTAGATAAGATATATTAAAGATATGATTGGATTCTGATTATGGTTATTGGCTAATAGAAAGGAAGTCCAATCAAAGTGGGATTCTTTAGAAGAGGCCCTTGATGGGAGGAAATCTTCTAATATCTTATCCTAGACCCTCTGCTCTCGCCTATAAATAGACAGGACCTCAGGGGACTTAGTGTGTCGTGTCGTGTGTGAGAAGCAACACAGAAGCATCTAAGAGTTGCGTAAAGATTAGCAACACAGATGCGTCTAAGAGTTGCGTAAAAGAAATATTTCACAGACACCGATTGAGAGAGATTACAGTTTTCCCTCTCAATCTCCCTGAGCCATCAATTACAGTGGTCCTGTGAAAGGATAGGAAGAGAGGAGAAGGAGTCTAGTTCTCCTTGCAGATTGGCGGAGGCGTTGGATCTAGAAAGGTATTCAGATTTTTTCTCCTTTCTTTGCGGATGGCATAAAGGTACGCATCGTAAACACAGATCTATTCATGTTTTGATTTCGATCCTAGCATTAAAGTTTTTCCGCAATTATAGAAGCATGATTAAAGTTATTTTATGCTTACAAAATCATCTATATACTTCTCATATTGGGCAAATTCTTTCTGATGTGCTCCTGCCTTAGGCCATGGTATGACCGTAATCAGGACATATATAAATTTCTCTGTTATAAGAACTATTCTCAAGTTACGAAGCCAATCCATATAGTTTGGACCAGTAAGGTGATTGGCATCAAGTATGTCATATAGAGGGTCTTAAGGTGACATGTTTTTGATAAATAGGAGATATAGCATAAATAAATAATATGTAAATTTTGTAAAAAAAAATAAGCAATCAAGATGTGGACTTCTATCTTGACGTGCTCCTCCTATTTTCTAGTGAGTCGCATGACACTCTCAGTATGTGAAACAAAAGTCTTCGACAGACTTTTAGTAGGGAGCGAGATCCAATAAACATCTTAGTATAACCATGAGGGACTCAATCAATCACACTAAGTCCAAAAATGTTGGTAACTCTTGTCAATCACAACTTATGATTCTTATCTTTTTCAGCCTCTGAACCATCATAGTCTTGAGGGACTTGGCCAACCATGATTCCCAATTAAGTTATTACCATCATTATAAGATGAGTCTGATTCGATGATATGCTTTCTGTTAGGATCAAGAGCGGCACTAAGAGGGGGAGGGGGGTGAATTAGTGCAGCGGATAAAAATTGACGATTTAAACCGATTCTAGAAAACTTTGTGTGTTGAGAAATTTTGTCTGACGAAGATGATTTAAAAAAACTATTTGAATCAAGAGAGCTCATAAGAGAGTAGAGAAGAAGAGATCAAACTATTGTAATGAAGTAAGAATTGAAATGTAGCAAATGTAAAATACGCATCAAAAGAACATATCGATTTTACAGCGGTTTGGTCAATTAACCTACGTCCACTCCTGAAACCTCCTCCGATGAGGTTGCCGGCTTCCACTATCGATCATTCTTTAAGGGGAAAGATCAAACACCCCTTTTACAGAACTTTACAAGTGACTCACACCCTTTTACAGAATTGTTATACTTGAGAATTCAGGAGGTGAACACTATAACTTTTCAAGGCTATTTCACTATAATTTTGACTCAATTCTTATCACTTCTCAATGTACTTAGCCAGCTGAGAAGTAAGGGTATTTATAATCTCAATTGGCTTCAAAAATAGAGCAAAAAAAGGTCATATCTCGGATTTTCGGGTACTAGCGATACCACCGCCAATTGACCATGACACTAGGTGGTACCATCACCTAGTCTAGTGGTACTATCGCTTAACAGAGTCTTGGGTTCTATAGAGGGGCGATACCACCGTCTGGCAGTTAATAACTGCTAGCGGTACCACCATTGACTTGGGCGGTACCACCGCCTAGTGCTCCTAGGAAGCTGGTCCCTGGGTGGTTCCACCGCCCCAGTCTAGCTGTGCCACCGCTAGACAGGGTCTAGTAACTTTGGATATGCCTTGAATCTGGCCCAATCTAGTTCAATCTTGGGCCCAATTGGCTCTACCAAGGTTAATGAGATTGCTTCCCGATCTTAACCTTAATTACATGCTAACTATAAAATTAAAGATATATTCTAAGCAAACACTTAATTTGGCACATCAAGAATTCTTCTGACGAGCTTCCGATGAACTTCCGACAGACTTCTGATGAACCCTCAAACATCTTCCAATGGACTTCCTGCATGCTCCCGAACTTTACGATAACCTTGGCGAGTTCCAATGAGTCTTTTTTAGCAAACTCTTATCTTTCTCGGTGAGCTCCGTGAACTTATGATGAACCTTTCTGCGAACTTCTGACAACCCTTCGGTAAACCCTTGATTCATTCTCGACCAATTCCAATAGTACTTCTGATGAACCTTCGGACTTTCGGCGAACTCTCAAACTCCCAACGATTCGATCGTACTTGACTCTGGCACTTTGCTTTGTCTTCATAACTATCGTAGTTAATCCTGCACATTATTCTTAACATATGGATTAGATTAAATAACTTATCAATTGACTTCCTCATCAAAATTCGAGATTCAACAATCTCCCCCTTTTTGATGATAACAATCAATTGATGATGGAGTTAACCTTAACTCCCCCTATTTATATGCCATATTTGAGAAAAGAAACGCTTGAATTTCATTCAAGCCAAAACTGATAAGTTATATACATTCAAACTTATCGACATGCTCAACAAGCATCATTTTTCATCCCAAAATATGAAACTTCATATATTTCACAATTCGAAAATGATGTCAATGCATGACATTCATTTTCAAGTCCAATATTGAATGATGATAAACAATCATCATTTCAACAAATGATACTAACTTTAATTTTAAAATTTAGCAAGAATCAAATGATATCAAATAAAAATTCACCATTTCAAGGCATGATATCAATTGATAATACATCATTCAATGATATAAAAATGAAACCAAATTATCATATCAAAAGCATGATACCAAATTCAAGAAGGATAAATAAGCATGATATGACAACGATCATAGAAAAATTATCATTTTAAGCATACATGATTCATTTACGATATATTGCAATACATTTTAAATATTTGCAATGCTTTTGATGATACCAAGCATTTTACAATACAAGGCATGATACTTGTTTTACGATTCAAAGTATGCCATCAATTTGCTTTTATGATACAAGGCATTTTCCAAAATGCTTTTTACGATACAAATCATGCCATCAAGTTGTCATCAATTTGCCACATTTCTCCCCCTTTGTCATCAACAAAAAGGAATTGGGCCATTGATACCAAAAGTTATGATACCAAAGTGGCAAAAAAGAGAAGGATGAATCCATCAAGAGGACTTAAAATTTCATGAATAACGAAAAGTAATTCATTCAAGCTATTGAAAATTCATGCCATAGAAAGAGATTCGTAAAGTAGAAAAGATAGATCATCGAAGCAAAAATTCATAAAAATTTCTACTTTATATCAAGAGCTCAAGTCTTAAAAATTCATACAAGAGTCGATAATGTCCGTATTTCCACCAAGTAAAATTCGTGAGGTTGAAAAGAGATAATTCAAGCATAAAAGACTCATGATAAGAGTCATGACATAAATGATATTTCCATTCATACATGAAATTGAATTCTTATTTAGTGAATGAAATCTATATTGAATTCAAGAAAAAAGAGCATCCAAAAATTCATAAAGGGCTCACAATATAAAGATATGTATAAAAAGAAGAATTTCATGATTTATGAAAATAATTCGTTTAAATTATCAAGAAATTTATCAATTTAAAATTTCATAACATAAAAATGTGATAAATAAATCATGAAGGCCATTCGTTCAAGTCAATGGAAATTGAGTTTATCAAGAGATAATATATTTCATTTTGTAGGATTCGCGAATATCACATATATGAATTTGCACAAGAGTCAAATAAGATCCGAAAGTGACATTTTCATGAAGCAAAATTCATGAATGGTCTACATATAGATTCATAATTTTTGCACAAATTTCTAAGTCATTAAAATTTGTTTCTTATTAAAACTTCACAAGGATTCATGAGGGAGAATTCATGAATAAAGGGAGGATGAATTCAAAAAGTATCAAACATCATCAAACATATATAATATCAATTCAAAAATCCATCAAACGATAGAATTGAGTTTGATAAAAATTCAAAAATTCATAAAGCAAGAGTATCAAACGAAGATGAAAGCTCTATTTACGAAATTGAAAAGATGCTACTATAAAATAAAAAAATTCAAAAAGGAGCACTCTTGATTCCATGCATTTAATTCAAGATTATATTATATGAAACTTAAAATGTACTAAAATAGCATAAAGAGTACAAAAGGGAGTTAGGAACTCCATTACACCACATAAAGTCAGGAAGTATATCATAAAATTATTACAAACTACTCCTCGGGTGGTATGTTAAAATGTCTATACAAAATATCGATCTTGCGATGTACTTAACGCACTTCATTTAGGATCTCGTTTTATTATAGTTTGAGTTCATCTTGTTGTGATTTGAGTTGATCTTGTTGTGACTTGAGTTTATTTAGTTGAGTCATAATCGGATCATCAGAAGATGAAGGGGTAGGAGCTGAATCTATCAGTGCAGCATCAAAGGGACTAGGGAGAGGAGATTCATTACCCTTAAATGTAGGTGTTTCGGGTTCTTCTATAGGAGGGGGAGGATCGGTCCTTCTAGGCAGCCTAGTTCAAATTTCATTCCTAAATGTGCACCTTAATCGTTTAAGTAGGTTTTTATTAATTACATTATATCTATCTACTTTTATTCTTTCTTCGTTGAGTGGTATCCTAATGTTGTGTGCATGTAATAATCTTATGATTAATCTACCATATGAAAGCATCAAATCCTTAGTTGATATGTAAATCATGTTTTGTCGGATTAAGTATCTAAAGCAATTTTCTTGTCCAGCCATAATCCAATATATTATATCTAATTTCATTTGGTTGACTTTATCATCGTGATATTATTTTGGAATCAAGATACTAATAATGATATACTAGAGAACTTTAGAGTTGAAGGGCAGCAGGTGTTCACTATTTTTAGGGACTATTGCTAAGTTTGGGTTTCCAAAAATAGTTCCTAAAGCCTTGGAATAGGTTACTCCAATTACATCTAAATCTCATTGGTCTCTAAAATAATAACCTCTTCCCTTTTCGGAAATTCATATTAGGTCGCAAATCATACTATCCATAATTGAGATTTGGTTCCCTAGAAGATAGGTTGATATATTGTCATCTTCATCTACGTTTAAATTGTTATAAAACAAACGAACTAGCTTAGGGTATAGTGGTTCGCTAATTTGTAATATAGGTAAGACATCTAGATTGGTAAATCATTGTATAGGTTCTAGGTCTCCTAATTCACTTAGATCAACATACTTACCCTTATGTATACTTCTAGATTCAAAACTAGGGTATCTAAGGGCATTTTCACTACAGTTAAATAGGGAGGGGTCATATGATTCTCGTACTCTCCTCTTCCTTTTGTCCCTAGATGATCTTCCAAGTGTTATTTGTCTATAAATGATGATAGTGAATGAGTAATTATAAAAGGGCAGCAATGTATCAATAATTCAAAGAAAGAATGTCAAAGAATACCTTAGTAGAGTTTTTCTTAAAAGATAGTGATATTGATCCAAGATTTGAGAAAATGGAAGCCTCTATTGGTTTTCTTAAGAAAAAAAAAATGAAGATTGAGAGGTGGGAGAGTGATTTTGAGGGCTGCAACAAAGGTGAGGGTCAGTTCTACCGTCGACCCTAAAGTCCCTTTATATATGGGACATTTTAGGTGGTGCCATCACTTGAAAATAGAATGCCCAGGTAGTGTCACCGTTGGCACCTATACTTAGGCAATTTTTTAGGGTAGCAACACCTTGATCTTTTAATCAATTGTTCTTCCTATATCTTGTAGAGATTATAATATTGAATTGTTTGAATTTATTTGTCATGCATTTGATCAACATTTAAGTCAATTTCATCCCTCACTATTTATCGATTTGAATAAACTCATCAAACCTCTAAAAAAAATAATCAAAAGAAGATGTTATAATCAACAAAATTAACAAAGATCAGTTCATAAAATCATAAAAGACATCATTCATAGTTTATAAATATTCTTTTTAGCAATATCAAAATCAAGATTCATGATTCATATTATCTTATTCGTAAAAGAACCTCATGAGAACATGATTCATGCATAAGAATTCTCATCAAGAACATGTCACAAAAAAAAATCAATTAACAAGATATCAAGATCATGATTATGATAAAGCTCATTCAAGTTCAAAACATCAAAATTATTTTCATGATAAAGCTCATTCACATAATATATATGGATTCATCATTTGTCTTTTATCAAACAATCGAAAGCTTTAGAGATAGAAAAATTTCAAGAGACATGCATTTCCTTTTTATAATTTATTTCATATGCATGCCTTATCAAATAGGAACATGTATCAATGTTCAAGACCAAAAGATAAATTTCATTAAAAAGATCTTCAAGTTGAAGAGTATAACACATTGAGCAAGTGGCATCAACAAAAACTCGATTCAAGAGATTTGTAATGTACATATATGTATATCATGTTTAAAATTAAAACATAAATTCCACCATCAAAACCATCAAACATCATGATAGTGTGTTTTCTCATTTTTATGTGTTTTAATTTAAGTGATTCGATCTTTCATAGAAATATTTAAATTTTTATACGAAAGCCAAGTATCATCATATATATCCGAGATAAGGTTTCATCGAAACCATCAAAAACACATCATTACAAAACATAGGATTTTAAATTGTAAAATCAAATATGATTTTATAAAGCATCATCAAAGTTATTTTTCAAGAGATTTAATGCTAGTATTAATTAAGGTGCATAAATAATCAATACATTGCACTCAATAGTCTACCATTACTTGAGCTAGTGAGCTTGATAATGATCATGCATCATTAAGGTATCATTACTCGCTCTTAGCTTACGAATGTGAGTGTGTCTACAAAAGAAGATAGTTTTTAGATACCTACTTAAACTTGGGTGCATAAAAAATTGATCTACTTATTTTGTCATTTTGCATTGAATTCCTTATGGTTCCTTTAGGAACTCATATTAACTTATGTAGACTAAGTTTCTTAAATGGACATTTGTAAGTAATATATCTGAGTTTGCAACAAAAGTTACACTTTGTATGAGGTGATATATATAATGTAAGTCCTTTAATAAAAGTAATTGGATTTCGATAAAACTGACTCACAAATTCGATTCCACTTCTTTTATGAACGTGACCCTTATTGGTAAAGATCATGTCTAAAGACTTGGTACCAATCTTAAATTTATCTAAGGTTTTTTTTAGTATTAAGTTCTCCTTTTCAAGTGCCTCTAAGTGTTCACAAGTAGAGCATAGAGGTAAAGGAGTGTTATGTTCAAGATTTTTAAGTTTATTAACTAAGAGAGCATGCTCCTTTTTTAACAAATTAAATTTTTTACTAATTACACTACACTCATCAAATAATTTATGAAAAGCATTTGAAAGCTCATCGAAAGTTAAATTTTCATCAAATAAATCACTTACCTCTTCTTCGATAGCCATTAAAATGTAGTTGGCGACCTCCTTGTTACTTGGTTCTTCATCTTTGGAGTCACTTGAATCATCCCACATTGCCTTTAGCACCTTCTTCTTCTTTGGTTACTTCTTCTTTGCTTGGAGGCATTCACTTTTGAAATGCCCCCGCTTCCTGTATTCGTAGCATATCACTTGTTCTTTCTTGGGTTCAAGTTTATTTTTAAAGTCATTTTTAGTTTTATTTCTTCTTATAATTTTTTTAAATTTTTATGTCAAGAGTGCAAGTTCGTCATCATAGTCCTCATCACTTGAAGTTTCTTTCAAATGATTTTCTTATGTTCTTAATGCCATATCTTTCTTGTTCTTTGGAAGGGAGTTCTCAAGCTCATCATGAGCATTACAAGTCATCTCATAGGTCATTAATGACCCAATTAATTCTTTGAGAAGAAAGTTATTTAAGTCCTTAGCCTCTTGAATGATCGTTACTTTAGGATCCCAACTCTTTGGAAGGGATCTTAGAATTTAAGTTATAAGTTCAAAATTAGAAGAACTTTTCCCAAGTATTTTTAGTCCATTGACAACATTTGTAAATCGGGTGTACATGTCTCCAATGGACTCACTTGGTTTCATTAGAAATAATTCATAAGAATACACTAAAAGATTGATTTTGGACTCATTCACTTGACTAATTCCTTCGTGAGTGATTTCAAGAGTATACCAAATATCAAAAGTCATTTCGTAAATTGAAACACGATTAAATTCGTTTTTATTTAAGGCACAAAATAAGACATTCATCGTCTTAGCATTAAGGGCAAAAGTCTTCTTCTCTGACTCATTCCATTCGTTCATAAGAAGAGAAGACTTTTGAAAGTCATTTTCAACAATGTTTCAAAGTTTAAAATCTATAGAAATAAGAAAAAATTCTCATGCGAGTTTTCCAATATGTGTAATTCGACCTATTAAATATAGATGGATGTATAATTGAGTGGACCTCTTGAATGCCAACAAATATCATCTCTCTTAGGTTTTAAACCAGAATGAGAGTGACCTTACTCTGATACTAACTATTAGGATCAAGAGCGACAATAAAAGGGGGGTGAATTAGTGCAGCGGATAAAAATCGACGATTTAAATCAATTCTAAAAAACTTTATGTTGAGAAATTTTGTCCGACGAAGATGATTTGGAAAATCGTTTAAGAACTATTACAGTGAAGTAAGAATTGAAATGTAGCAAATGTAAAATATGCACTAAAAGAGGAACACAACGATTTTACAATGGTTCGATCAATTGATCTACATCTACTCTCGAAACCTCCTCCGATGAGGTTATCGGCTTCTACTATCGATCCTTCTTAAAGGGGAAAAATCAAACACCCCTTTTACAGAACTTTAGAAGTGGCTCAGACCCTTTTGCAGAATTTTCACACGAGAATTCGGGAGGTAAACACTCTAACTTTTCAAGGCTATTTCACTATAGTTTTGACTTAGTTCTTATCATTTCTCAATGTACTTAGCCAGCTAAGAAGTAAGGGATATTTACAGCCTCAACTGGCTTCAAAAATGGAGCTAAAAAAGGTCACATCTCAGATTTTGGATACTGGCGGTACCATTGCTTGTTGACCCTGACGTTGGGCAGTACCACCACCCAGTCTGGCGGTACTACCTCCTGATAGTGTCTTGGGTTCTATAGAGGGGCGGTACCACTACCTGACAGGCATTATCATCGCCTGACAATTAATAACTATCGATAGTACCACCGTTGACTTGGGCATACCACTGCTCAGTGCTCCTAGGAAACTAGTCGCCCCAATTTGGCAATGCCACTACCAAGCATGGTCTAGCAACTTTGGATGGGCCTTAAATCTGGCCTAATCCAGTTCAATCTTGGGCCTAGTTGGCCCTTACTAGGGTTAATGAGATTACTTCCCGATCTTAACCCTAATTACACGCTAACTACAAAATTAAAGACATATTCTAAGCAAATACTTAATCCGACACATCAAGACTTCTTCCAGCGAGCTTCTGGTGAACTTCTAGCGAACTTTCGATGGACCCTCGAACATCTTCCGATGGACTTCCGGCAAGCTCCCGGACTTTACGACGACCTTGGCGAGTTCTGATGAGTCTTATTTGGCAAGCTCTAATCTTTCTCGATGAGCTCCGTGAACTTCCGATGAACCTTCCAGCAAACTTTCAACAACCCTTCGACAAGCCCTCGATTCATTTTTGACCAATTTCGGTAGCACTTCTAACGAACCTTCAAACTTCCAACGGACTCTCGAACTCCCAACGATTTGATAGTACTTGACTTTGGCACTTTGCTTTATGTTTTCATCGCTATTGTAGTTAATCCTACACACTATTCTTAATATATGGATTAGATCAAATAACTTATCAATTAACTTCATCATCAAAATTTGAGATTCAACACCTTCGAGGGACTTGACCAAGAATACCATGTTTTTGAGTCACCAATGACATCTCTATGTCATACACAAGATCTCGAATCACAATATATGTGAGCCTCAAGGGACTCGATTAACTCAGTTTACATCAAGATTTAATTTCTTCCTATAACGATGTAAGGCCACGTGGGTCAATGTGATTATCTAATGCTTACTAACTTAATATTATCATAGGAGGGGATTTTGATATGTCTCTTAATATGATGTGTCACACACATACATATTTAATATATATTTATATCACATATAAATAAATAATATATATATATACATATCTAGTAGGTGTATAGTAATCACATGCATAAACACACTAGATGATTATAGACCACAACATAATATGATCAGACCCGAGCTAGTAGGTCTAATCATTTACATCAGGATTTATGTGTGCATCGGCGTATCTCCATGCTGGACGATCATCTATCTCATCATCATCGAATCTATCGACACCTCGGGACATCTTCATATATCACGATCATCCGAATCGGCCTCGAGATTTCTGTTACCACCTCTAGGCTTCCGCCGTATCTCTTTGTATAATTACAACATAATTATATGCACACATGCCTAATAATAAATGAAAAATGGAGGCTCTAAGGCCTCAATAATAATAATCATATACACACATCACACAGTCCATGATCATCCTCTCACATCATATATCACATGTATATATCATTATATAGGATTATTAGATAAATAATAATAGTTAATTAAACCTTTTAATTAACTATTATTTTTTGAAATTCAAGATATATAGGAATTTTTTTGATTTATGAAGGGTATTTATGTAATTTGGATAGAAAGGATGAAACCTCAAATTTTTTAAAATTCAAAGGGGCAAAATAATCCTTTTACTAAAAAAAACCTAATCCCCATTATGTCGGGCGTGAGTGCGATGACCACAACTTCTTGCAATTGCCGCCTCGCACTGGGAGGTAGTAATGCGACGATTGTAATTTCTTGCGGCTGCCACCTCACCACTAGTAGACGCTAGTGTGGCATCGATGCGACACCTGCAACTTATTGCGACTGCCACCTCGCACGCAGGTGGCCATAACCCTTTGCGGCCTGCAAGCGATCGCCTTTACGAGTGGGCGCCACCCTGCCTACAAGTAGCTCACTTGTGGGTGCTGTGCCCATAAGCACTACTTGTGCAGGTGCTCTATGGGCAAATGGCTGCCAGTCGACATCGTCCTTAATAGCAAGCGGCTTACCTACAGGTACTCTGCCCGCAAGCATTGACCTTGCGGGCGGGCGCTGCCCTTGTCCACAAATGCTACCTTAACAAGTAAGCGACTCCTTCGTAACTCTTGTGCATGCACCGCCTTCAATTGATCCACTAGGCAGCAATAGTTGTTGTCCATATTTCTTTCATTTATGTTATCAAATTTGACGTTGAAAGACCGCACTGAAGCACCTTTCAATAATAAGATAAGGTGCTTTTGGATCTGAAAACTATGTCAAATGCAACAACAATACATAAAATAATTCTATGTGATTAAATACAATATAAACAATTTATAAGTTAATCATCACATGATGAACCTGGCTTTGATACCACTGTTGGAAAATTATAGATTGGCATCTTATATACAATGGAAAATAAAAACAAAATTAAAATTTCTAAAGTAAGTATTTGGTCGTTGTGTGACGATTAATGCATGAGAAAATCACAAAATCAAAAACTGCATGTATCATGTGAGAAGTATTACCTAGGGAGATTGTATATCCCTAAAATTCTAGATCTAATGGAGAGGATGAAGGAGAAATCACGTACTCTTCTCTAGTAGTGATCCATATGACAAATATAGTGATGATGCTTCTCAGATCGCTATGGGATCTCTCTCTCCATGTGCACCACAAGGCTACTAGAGCCAAGGAGGAGAAGAAGAGGCTGAGGAGAATAAGAAGGATGACCATTAGAAGTTTTAGCCAATAAACCTTAAAGTTCCTCCTATTTATAGAGGTGCATGAAGCTTATCCCTTAATAGATCATGTCCTTATTGGTTATTGAATATTTATATAATTATCTAATTTTATTTGATCTCATCCATAGGATCCAAATTAGGGGGCTCAATAGATATCTCATATATGCACCTCTACTCATCACAATATCCACCATACGTGTGTAACTCTCTAGGCCCGATACCGAGTTGGTCACTTGTCATTCTTATCAGAACTCCTTTTGACTCAATGAATTTTTATCTTCATAATAATTCTCTCGACTCGTCGACTATGGATGTAGTAGGCCACTACGTTATAGTCCTCAAACTATACAAGGGGTATAATCCATCGGACATATCTATCCATAATTATTATGTATCTATTGTCTCTCATCCATCTGATATCTCAAATATCATATATTAGGCATGGTAACCTCAGGCCCATACAAAATTCTATTTGAGTCTCGCTATAATCAGATTCTCCTAGAGAACTCCTTTCTCTCTTAATTCAAATGACCTTAGTTAGAGATTTTATCTGAGTGAGCACACATAGGATATTACTCTTATGATATCGAGAGTTGATGATCATCTATTGACACTCAATTGTCTTTGTAAGATTGGCTTCTAAACCTATAAGTCTAGTGTCAAAGAATAGAGTACTTATACAAGATATCTTTAGTGTTTTAAGTCTAAGGACCAAACATATAACAGAAACTACAGAATCATTGTCTAATGTTATATATCATTAATAATCTAATATTTCATAAACGGATCAATCAATAAATTTATTTTCTAATGAGTACCTACATTATATCTATAGTGTCTCCACACGAGCAATTATAAGACCAATCATTTCTATCATATGGACAAGTATATAGTGTACTGGTTTATTCTGTTATTTCGATATCCTTCTCGAGTAACCTACGATCATGATGATTTAGGTTTTGTGTTTAAAAATGAATCGGCCTCATTATCGTGATCTTATTATGATCTGATTCCCATTGCATAATCCAAAAATATCGTAATATATATAATATGAAAAATATATTAGTAATAATAAGTAAAAAAAATTGTAATGTGTTATAGGCATCATCACTCACGTGATTGACTTTCAGGACATCTATAACTAATAAAAATTATTTCAATTTCAACAAAAGTATCCATGATGCTTAAGTTAAAAATAAATATCGATAAATAATAAGGGATTTAAAGGGTTTGAGAAGTTGAGAGTTGAAACTATTCACACTTGTGTATAGTTGCATACATCGGACCTTATAATAGATTTTGATAACTATTGAGAGAGATTAGTTATGTAAAATTATTGGATGGACGTAAATGATCATTTGAACCAACAGACCGAACCATCGGACACTATAGTTAACATCATCATGTGAGGTATGCTGACCAATAACTAATATGACAAATTGATAAGGTATCTACTACATTGGTGTTGGATTGATGATGAAGTAGGATATCCACGTGTTCAAATATTATATTTTTACCTGCTCAATCGACATCCGAAGAAGCATGATAGAGAAAAACAAAAAATTTGATATCATAAAAGTAATGGAATGATAAATGACAATCTATGACAACCTTGAATTATATATATATATATATATATATATATATATATATTATTATGACAACCTACGAGAATCCTTCTTCCTAATATTTTCTTTGTCGATATCTTTATTCCTAATATTAGGATGCCATACTTGATGAATTATTGAGACATGCCGATAATGTTACAAGACGCCTTCCATGAGAAATCTAATTACACCGTATTGGGCATTGCCTCGAAGAGAAAAGCTTTCCGCATCCTGTTTGCAACGAAAATACACAGAAGTCATGGGCATTAGTTCACCGGGTGAAATCTGGGCTCGGCCCGACATGGCTCGGGCCACAAATTATGGAATCCAACCCTGGCCACGTCTCGCGTGAATCGACGCCCTCGGACCATGAACACCACGTCAAACAGTTGATGGGCGTGGAAGGCCCAGCTCTAACGTATTCATGTCGTCATCGCGGTTCGACCACACTCGCTCACTCCCTCGCTCACTCGCTCGCCCATTCAATCTTGCCGTGGGACCCACTCGCCTGCGATGGACGTTCTTGAGACAGCTGTGCGTCCACTTGCAGAAGACGACCAACACACGAATCCAGCCTCCCTATCCTTATGCAATCACCAGCCGAGCATCTATCATATGCTCACGAAATCAACCGTTCGATCAGCATCCTCGGGCACTTGCAAATAGGTCTCTTAAGATAAACCCAATATATGATCGCGATGAGAATTGAGTCGGTGAGGACCAACCAACCCAAGAAGCTGACCCGACCGCATCCGTCTTCGCGGCGGCAATATAAAAGTGCTATTGACTTATTATATGTCTTGCCAGGGTAATGAGCCGCGTTGTCTCTCCATCCTATCTCTGGTCTCGTGACGTTTCCAAGAAACCGGAGAGGGATTAGAGCTCGAGAGCTTTCGTCGCCCTCCGTCGAGTCTTTGGGGTTTTCTCCGGATCGAGTCGGAGAGGAGGACGCGAAGGGGGCAGGGAGGCGGAGGCGAGAGGAAGAGCGATGGCGATGAGGGATCTTGTCACCGGCGGGGCGGCGTGCGCTGTCCCCGGCACCGCCGCCTCGTCTTCGAATCCTTTCGGCGCCCTCGCGAACGCGATTCTTGGATCTTCATCCAAGACCCAGGTGCCCCTCGATTTCTTCTTCTTTTTCCTTTGAGCTATTTCTTGCCCTCGGCGTTTGTGGTTCCTGAACTAGTTTGGTGGTTCATTTTCTTGAAATCTTTATGTGTTTGCTGCTCGTATTGGAATCGAACTGGTCCTTTGCACTGTGGTTCTTGGTTCATTTCCCCGAAAATTTCATGTTCTTTTGGTGTTCTTGTCGGAATTTAACTCGTACTTTGTGGTTCTTTTTGATATATCCACGCGTTGGACTCCTCCGATTGATCACGATTCTTGTAGTTTGCCTTGTAAAAATTGCTTTCGTACTTGAATTTCCTCACTTCTTTGAGTTGATCTGGAAATTGGGGTATGGTTAACGTCGCCCTTTGCTTTCTTCTAAATAAAAATTGGCATGTATGTATAAGTGATGAAAGTAGTCTAATTCCGTCCAATATCTGGTAGCCCTAAATCTAAAGAATTGTTTACCCTCATAAGTTCCCACACAGAACTTTTTGGGCATAATCTTTTTAACTCTTCTTGCTAATTGGATAAGTGGTTCGATTTGCATTTTAATGCTTGTTTTGTATTACAGAGAATTAATGGTGTTAGTAATAAAGGAAAATTAAGTTTTAGCGCGCAAGCAATCATGTCTTGGTCATATCTGGTGTGAAGGTTTAGAAGGCACCTCGTTTTTAGTCTTGCAACTTATCTACAACTTTAGAATGCATCCCGTGGATATTGAAATGATATATAGATTCTGTAGCATAAATCCTCCAAATTAACAGCAGTAGATCTGTAGGGTTGTGTTCAGCAGCAGAAGTTAAGCAAATGCATAGGGGAAACAGTTTTGGGATAAATATATAGACACACACGATTCATTTTTATAGGACCAATATTTCGTGAGGAATACATCTTCACACAATTGTGTGATGCTAAAAATGTTTGTGAACTACTTAGTGTTGTTCTTGGTGCAAGTGATTAAATCTTGTTTACAGAACTGTATACATCAATTTTCATTTCTTAATTCTTTAGTTCTACATAGTATACATAGTATTTGTAATAAGTCTGGTTGCATTGTAATGGTGGATATGGGAAAAACAATATATCTAGACATCCTTTCTCTGTTTATTTCTTCATTAATATGAAGTTCAACCTATTTTGTTAAGACAAGGATCATTATTATTCATAGATATACAAAATTAGTAGTAAACATTGAACTTTTTTACCAGTTTGTCGGGCATCTTGTCATATCTGAATTGGGAAACAAGTGCTTTGTGATGTAGCGTATTTCAGTTGATGGCCTTTGCGTAACTGAGATAGACTTCTTTTACAGTCCTCTATATTCAATTATGCCACCATGTTATCTGATCCGATGGAAGGTATGCTTTGCAGGAGTTGAAGGGATTACCTGGATCAACGGTCAATGTGCCTGGTCCTTCGTCTGACTTCAGAACTGAAGCTCCTTTGACAACAGTTCCAGGCTTAGAGAATGAGGGTCAACAGCATCATCAACCAGTTGGGCAGGTTAGTTCTTGTTTTTTTATTCCATTTCTTGCTCATCTTCTAGATGCTTTGCTAGCAACGCTGACCTTCACTCACAGAACTACGAGTTCCTTGCTGGTTTCCGCACCGCTGACAATGGGGTCCTTGCTGATGCTTGGAATGAAATTCATCAGCCTCCAGCTGTTCAAACCCAGGGTGGAAAGATTGAAGCTAGGTTCCAGGAGTTTGAACAAATCTATAATCGTGGTGCTAATTCTATGCTTCCACCAGCTTGGGATGGTATGTCTAAAAGCTATTCTTTCAGATATTGGGTAATGTACAACATTGTGTGTTGATATTTGGAGTAAATTTTAATTGTGTTCTTACTTGAATTTGGTCCCAGATTATATTGAATGATCTAACTCTCTATAACTTGCAACAAGCAGTTGAGCATGTTATGCAACAAGAGTCTTATTAGTTCATCACTCTTCAACACATGATCTTGTTCTTTTGCTTTGAAGGCTCTCGCTCATTCTCTCATTTTGTTAAAGTAGTTGCTTTATTTTTTTTCTAATGCTTGCTTAATGTAGTTGTTACTTTAGGTATCTGTGTATGCTCTCTGACCTATTTGCACAAATCTCTTGGCAAACTGTGCCTACCATGTTGTTGTCAATCAGTACTTATTTCCTCTCATGGTGGTAAATTGTTTAGTTTATCAGGACAATTTCATGGGTTAAAGTACCCAAATGCCATTTGTGAAGGAAAGTAAATGGTTAATGTGTTGTATATTTATTTATTTTTTATCCGCAATGATTCTATCATGTTGCTTGTGATGAGAGACCTAGCTGGATCTTTTCCAAAATGAGCAAGCAGAAGTTGAATGTGTGTTGTTGTATTAATTCCTTCAGTTCAGTGCAGTGAGATTTAATCATGTAGAAGCCACCTCCTTTTGTCAAACCTTAGTTCATGTCACATATACAAACTTGGTCTAAGATCAACAAAATGTAGGCATTCATAATTCATTATTTAGTCTCCTTATACTTGGACAGTTTTGAGATTGGAAGAGTTTTTGGCTTGGTAATCCATGATGACAAAAGTACTGGCGATGAATAAGTTACACAAAAACTGTTATTTTGGCCCTTATTCATCATCATAATGCTTGTGCTTGTGTAGGCAATTTTCCAAGGAAAGGATTCTTCTTGGATTATTTGCAGCAACCTTCCAATATATCAATGCGATATATTTTATGACTGCTCTTTAGCAGAATCACCCTACCACTAAGTTAAAACCATTTAGCTGTAGACCCAGGAAAAGTTCTACATGGATATGTTCCTATTTGGATGATTCATCAAACTGCAACAACGTTCAAAGTTTAGAATGAGACTGAATGATAAACGCACATATATATCAAATTTTACTAGTTTCAGGTAGCGTTTAACAATAATTGTTGACAATTTAGTAATCATTATAATTTCATTGATAATTTTGGCCTTTTTTTTATCATTCTAAATTTGCAGATGTGACAAACAGTTGGTAAATTTATATATTTCACACTGTGATTATTATTGTGACTAGTGAGATGAGATTAGTTGTAAAAATATTTGTATCCTATTGGATGGTAGTACCTCATATGAGCTTGACTGAGTGGAAGACGCATGGAAATAGTTTGTCATGTTAAGATGCTTTGGGATTTTAAGTTTCTTTACTCACAGATTCAAGCCAATTCATAAGGACACATTTTTCACAGATTGTGTTAATTAGGGTGCTAAAATGCGGAAAATGCTGAGCTCCAATACTTGTGTTATGTTTATGAACACAAGAAAATCCTAAAAGATGTGTATCTCAAAGGACTGTACAATGCATTCCTTTTCCTCCAGAAGCAAGGAAGGATCCTAATTCCTCAAATTTGTGACTAGAATAAGGTGTCACTTGCAATTGAAAGCATAAGGCTTGATGTCCCATGTCCTGCGCTGCCCTGGCTTGCTTTGTCATTTTAGTGCCCTTAGCTATGTGTTGCTGTTGCTGGCACGCGCTTGTATGGATTGGCATGACAAAGATCAAATAATGTATGATTACAACTTGTATATACCATGCCACCCTGCTGGCAAATAGTTGCTCTATGAGTCTACGTCAACCTTTTGGTCCTAACAGTTTACATACAAGAGTTACTAATACTGAAAATATTAATTTTCTTCCAGTTATTTAATTTTCATTTGACGTACAAAACTCAGAACCCCATTTCATATCCAGTTATTAATTTTCTTCTTTCTCTATATTTAAGGTTATTTTTATTTTTATTTTATATGTATATGATTATTTTGATTGCAATGTTCTTTTCTTAGTTATTGAATCTTTTGCTGATCGTGCTTATAATTAATTTCATGCTTGACTTTTGAGCAATGCATATACTGAAATTGGTGCACTTGCACAAATCATCTTGAGCTTTTGATGTTACGCTAGGACCTTATCAACTAAAATTGTGAAACAAAAAGAATATTCAAATATACCAAATGAATTATAATGTGTAAAAAAATCTTTTCTTTGCAGGGCCACCACAAGGAGTTTTATCTAGATTTCTCCACTCCTTTGTTGACAGTGGCCGTGCAGGTGTTCCATTTTGTCCTGCAGCATTACCAGTTCTTGGGTTATCTGAAGGTGACAAACAATGCATACGTGACCGTAGCTTCATAATGGCACACCATATTTTTGCTGATAAAAGTGAAGAGTACATTAATGCACAGGTAATTGCTTGAGTTTCCTTCTCTCATTTCATATATTATGACAATGATGATATTAATGTCAATTAAGGTTTATCGTTCTTGTCTATTTTGAAGTTTATTATTCTTGATTGTCATTCCAATTCATGTTATGCAGGTAAGTTTGCTTGTCATATTCTCATTTAGATAATGGCATTAGGATGTTTCAAATATCCAGTAGTTGCAAGCTGGATTTTTCTCTCTTTTCCTCTTTGCATAGCTTATACCATCGAGATAATCTTCAAGAGAATTTCGTTTCGTTCTTGCCCTTTTTTGTACTACATTTACTGCCCAGTACTTTCGGTTCTGTGTCTCCAATTGCTTTGCGCATCTAATTTCTAACCAGATATCTATTCCAGGTAAATGCTTTGTTACACTCTCTAGATATTGATGGCAATGAGCGACTTAGGGGACCTATACGTGGATCATATCCAGAGCTGGAGGAATATTGGACTGAGTCTCAAGGTGCCTTAAGATCTGGGATGCCTAATCCTGCTGATAAATGGGTTTCAGAATTTGCTCGACAAAGGGAAAATGGAGATCCTGAGGCATGGGCCCACTCCTTTGAACAACTACATGGCACCAATGGTTGGGCATCAGAGTTTGAGCAGGTAATGACTTTTGCCAAGCATAATTCTCTATTCAACTGATCTTATGAACATTCTACTGCCAAAAAAGGATGTTGCTGAAGCTTGTTAATAGTCACAGAGCTAAATATGCTAAACATTTCACGTCTCTGTTATAACATCACATAACGGCAATTGAAGTCATATCAGCTTTTTTGGGGGGATTTTTTTTTAATGTTAGAACCATGGTATGCAATTTCGAATCGTCTGCTCGGTACGGGCGGTACATACCTGTCCGACAGGATACCAGTACGCGGACTGCCCGTTGTCGCTCGGTATCTTGTTTTTTATTTTTTAATAAAAAAAAATCTTTTTTTTTGTTTTTAATGAGCGACGTCGTTGAGGCTCGAGCGACGTCGCCCGAGAAGGGAGTCGACGACTCCCGAGGTGACGTCACCCGAGAAGGGAGGCGACGTCGCACGGCGACGTCATTTTTTCTTTTTTCTTTTGTTACATGCAACGTCGATGTTGCCTGAGAAGCGAGGCGACGTCGCGTCGCACAGGTGATGTCGCGTCGCACTGGCGATGTTGTGTTGCACGGGCGACGTCTCCCTCGGCGACGTCGCCCGAGAAGGGAGGCGTCGTCGCATGGGCGACGTCGTTTTTTCTTTTTATATGCGACGTTGACGTCGCCCAAATGGTATACCGAAACATACCGTTCGGTATAATGTATCGTACCATACCAGAGAATTATTGAAACTCCAGTATGGTACGAAATTGCATACTTTGGTTAGAACTATGGTAATTGCACTTTCATTAGAGCTTGGATTAATTCCATTCACTATATGAAATTTGATAATTTATTCTTAAAATTCTTTAAGAAACGTAGTACGCTAGGGAAAATGTGGGTAAGGAAGATGGCTTTCGTCTTTTCATGGGCTTGAATAGGCGTACCGGGACTTTCTTCTGAATTACTTGAATTGAGACATTAGAAATTGATGAAAATTTACATTTTTGTTCTTGCTTATTGATGGTTTTTGCCATGGTATGCAATTTCGAATAATACTGCCCGGTATGGGCGATACGTGCACGGTCGAGAGGATACTGCAGATGCGGATCGCCCGCTACCGAAGCGATGAGTATTTTGGTCGGTACAGAGGCGTGCATCGCCGATCTGAGGCGCATGACCAAGATCGCCCCGCATATCGACCGCCATCGAGATATATCGATCGGTATGGCTTATTTGGGTCGGTACCGAGGTACCCTAGCGCAGTCCGCAATACCGCATCGACCGTGTACCGAGAGTTGCTCGGTACGGTACGACGGGCGATCGCGGTACACGGCGTCATCGAGCATTACGCCGGTGTACCGAGAAGGGCTCCAACGGTCAAATTGACCGTTGAGTATCGTTATTACCGGTAACGCCGTCGAAATCGACGTTACGATATAACTGGAAATCGTGAAATCGGCGGTAACGGTATCGATACTGCTGTTTGCGCGTAACGGTGAAATTTCGGCCGTTACCAAGCTGTGCCGGCGGTAACGGCGAAATTTCGACCGTTACGCTCGATATATCTCCGTATCAACCGATCGGAGATACCAGCGCACCGCCCGGTAGAGGGCGGTCCGCGTACCGCATACCCTGTCGGATCGGTGCACGCCCGTACATAGCTCGAAACTGCATACCTTGCCCTAGCGTACCAACGGTACATATCGGTACGTACCATACTGACCAAACCTCGAAACTCCGGTACGGTACGAAATTTTAATCCTTGGTTTCTGTTTTGTTATATAACTTACAGTCACTAATTTGTGTTTATTTTCTTATACTAATTCTTGCAATATCTATTTTCGTTATATCATGCCTTCCTTTGTTCTAATGCTTGGTTATTGTCACTTTTTACATTTTCTAAAATGCATGCTCTAGGGATCTCAACGGACCTTGGCACCTCTAGTAACCAACCTGAATCTGGCATCTCTTTGTTGCAAATCACTACAGTAGGATCCATTAATAAGCATGTATTCCAAATCTTATTGGGTTCTTTCTAGACATAACTAGATAAATATCTTGAATAAGAGTCAGAATTAGATCCATTAGATAGATATAATTTATATTAGTGTAGTAGTTGTTTGTGATGTGTATTATTTATATTAAGTATTGATTGTTTGTGATGGTTGTTCCACCTATTGTGTATGCTTTAATTGCCTCTTTGTTATGTCAAACAGTTCTGTATTTTTAACTGCTTCACTTTACATATTATGTTGTGTTGACATTAGACTAATGTGACAGACACATTATGATGACGCGGTGTTGATGTGATATTGATGTGTTACATAGGTGTTCTAACATGATACTGATGTGATTTCAATTTGGCATCGATATGATGCCATGCTTAACTCATGCGGTGCAGCCATGGTATTAACATGGCACACTTGTGGTACCCATACAAATAATGTGGGGCCCATTCACATTCTATTATAATGGTTCCATTTTAGTTATAACAAGATCATTATGTGTAGGCAAGGATTTTAATTTCGAATGATACCGCCCGTACCAGTCCGCTAACAGACTGGTACGCGGATCGTAAGTTGTTGGGCGGTACCGTCGATTGGGGTTGTTTCCGCCCCGTTACACCACCCGAAATCGATTGGTGACGGTCGATTTCGACCATCGTTGCTCGTTACCGGGTAGTATTAGTCGAGGAAGAAGGAAGAAGAGGGAGAAGAAAAGGGGGAACTTGGAGATCCGACGCTGCTGTCCCTCGATGATCCCAATCCATTGTTGGACGCCGCAATTGAGATGTTGCCTCCTCCTCGTCTATGGTGACGAGGCATCGACATCGTTGGCGACTTCTCATCCGCGCGGGGAGAAGAAGCCTCGGTGACATCGCCATGGCTTCACGGGGAGAAGAAATTGAGCGTTGTCGAGGCGATGTTTCTTCTCCTCACGCGGACAGAAGAAACGAGGTGACGTCACCTCGTTGCCCTTTTTTTTTGCGGGGAGAGGTTTCTTTTCCCCACGTGGGCAGAAGAAATGCGATGACGTCGCCCTTTTTTATATATTTTTAAAATTTTTTAAATTAATTATATATATACACTGAGTAGTATGCCAGAACATATCGCTCGGTATACTCATACCGTACTGTACCGAGCTGAGCTCGATACTCCGGTACAGTATGATATTCCGAACCTTGTGTGTAAGCAATATGTATGTTAATTCTGAGCCAAATCTGTTTTGGAATGTGATCTATAATTCAATGGTAATTGTGTCTACACCTTTGTCTTTCTGAGATTTTTATTTGGATCCTTTGTCTACATTGGTGTTAGATTTGGATCCAAATCTGAGCTAATGACAGCTGACTCTATTATGACTTCAAAATGTTGTCTTATTAGCTTCTAGAATTCCAGATTGATTTTAAATTACTAGAATAACCAATTCTAAGATTCATTATTTTCTTTTTCAGATTCGTGTTCGAACATTCTCTGTTGCTGATAAATGTATTACACACAATGTTCTGGAAAGTATTGGTTCTTTGTTAATAAATCTTTTGTATGTGGTCATACATGAAAATGCTGCTGTATATTTAGACACATATGCCTTCGCAACAGCATATGCGGTCTGTATATGCATGAACTATGATTGAAACAATGTTTTTTAGTTGGACTGGAGCAGCCATAGAATTTTTTAGGGTGATTTGGTCTTTCACATAATAGGATTTACATGTATATAAGCCTTGTTCATCAGATCCATTGCATATCAGGTCCGCAATAGGTTATATCACCCAGAATATTTTTTAAAAGGTAATTTTGTCTAGCTAAATATCAAAGTTCATGGTTTATGTTTCCCTGCATACCTGACCTTGTGACCCACATAGCTCCACAAGAGGCATGTATCATCTCAAAAGATAAGCATGCCCACAGCATATAGTGATCTATTCATTTTTTGAACAAGTTCTTTCTTATTTGTGCATGGTCTATATTTCATGAATATTTTAATACAAACCAAATATGCACCCACATACTGGCATGCTCTATGTGGTACCTGGACCTCCCACTGTACTGCAGCTGCTTTATGAACATTTGCTAGATTCCATTTTGTTACAATCTGTAAAGTTAAGACAGACGAATGCCTCTTAAGTTGACATATGCTACTGCAAGTTTCATGGTTTGATATGATTTCACAAAAAGTTGAATCAGATTGCATCTGACCGTTGAAACTGCTAAACATTTGCAACCTTTGTGAACTATGATTACCTGTAGAACTCTCATTTGCTAACTGACCATCTTGTTGGTCTTATTGATTGTTTGGCTGTAGGCACTCCTGTTTAGTTAATAAAGAATAGATTATGTTGTTCCCAAGGACTTTTACATTAGTTGTATTCTCATCAAAACTCATCGAGCCAGGGGTGAACCCAGCTATATATTTATCTCAGTCAAGACGAAGGCCAAAGGAAGTTTAAATAGCCATGTTTATATAGTGATGACTAAAACTATCGGTACCTAGGCTGATTAATTGAGAACAATGCTAGAGGTGGCTTCTTACAGTGTTCGATAAGGTAGATGGCCAATACTAGATAATTGTCATGCTTCACTTCTGTTTAAGCATTTGCTCATATTTGCATATTGTTATCCTTACTCCTTTCGCATAGAACTGCATCAGATAGTTCAATGTTCATCTTTATTTGGTTATGTGCTTAACCTTCACATTTCTGTTTCTGCTTGTAGGAGCAATCTCAGTTGGCATCGGTTGGTCAGGTGAGAGGTGCAAATATGTCTCATATAGCAGCCATGGAGCAATCACGTATGCTTGCACACACATTAGCACAAAATACTGATCCGAAATTTCAGGTAAGCAGCTTTATGTATGATGCTGTTATTCAGACACAAAGTTGCAGTTCTTATTGTTTAATATAATTTCTTTTCAGTAAGGTCATTGTATATACATAATAATAAATGGTGCACCTTCTCGTAAATCTTAATTGTCTTTTGGGCTTAGGTCCCCTGAACAGCATAAAAATGAGTTCATGATGGGGCTGGCAACAACTGAGATCGTATGAAAGCTGATAACAACCTGGCCTGATCCAACTGCTTAAAAGGCTTGATCCAGCTCAAGCCCAAGTCAAAAAGCATCAGTTATAGGTCACCCTAGCTCATATAAGAAATAGCCCAGGACTGACATATCCTAGCTTAATGACTCGAACATATATTTCATCCACCCTAAAAATGGACCATAGGAGCAACATCTCTGTTCCTCTGTTATGGCACCACAGGAGAGCACCGAGAATGGCAACTGTGGTTTAGAACTCTCATTGCTTCTTTCACTGGGGTGGAATAGGCTTCAGGCAGGGGTACTATGGCAAGGATGATACATGATAGGAATGTAGTGTGGTTAAAAACAAAGGAGTCAAGGAACTTTCGGTACAAGTTAAGGATGCCCTGTTGGGTTTGGTGGGACAGAGTTCGCAGACCTGATAGCTGCTGAATTGGGAAACTGGAGGAGGGTACTTGCCCTTGTAGGAATCGGTTGTTCCAGTGAACAATATGTTTTCAACAATATATATTCAACTCCAAACTAAGGGTTAAATTTGTAGGAATGGGTTGTTTCAGTGTATTGAAATATGTTGGCCCCATTGTATTGCAATGATTGTAACACCTCCAATTTAGTCATATATTGAATATTGGAGGAGGTTTGAGCTGTTGTGATAGACAATCCAAACTAGTGGAACCACCAAACTGATTCTGAACCTGTCAGTTTTATTTTATATCAAGTTCACTTTTCTAACATATTATTTGAATGAATATTGTTCATACTGATTTCTGTCCGTTGAAACTGCCAAAACTTATCTGGAATGATTAGACCCCCCCCTGCATCCAGGGGCTGAAACTGGAACTAAAATCAATAGTATAATTCTTTAATGTTATCCATAGAGGTCAGTTAAAATACTCACTTTTAAATGATATCATATTCTTGTAGAGATTTTTACATTAATAAATGGCAAGAATCTCAATATATCCCAATGCTCTATTTGTTATTGTGAAAGATGTTGCTTTACACAAAAATGGCTGAAAAGGTCCATATATTGGCCCCAAATAGTTGGGACAGTGTAACTTGTTGTTATTGTTGTTGATTTATTTGTTATCATTTTTATATTATCTCCAGTACCCGTAATCACCTGATTACATTTGTTTGCTTGTCTTTTATGTTAGAACTCAAAGTTCCTCCAGTTTGTATCAAAGATGAGCCGTGGTGAGCTAATAGTTGATGAGAATCAAATCAAACCAGCTACTGGTTCCCTCACTGATAATTGGGCTGATGAATATCAAGCACAGTATAATGCTGGTTCTAGTTCTTGGGCTGATCAATTTGTGCGCCAAGAGGTAAGGCTAATGCTGGATTCTGAATGAGCTGTGCTGAAGAATCTAGTTAACATTTCTGAATAATGAAAGAAATATTACACCCCAATGCAATTTTTACTTCCTGCTCTCATCCAGTGTGTGAAATCACTCGTTATTGGCTGTATATGTGATAGTGATAACAATCTAAGCTTTTTGAGTTTCTCTTAGGTTAACTATTTTCCTTAATAGTAGCAAAGTGTTTGTGGTTTGTATTTAATTACTACCCTCTCCTCATTTGCTGATACTAAGATTCTTGTCTTTTTCAGCTTCCACAAGGAACAGATAAGTGGGTAAATGAGTTTGTTAAGGAAAATCAGCAGCAGGGAGTTGATGATCAGTGGGTTAATGAGTTCTCCAAATTGCACGTCCAGGACTGGGCGGAGGAGTTTGGACAGCAGGTTGCTGAAGGGGCTCTAGGAGACAGTACTGCTGATGATTGGGCAAATACTTATGAAAAGTAAAGTTACTTTGGATCCTTTTGCTATTTAATTTTTTTATATCTTAAAAAGCTGTTACAGTCTGGAGGTTCTTACTATCTGTTTTTGATATAGATTCTGTTTTTTTGCATTGTCCTTTTAATATGTGTTTTTCTGTTTTTTACTACTGTGCTTCTTATATCAAGACATTGGTTTTGCATGATCTTCCTTTTTGTTATACCACAGTCCTCTTTTTTCGAATCATGAATTAAAAAAAAATGTCATGTTGTTCTTTATTCAGTTTCTTGGATGAACAACTGTTGGCTTCCAAACAACACTCAGGTGCTTCTAGAGGAGTTTATGTATTTTCTGATATGAATCCTTATGTTGGACACCCCAATCCTTTGAGGGAAGGGCAGGAGCTCTTCCGCAAAGGCCTTTTAAGTGAAGCTGTTCTTGCTCTAGAGGCTGAAGTATTGAAGAATCCTGACAATGCTGAAGGCTGGAGGTTGCTTGGAATAACACATGCCGAGAATGATGATGACCAACAGGTGATAGTCTTACCTTTCAAGGTTGAATCCGTATGTAGCCTTTTGCTTGACATTTGCTTCCTTTTTCTTTTACTTTAATTGTCTTTCTTTCACTCTAAGTAGAACACAAATCCTAGAATTTGTCTATTGATGAATACCCAATTGTTTAATACTTACATCCCACATTCGTGTATTAAATTATCTGTTAATGGGTACATCTAGTTAAATAGGATTAGTCGTGCAAACAGAGACAAGGATGAATTATTATTCAAAACTATGACAAACAATGGTTTGTTTTGATTAGTGATATTGCCTTCAACAGTGTTTAGTACTGGGAAAAAAATATTTCTAGAAGTTTTTTCCTCCTTCAGTATCTGTACTTTTTGACTTTTCCCCTTTAGAAATATTCATACGGAGAGCATGTCTAAGTGCATGTATTTCCAGGATTGATGTTGAAAGATGTTACTGCTGTTAATTGTAGGAAATTTCCCCCCTTTAGTATCTGATGGTAAATGATATTGTATAGGAAACAACATGAATGTTTATCATTCTGACATACAGCAACTTAACTAACTAAGCAGTTTATCTTTTTCCTTAGTGTCATGAAATTTGATGGATCTTAGCAGCTTACTGCAGTTAGGGACCTGAAATATCGATGAACAATTAATGTGGATTAAAATGCCTCCCTATTTGTTTCCCTATTTGTGTCATTGTTTTGATAGGAGGCAGACAATATGTCGTTGTCGTGGCCTGAAATATGATGTTTTTGGATTAATTTTTTGGTCCTGTTTTTGTTTCAGGCTATAGCAGCCATGATGCGTGCTCAAGAAGTTAATCCCACAAACCTGGAAGTTCTTCTTGCTCTTGGAGTGAGTCATACCAATGGTAAATACTGTCAACTTGTACCTGTGGACTACTTTTGACATAGTTGTTACTGGGCAACTGATACTCAAATGTTCAGCTCTTCCTTCCTATCAGTGTATCATCTATTTCATCCTGTCTCTATTGTACATTTTTTTTATGGTATTGCAGGATTCTATAGTATTCTTCTGCTATTAATTGCATACAGTTATAATCATTATATATTATTGATTTTTGTGTTATCATGAGATATCCCAACATCATTATGTGTACCAAAATATAAAAGGCTTTTTTTGTGTCCTCTTTCTAAGTTATTGGAGTAAAAATGATGTTTGGTTTGTTACCCACTTGTAAGGCTACAGAGAGAAAGGACTAATAATATATTTAAAGCCTTACTAGTCAATAGTCACAATATATCTGTTATTCATATGGTAAAAGTTCTATCAAACACAATGTGCTGATTTGTTTTGTTAGTCCTTGGATTGTGTCAGCTCATCCTATCTTAGTGATAAACGTAGTTTGGTGATAATTTTTTCATTTCCCTTCATCTTTGATTTTTTTTAATCAATTTTAGTATCATATGAAAGCACTCGCTGATGCCTGCATGAGCCTAAACTTTGTAACAATGAAGCGCCTTATTTTCATCTAGGTCTCTATAGCAGGTTCACATGGCTTAACCATGTTAATTAAAAATGTACTTTGGATTATTGGAATACTTATTTCCATTTGAAATTCTGATGGACGCAAATGGCAAAGTCATTTTGTTTAAGCTTTTTAGTGAATACAGAGTGACGCAATTTTCCAGTTGCATGACCTCTCCTTGATATGCTTCTTTAGAGGTCTACTTTCTCTGTTCTATCATCAATGATGCTTATTGTAGCATTGCGGAGCATCTCTTAAGTTTGGTTTCTAGGTTGTTTATCTTGTCCTATAACATACACTGAAGGCAGATAGGTCCTGGACATCTGTGATCATAGAATTCATTGAAGACTTTGTTGTTTCTGTAACCTTATATCTAATGTTTAAGATTGATTTGAATATTAGTGTTGCTTTTCGTTATTTATCGAAAAACGTTACTTCTATTGAGTCATAGTGGAGGATGCTTATTGAAGGGGAAAAGAGAAAATTGATTTAGTCTGACCAGAGCTGATCTTCAGAAGCCAATAGGAATAAGTGCAGGAATAAAGTCAGGTAACAGACAGTTATTTACTGGCACATACTAGTAGAGTTATTGTTATCAAAGGGTTAGATAGAAATGGTGTAAACAACATCATGATTTAGAAGGTTTTCCTAATATATGATTAAATAGTATGTGATTAAATAGGAAGGAAGATAGTATAATAACCAGATTTTTTTCCTGGTCATTTGAATTTAAAAGGATACCTAATAGATTTTTTCCCCTTCTGGTTCTTTTTATTTGTATTCAGATTAATAAAGCATGGTTAGGTCTATGTCGACTGTCTTTGGACTAACTTTTAAACCATGTTGGGTAGGCTTGGTGTAGTTACTTTGTGGCAAACGTTCTCAACTTATGAACTTAGCTATGCTGCCTCAAGCAATATCAGCGATGTGTTCTTTAGAAATCACAAGGGTTTATCCATGCTTCTTCAACTTTACAATTATACTGAATTCTCTGCAGCTATGCGAACTATGCTTTCAGCATTAACTTACTCCTGACATGAAGACACCATAAATTATGTTCTGAAATCTGTTGTGTTATGATGATTGTTTATGACCTAGAAAGACAATTATCCGTCTCTGAAAGGGTAAGATATTACTGCCCAAATGTTTGACTTTATTGTCTTGAAACTGATTTTTTTATCTCTTAGCCAACTTTTATACTAAGGATGAGGTTGGTTTTGATTAGAATGTAACCGGAATATTTATAAGACAAAAAGTGACCAGGGAACCTACAGGTGAGTAGGACATGTAACTGTTTGTCGGGAACTTCACTGATTTATAGAAGGAACCTTTCAATTCCTACTAAAATTTGTTAGTTAACTCATGCTTTTTTTCTTTTCTAACTGTTTCTGTGTATTTTAACTTATGAATTTTAATGTCTTGATGATTTTAAGAGACCTAAGACATCCTGAGGTACCACTGTAACGTGAGCTTAAGCTGCACCAAGTTGGGTAGATCTGACCCGTCATTTAGGTCTTTTACTTGTCTCATTCTTCCAGGAACATGGAGGAGCAAGTGACTTGGCCTATCATAACATGCTTTGGAATTTCACTATATAGTTAGCTTAAGCAAAAATCCTTGGATTGCAATACCAGTGAGGATGATTGTGATGCTGACAACTTTTTCTATCATCTACTATTATTTGCAGTTGAGTAACTCTACATAAGCCAATCATATTTAAGTTTGTTAAGATAATCCAAATCCACATTTGGGTTGATTTATAGGTCTTGAATTGAATGAAACTGTAATCAATTTAAATTTGCAACGTTCCTCTGGAGGAATACTTTGTAAATATGCATAAGTAGTTCTACAACATTTTGATGGTATGTTAGGTAATGTTAAGCTCCAAAATTTGTTTAATGTATATTCAAATATCCAAGATATAAAGTGGTTCAGCTCCCAAGCAATTAGTATAGCAAGATATAAAGCTCATAAAGCTTATGATAATTTTTATAATAAATTAAGTACTAAAGAAGGTGAAAAAGATATATACCGAATTGCTAAAGCTAGGGAAAGAAAGTGAAAGGATTTAGGTAATATTAGATGCGTTAAAGACGAAGATCAAATAATACTTGTTAATGGTAACGAGATTAAGAAAAGATGAAGAAATTATTTTTATAATTTATTTAATGAATATTCCACATAGGACTTCGATCTAATGATAAATAATAGTGGTAGATTTAATAATCATAGATTTGTTCATAAAATTATAACTAGTGATGTAAAAAGCACATTAAAGAAGAAAATATTTAAGAGTATGAGACCTGATGGTATCCCTATTGAGGTTTCAAAAAGTTTAGGGGATAAGGGAGTAGCTTGGTTATAAGCTTATTTAATAAAATTATGAGATTCAGAAAGATGCTTGATGAACGGAGAAAGAATTTTTTAGTGTCAATTTACAAGAATAAGGGAAACATACAAAATTGTTTCAATTATTGAGGAATTAAAATTATGAGTCATACTATGAAACTTTGGGAAAGAGTTATCGAAAGTTGGATAAGGTTTGAAACAAATATATCTGAAAACCAATTTGGTTTTATGCCTAGAAGATCAACCATAGAAGTTATTTATTTATTTAGACAATTAATGGAAAAGTATAAGGAGAAAAAGAAACATTTGCATATGATTTTTATTGACTTAGAGAAAATCTATGATAGGATTCCTTGAGTTTTATTATTGGTGGGTTTTGGAAAAGAAAGGTGTATCTACTAATTATATTAATGTTATTAAAGATATGTATGATATTGTATCTACTAGTGTTAGAACTATATGGGGTTTCCTATTAGTATCTAGTGAGTTTCCTATTAGTATTAGAAAAGAAAGGTGTATCTAGTGAGTTTCCTATTAGTATAGGACTACATTGGGGATCCACATTAAGTGCCTACCTTTTTACATTGATAATTGATGAATTTATTAGTCATTTACATGATAGATCCCTTGGTGTATGGTATTTGCGGATGATGTTGTCTTAGTTGATGAGAGTCTAAGTGGGATTAATTATAAACTTGAGCTATGGAGACAATTCTTAGAAATTATAGGTTATAGATTAAGTAGGACTAAAATTAAATATATAAGATGCAATTTTAGTAATTCTAAGAATAGACAAGAGAATATATTTAGTTGGATGGATAAGAAATTCCTTTGAGTAAAAGCTTTAGGTATCTTGGATCAATTATTTAATAAGATAGAAAGATTGATGAAGATATTATTTATAGAGTAAAAATAGGATGGTTAAAACGATGAGGGATGTTAGGAGTCTTGTGTGATCATCGGATACTTTTGAGATTAAAAGAAAAATTTTATAAAATTGTTGTGAGACCAACGATGCTTTATGGATCTGAGTGTTGGACAGGTAAGAAACAATATATACAAAAAGTTAGAAACAATATATACAAAAAGTTTATGTTGCTGAGATAAAAATATTGAGATGGATGTATAGAATTATTAGGAAAAATAAGAAAAAATTTTTTATTGGTGAACAATTATGTATCGTTTCGATAGATGATAAGATGAGAAAAAATCATTTAAGATGATATGGGCATGTGCTTAGGAGACTTGTGGATATGGTAGTTAGAAGAGATAAAATAATTAATGCTAGTAGTACGAGTAGAGGTAGAGGAAGACCTAAAAAGATTTTAATAGAAAGTATAAATAAAATTTAAGTACTCTAAACTTAACTTAGCATATGACTTTTATATATCTCAATAGCGGCAAAAGATCCATGTAGTTGATCCCAAATAATTGGGACTTTCGGCTTGGTTGATGTTATTGTTGTAAAATATTAATTTTCTTAATCTTTAAACTGTAGAAAAGAATTTTGCCTTATCGATGATAACTCTTTATCCACTGTTTTTTCCACTCTTGCAACTCTTATATCTTGAAGATTCTGGTGAAGGATAAACGAGCAGTATCATTGAGATTAAATACGCCTTCATATTTTTGATCTGATATGTGTTCTATTATTCTTCAATTACAGAGCTAGAGCAACCAGAGGCATTGAAGTATCTTTACAAGTGGCTCCAAAATCATCCAAAATATGGAGTTTTAGCTACTCCAGAGCTTGCAGATTCTCCATATTATGGTGATGTAAGTATCTAAATAATTGCTGATTTATTGTATGTATTCTTAGTTCTTAAATTATGAAACAAAGGAGATGCAGTAGAAAACCTTGTAATCTCACATGATGATTCCAGAAGATTTGTGACAAGTTCAGCTGATAACTAAACCAATACCAACAACAATCGTTTAATGGTTTTGCACTACTGTAGTAGTGCCCTCTATCTGCCCTAGATTGGTGCCCAGGTAGGCCTCACTTATTTTTTTGAACTTCTTACATGCAAAATAATTATTCCCATTGGTGATATCAGGTTGCTAGGTTGTTCAATGAGGCAGCTCAAATGTCACCTGAGGATGCTGATGTCCATATAGTTCTTGGAGTCTTATACAACTTGTCAAGAGAATATGATAAAGCTATAGAATCCTTCCAGACAGCATTAAACCTCAAGCCTCGTGATTACTCTCTCTGGAACAAACTTGGTGCTACTCGAGCAAATAGCATCCAGAGTGCAGATGCCATACTGGCATACCAACAGGTGGGTCAATTGCTTGGCCATGTTATGCATCTATAGTTGATTTATTTATAAGGGTTAGTTACTTAATCAGGTTTTCTTGTTGTTAATGCTGCTCGGTACCACCTAATAGTCTCTTATATGTACTGAATAATTCATAGATATTTTTCTTGCTCTATTTGTTAGGCATATATTTCATTTTCTTTTAGGGATAACTCATTTTGCATGGTCTTAATGCCCATCCAGATTGTTCTTGGATTACCTCATAATCTTGGTCCTTAAGTTACTTGTTTGTGCAATGTCACCAGTTTGACTGCCTTTCAGATAAACTCAATTCTTATGTTAGGAGAGTTTTGCTCTTTTCTTGTATTTATTATTTGTTGATCACAAGCATGTTGTCCTGAAACTATAGAAAGGGAAGGTGGGAAAGGTGGGGGATGAGTGAAGCAACTATCCATTGTAGTTCAGACCTGCTTATGTCTAGGTTCAAGAAACAATGTGTGATCTACATTCCAGTTGTGTTTATGACCAGACTTATCTTGTGGCTCCAAATTTCTGACAGGTTTCTGACTTCTCTACAATAAAAAAAAAACCTCAATGGTGACTTCTTTTGACAGTAAGCAATGCAGTATTGTAGTCAAGAGCTGGAAATCTACCATGCACAGCATGAAATACTCTTATTCTGTGTTCCCACACAAGTCTCCACAAGTCACCATAGGTTTTACATTTGTCAGTTCTCTTAATTGCACGACAAACAATCCATCTTTCTGAAGACTAAAGGTGCTATTTGTTGTCATACCCTTCGGCTGATGATGACAGTGACAACTTTCATGAAACTTACCAATCTGCTTTATTAGGAAGACTACCTGGAACTGTAGCCATTGCTTTCTTTGTCAAAACTGCAGAATCTACTGTGTATACTACGATAGTTTTTTAAGATTTATTTGATTCTTATACACTATCTGGAAAATCACAAACTCTTCAACTTCTGGAGGAGGGTAATGATTGATGCATTGTACTTGCAAAAAGAAAATATAGCAAATCCAGAAAATGATGTAGCAGAAGACTTCAAATAATCATTGTTTGAAAATAGAAAAGCACCACGCTCTTTTATTTTATTCATATGGTCTTATGTATTTATTGACTTTGTTTGTGTGCTAACGTTTCCCTTTTATACTTGCAATTACTTCGTAGGCACTAGACTTAAAACCCAATTATGTTCGTGCATGGGCAAACATGGGTATAAGCTACGCCAATCAGGTATGTTTATTTGAAATAAAAAAAATCATAAGCATTTTCCTTATGCCAGATAATACCTTCTTTTGTTCCCTCAACAGAAGTCTGTGTACCATTTATTTGTGAATAAATTTTGGTTTATGACCCATTTATTTGTGAATTATTGGCGAAATTAGAATCATATTAGCCACTAAATGTTGTTGTAGAAGCTCTAAATGACACTCACAGGAACAAGCTTGGGAGTCCAAACATTATCTCCGAGAATATAAGTTTAAATTTACGGTGCATGTCCTCTACCCCTTTATGAAAAATAGTTTACCAGCAAGCTCTAGCTTGCATAAACGTGTATAGTTTGTTGTGATGTGACCTGATAACATAAATAGACCAAGAATTGTCGTTTTACCATGTGAGCCATATTGTTTAAATGAAAACTAGTATAGTTCTAAGTTCATCAACCGATGGAAAAATGTTATGCTTTTTACCAAAAGAAATGTTTGTGCTTTAGTTCTTGTTTGTCTTTTCATTGTTCAGGGTCTATATGAAGAATCTATCCGATACTATGTTAGAGCGCTAGCTATGAATCCGAAAGCGGATAATGCCTGGCAATATTTGAGGATTTCTCTCAGGTATGCCACAGAGAAATTTTCTTAAGCATAAAATAAGCATTGGGTAAAAATAATTCAATTACAAAGAATTATTGTACTCTTCCATTTTCACAGCTGTGCGTCTCGGAATGACATGTTTGAAGCTTGTGACTCACGAAACCTTGATATTCTTCAGAAAGAGTTTCCACTATGATACTGCTCAGATGATTTGACTAGAACTTCTGATTTGGAAGGCAAGATGAGATCCGGTGGTGAAGTCTTCACTTGGTAAGAGGACTTTCCTTGATTTATAAAGAGGTTGGGCATCCCACCAGCGAAACATGTCAAGGGGAACACCTGAAGAAGGAATTTGATTGAGCTTTTTAACCAGAGCTCTCAACATAGTGTGGTTTCAAGTTGGACAAACCATAATACCACATAACAGAATAATTTGTATATGCATCAGCATTGTATGAATGGAGATCAATAAGTTTGTATCTGCATTAGCGAGTAAAAAAGATCTCAACTCGTATCTGCATTATTGGGTGATTTTTCATAAATATCTTTTGTTCCCCTCCTTTTTTTCATTCATCAGCTTCCTTCTCCTTATCCCCTTTCATGCGTCTTTCATCTCCACCTTCTGTGCTCTATCTTCATCATCGTCCTTTTCCCTACACGCTCTTCTTGCCCGTTGGCTCCCCCCTCTTTTCATGCTCATCCTTCCCTATCACTTATTTTCTCCACCGACCTCCTCCGCCTGCCCTTTACCCTTATCCCAACAGGGTTTGGGACACTTAGCTCCCACTCATCCTTCCTCTCCCCCTGACTCTTCAATTGTTTCAACATTTGTGCTAGTCATGGATTTGAATCTCTCTTAACTGAGCTGCTCTCTTCCTCTGATGTCATTGGCTCACGTTGACGACGGTTATCGAAGGTCGTTCATTCTACATTTACCTGTTATTGTCTTCAATGCAAAGCTCAGAATCAGGACAATGATGTTCCACTGCAGAATGTACTTTGGACGTGAATGAACTATAGATGCATACTTCTCATTCTCTGAGTGGGTATGTTGCTGATGATCTGATCACATGCCCTTCTCTGAGTGGGTATGTTGTTGGGATTTCTATGTTGGTAATGTTCAGATGCAGAGCGGTCACTCTTTCTGTTCCCTTTTGTATCTTCAGTGGCATCTTCAGAGTCTGAATGATACTTTGATTCACGTTCACCATACTACGATTTATCTTCTTTCTGTACAGAAAGAAGATTTGACTTTGTGTGGTGATGGTCCTTATACCTTTTCTTCTCTCATTTCTCCTTTTTATATGGCCTCTTCTTTCTCTCAGAATCTACCTGTAGGTTCAATAAGATTGCTGATTCAGTTGGATATAACAGATAAACAAGAAAAAGAAAGAATTATGAATGATATGCAACTCTTTAGAATGACGATCTTTCACTTTGGATGTATTGTTTGCTGCCAGCCTAATATATGATAATAATTTTTTTACAACAAACAGAAGCTAGAAAAGAATGATAGAATTAAAATGATGCTGGTTATGAAGATGAATTAGTTTTTGGTCACAACCTCTTTCATCATTTTAGCAAACTGTGGTCATGATTTTGGCAAACAGCACATCAGCATACAAGATGCTCATAATACCATGCCAAAAAAATGTGTGATTTAATAGAAAGAGATAGAGTTGGACAAGAATGAGATCTGAAAATAAGCATATTACTTGGAGAAGAAAGACATTTTCAAATGAGAATTTAGAGGGCTGGTTTAGTTTGGTATACTATTGTAATTCAGTTAGACAATTTTTGTATATGAAGGAACTAGTTCTGTGTAGAATAGCACCTAATCGGCAATAGTATCAATTCTAATAGAATAATTTGCAATGAAAATTGTAGCATCCAATAAAAAAAATCTGACCAGACAACTCACATATTTCTAATCATCGTCATCTTGATGGGATTATTCCTTATTCGAGCAAGTGCCTCCTGCTCATGCTGATGGATAAGAAACAAACGGGCAGAATGGAGTTTCCTCCAGGCATCATTTGCAGACTCTGGCTTATCCTCAAATAGATGCTCCATGAACAGCAGTCTGACACATTATGGGAACTTGTCACATGATACATCTTAGGAACTATGAGACAATAAACCTAAGAGTACTGAAGAAAATAAGTAATAACAAGGCAACATCCAAGTAACTATGATGACAGAAGTGAGCTGAGAACAATGAACATTAATGGAAGATTACCTCCACATAAGCCATAAATTCTTCTTTAAGAAACTACATTAGGCATATTACACTAAATCAATCAGGAAGTGCTGGAGGCAAACAAACAAAAGTGAGCTTTAATGAAGCGAAACAACAAATCTGCAGCAATAATAAGTAACTAGATGATGTACGATACAACTCCAACAAATAAAAAAATATGTTCCATTTGGTAAAACATGGTGGCATAGGGATCAGTTCCATTTATCAGAAACCAATGGTGCATTGCTTCTACCAGTTAGGATAAAGAAACATCAAGCAAAAGCTTCATATGAGCATAACTCTTCTTTGGCAAAAGACTCATTCCACATGTACTTGAATCTATGAAAAATGCAAAGATTCAATACTCTATCATATGAATGTTTACTTACAAAGAGGTAGTAAACAAAAGACAGGCCCAAAATGAAATCATATGGCACACATTTATGGTATTTACAAAGGCAATCATAATATATATATATATATATATATATATGTATGTATGTATGTATGTATGTATGTATGTATGTATGTATGTAAGTATATATAATATATGAACTTTCACATAAGGCATATAACCTTCAATGTATGCATGCTCATCCGAATAAAAAAAGTCTCCAACAAGGATGCTGGACCTTGAAAGCAAAATGTGTTAAGCAGCACAATAGGTGAAGAATAACAGCATTCTAGCTAAAACTACTCTATATCAATTGGAGAATTGAGTGTTTACCCAAAAAGCTAGACTAGTTATGACTTGATGGTTCTACCAATACAGAAAGGTACCCTTCTATGTGATTTACTATTTTGCCAATTCTGATACAAATTTTTAGTTATATTATTTAATCAGTCAATAGAAACGGTTTCAAATATTGCTGTACTAATAGCAGGTCTACTTTCTGTTTACTATCACATGTTCAACATATTCCAAACCAATCAAAACTTAAACAGAAACATGACAAATATCTTTAGAATATTCTGTTATGCAGTCAACAAATGTCATCAAATAAACCAAAGAGAACATCTTGAACTAGATTCCACAGCAATAGAGAGTTGGATATAAAGTATCATGGCTAACAATTAGCACATCTCATCCTTCTATAAGAATCCAGTTATCATTGGATTCCTATATCAATTTCCATATGTCTAATGTGAAAAGAAGGAAAATCAGATTGTGATTCATTGTCCACAGATGAAATAACCACATTGCTAACCTGTTAGATATTTGCCAAAACCTTGCTGTGCTCCAACCGGCACTTTCCCATGAAAGGTTGTCCTACAACCTAATGTCATCTGTAGATCTCAATCGTAGAGTCAATATGAGACTAATGGCTACTACTTTCCCATGAAAGGTTGTCCTACAACTCATCTTTCATCACCATGGAAAAGAAACTGATATGTTAGCAGGTCTGCAGGGGTGTTTTGGGCTCTCACTGGCTTGTGAGCAATCCATTCATCAGGTCTGCAAGAGGTAACATCACCCAAGCAGTTTTAAAGGGTTACCCAATCCATCTAAAATTCTAAAGAGCAGTAGCTCCGTAAAACGTTGTCCAATTGACCTGACATTTTTCTCAGAATACATCAATACTAAGTATTTCTTAAAGTATATCAAGCATCAAGCTTCATTTCACCAAAACCATACTCGTTTGGCCACATCGATGGACTGTATACTCATGGAATGAAGTAAAGAAGGAACTTCCAGACTTCTCTTCACCCATGATGAGAACTATATATTCATGGCACTACAGATCTGTTCTTGGTGCATGTTGAAAATGACAGGGTTTACAGGTTGAGATTTCAAAGATAGAAGTGGAGAAAATGAAGACAGAAGAAAGAGGAAGAACAAAGATACAGAGAGAAGAAGATAGAACAATGTAGGCATAGTTATGGTTCTCAAGTTTAAGAGGAATAAATAGTATACTGATGCTATTCTCTAAGTGTATGTTTAGAATTTTATAATTTTTCTCACTTTTCAAGCATGCCAATAAGAAACTTCTGATATTTATGAAAATCATGGAAGAATTATACAAGCAAATAATGTTTCTGAGTTTCTGTCCTGGCCATTTTCTTTCAGACATGATCTTTGCCCACATCCAGAGGAATATAGGCTTACAATTTAGCTCTCTATATAATTGAGAAAAACTTAGAACACTTCAACCCTGGGACAATTCAGACATCTAAAACCATGCCAGTCCAAGGATCCACAAAAAGGAGCATATTACTTCAGTCACATATAGGAGTTGGAGCTTAAGACGATAGATGAAATGTCATGCTAAAGACTATAACACAAGGTGAAAATCTTCATTATTCAACTATTTGAAGCAGTGACAAGCCCAATACATCTCTGCAAAATGAATGCCTTCTCTTTTCTTTTTTTCCTCCATAGTGTACTTATGATATGTACGAGCCACGATAAGCCAACTTTCTCTACTCATAATAAATTCATATATGTATTCGTTGTATATTCACATATACTTATTAGGTTTCATGATGGCTGAAGTGGGAGATTTTGAAAACTCTTCTGGCATAATCAACATGAAAAGGGTCCTTTAGTGTAGCTCACTAATTATAGAGCAAAAATCCCAGAGTTTAGCTCATAGATTATGCCCTGAACTTCTCTTTCATACTTAAAACACTTTATGTCAAAGTAGACAAGAAAATTCCTTCCATATAATAAGTCCCTCGAGTGCACATGAAGTCCCTAAGGCAACCTCATTCTTATCAAGATAGTCCTAGGTCACTGTCATAAAATAAAGAATTCCAGTCACAGTTAAATTAATGCAGGTGTTGCATTTAATATTCCATATCTCCTAGAGTGTAAAGATTTTCTAAAATAAACTATTACTAATAATTACAAAGATACATGTATGACCAATGTATTCTGTAGACAAAACAACAGTATATTCAATGTCAATTGATGGCCCAAAAAAGAAACATATGGCTAGCTACTGACCAAATTTAACACAGAAACAGATTCCATGGAAAGAAGAGCGAAAAAGAAAAATTAGCATGCCTTTGATTCTCATTAATCAAATACAACACATCCACAAACCATGGTTATAAATTTTCCATAACATAGTGTAATAAAGTAATATCCAGCAACAAAGTTGCTCATTCTTATCCAATATAATTGGATATTACTGTAGCCAAAGAGAGATCTATTCCATATAAATCTTAAGTGATATATCTTGAGCAACTTATCATCTGCAACCCTCAAAGATTAAACCATGTGAGACCTATCAACTCAATCTAGTAGCAAAGTTCAGGTGCACCAGCATGTCAGAATAATATCATGTCCTCATGTAAGATGAACTAGCATGATTAATAAAGCTACTTTTATGTAACTGTTATTGGGTTTAGCCAGCTGTGATATAACAAGCTTCATATGACATGCATGCACTTCAAGACTTTCTTGATTAGGAACTGGCCAATTGGAACTATAGATACACTGAGAAAGCATGAAAGGGTTTTCCTGCTTCATAAATTATAACAGGCAAGAAAAGAGTTAAACTCATCGACTGGTCATAGACAAAGGAATAATAAAAAAAGGGAGCGTGGTCAAGATTCCATATGCCTGTGTATATTATTCGAAGTTGTAGTAGTTCTTTGTCAAATTTGTCTAGACAGTTATCAATGAAGTACACAACATATCCACGTTGAAGAATTAAGGTTCAGTTGATGCCTAGCAGCATCAAACAACATGTGATACCCCATCCTTTTTATACTAACTATCGATATATTTGATGTCAAAAATGAATAACATAATAAACCCCAAAATAATGGTACCTTGGAGGAACTAGCCTCGGATACTGTGGTAGTGGAAGCCACCACTGGTGATAGTAGATAAGATTTCCTCTAACTGTATGAGGAAATCTCTCTAGTTGTTGAGGGAAATCCTCCCTCTTAACCTGTATAAATAGACCTCCTATTGTATTGATCAGTGATTTAAAAAGCGCTAGACGCCAAAAGGCGCTAAGGTCTAAAATCGCCCGAGGCGCTAGGCGCCGCCAGCGCTTAGCGAGCGTAGCGAGGCGCTAAAATATAAAATATATATATAATTAAAAATATAATTATTTAAATAAAAATATATTATTAAATTAAGAAAATTAGTAGTATTAAAATTAAAATAATATATTATTAATTTAATAAATAAAAAATTTTGTTTTAGTATAATCCGCCGTCCAAATGACAAATAAAAATTAATTTTTAAATAAAAAAATTAATTTTTAAATAAAAATTAATTTTAAAATAAAAACTTATTTTTTAGTTTTTTAAAACTCAGCGACGCCGAGGCTTGGGCAACGCTCTCGCGACATCCTCGAGGCTCGCGCACGATCCTCGAGGCTCGGGCGGCGTCGCCTCGCGACCGCCTCCTCCGTGACATCTCGGCGCTTGTCGATCCGGCCTCACGGCAGCGATGTGGCAGCGAAAGCGAAGAAGGCGCGAGCGGCGAGCAACGGCAGCTTACAACGGCAAGAAGTGCATAATCGAGAGGGAGAGCAAGCGGCAGCGGCAACATGGCGGCGGCGAACGCAACGAAGCGGCAGGCGGTAGAGACCAATCGTCGCCGATTTAACCCGGCGCTGCCAAGCGCCGACGCTGTGGCGAACGCACCAGATCTCAATTCAATGCCGCCTTAAGCCGCGCCGAGCGCCTATTTTAATCACCGATTGATCAAGAAAAATAATATGTATTCTTGTTTTTGATTCATCCATGGTATCGAGCCGATTAAGCAAGAGCTTTTTCTTTCCAAAGCCCAAAGCGTCGACACCCTAGCCCCCTCCTCCTCGCTGCGAGGCAGAGATCCTCTCGCTCCTCCGCCTCCTCCTCCGGTGCCTCTTGTCGATCCGGGCCTCCACCAAGTAGAGAACGCTTGCCCACCGCAGGACACGAAGATCCGCCCGCGTTGTGTTGAGCGACCGATCTCGTATCAATCGTAAATCGCCACCGACATCACCGACAAGTACACGGCGTTCATCCGGTCCGAGATTCTCCAACAAAGTGAGCACCACCGTCCCCACCCCGATAGAGAGCAGGACGGCCCCGACCGCCAGCCCTACCTTCGTGCGGATCCGCATTCGCTGCATCTGCGAGATCGCCACCCAGCGACCGCAGCAAGTCCTCGGCGGTGTGGTCCACCACCGCTGCTAGCCCCTTTCTCGGCAGAAGCAGAGCACTCTCTGCCTCGACAGCCACAGATAGCCTCGCCAACACCGCCCCAGCAGCTTCCACCAGTAGGTGAGGGGCAAACGAGGCAGTGGTCGTTTCTAGCATCCGGAGGATCCGCGGCCTCCTTCCCCCTCTCCACCGCTGCCGCTACTAGTGACCATTGACGCTGTCACTTCTTCAAACCGCCGCAGCGAGCGTGCGGTGTGACGCAAACAAGACAGCGCCACTGATCTCCGCCTCGACGCTCTCTTCTGACGAGAACGCTCTCTCCTGCCGAACTCCACCGAACGGTGCGATCTGCACCGGTTGAGTCTTCAACGCATCGTATCATTAAATGGCTTCATCATCTACTTCCAATACTCCAGTCATTGTCCCTACAAGGAACAATAGCAGTTCTCAACCTCCAAGCCTTATCACTATCAATACTGCAGCACTCATTCCTTTCAAGTTATCCAAAAACGGAAATTATGCATCTTGGCGTGCCCAATTTTCTAATCTTCTATTTGGAGATGACCTTATAGGTTACATCGACGGCTCTCTCCATTGTCCGCCTGCAATGCTCAACAGCCCAGGAGGATCTAGTCCAATACCAAATCCAGCTCACAAACTGTGGTTACGTCAAGACCGTCTCATCCTCCAAGCCATTCAAGCCTCCGTCGCTGGGTCCGTCGCCCCACTAATATCTTTATGTATGACTGCTGCAGAAGCATGATCCAAGTTGCAAACGACATTGGCAAATCGCTCGCGTACTTGCATGCTCGGACTCTTATCCAATCTGATGAAAGTGAAACAAGAGGGAAGTACTATTGCTGATTACTTACAAAATATCAAAGTGATCATCGATGACTTAACTTTGATAGGTCATTCCCTCAGTGAAGAAGAAGTCCTCGTTCATACCCTTAATGGCCTAGGGGATGAATACAAAGAATTAGGCGTATGCACTTCGAGCACGTGACTCTCCAATATCATTTGAAGAACTTTATGACAAGTTGACCGACTACGAGACATATTTAAAGCGCGACGATAGGCGCCTGGACCAACTATCACACTCAAGTCGACCATAAATCCAAGAGGAAGAGCAACCAATACAATAAGCACGTCCAATCACGGTCCGACAAAGCTGCCTCCTCGACCTATGGGTTCCACACCAAACCCCTCTCATCCACATTATCAACACTTTCATCCTCATCGCCAAGGTGATATCCCCTATAATCATCAAGACTTGCGTCCCCGACCTCGCGCCATCGCCGAATCATCTCGTCATTGTGTGATAAGATCGGACACTCCGCGAAAGTCTGCCGCTCTCGACCTCGACTTCTGCTCCAACACAAAGTGGCCTCAAGCCAATCTCACAACTACTCCGACGACTAGTCAACCCAATTGATTGTGGACTCGTGCATCACATCACATCACCTCCGATCTTGAACTTGTCATGGCCCACAACAACTGGCGGCGATGAGGATGTCATCATCGGTGATGGTAAAGGACTCCCTATCACTCATACTTGGTTCCATAATGCTTAATTCACTCACCACAACATTCACACTTGATGATGTTTTGTGTGCACCCCACATCAAAAGAAACCTTATTTCGCCTCTCGATTCTGCAAGCAAAATAATACCTCCATTGAATTTTTTCGACTCCTTTCTTGTCAAGGATTTGAGCACGGGGCATCCTTAGTCCAAGGCCGAAACAAAGACAACATTTATGAGTGGCCATCCGCTTCATGAAACAACCCACCCCACTGCTCACTCCTCGATCGCTCCAGGTTGATGTGTGACATCAACGTCTTGGTCATCCTCGTCTCTTATTCAAAGAAAAGTTACTTTCCCATTATTCACTTCCTACCTCTACTAGCAACATTTTAACTTATTGTGATGCTTGTCGTAGCAATAAAAGTCATAGACTACCTTTTGGCACATCTTCTATATCTTGTTCTAAACCTTTTGAAATTATATATACTGATGTTTGGGGTCTTGTCCCAACTCTTTTTTTTGATAAGTTTTGTTTTTATGTTATTTTTGTTGACTATTTCACTAAGTACACATGGTTATATCCCCTCCGTCATAAATCTGAAGTTTCAACTATCTTTACCAACTTTAGAAAGTTGGTCGAGAATTTCTTTCAGTCTTCCATTAAAACAGTTTACTCTGATGGCGGAGGTGAATATCAAGCCCTCGCATCTTGTCTTACAGCTTGTGGTATACAACACCTCAAGTCACCTCCTCATACTCCCCAATTAGTTGGTTCTGCTGAGCGCAAACATCAACATATAGTTGAAACTAGGCTCACACTTCTACATCAGGCCTCATTGCCATCACCTTTTTGGACAGCAGCCTTTCAAACTGCTGTCTATCTCATTAATCGTATGCTCACTCCAGTCTTACAATACAAGTCACCATTTGAGAAACTATTCTACAAGCCTCCAAACTTTCACAAACTCAAAGTCTTTGGTTGTCTATGTTATCCATGGCTACGTCCTTATGCCTCTCATAAACTTACACCACGATCTAAGCCCTGCATTTTTATTGGATACTCTCTTGAATATAATGCTTTTCAATGCTATGAGCCACAAACCCAAAAAGTCTTTCTGTTACGTCACGTTATTTTTGTGGAGTCTTCTTTTCCTTTTCAAAATCATGAGTACTCTACCATACAAGCTACTCCGACAAACACACATCATTGGAGCATCTCTTCAACCCCATCACATGAACCTCCCACAACACCATCCAATCCTAACCCTCCTGCTCAGTACACTCCTCCTGCTCAACACCTCCTCCCTACCCCTCCAATCCCTTCTTCACAAGTTTCTCCTATTAATGAAACAATACCCTCGGCCTACCTCATCAAAAAGTGCTATTGAAGTACAAAGAGACTAGTCCACTGATCTCGTGACTCACCACCGACTATGCCAACAACCCAACCTACCACTTCCGTAGCTCCTAGCCATCATATGATAACACGCTCCAAAAGTGGTATTGTTAAACCACGTCAAGTTCTTGATCTATATGCCATCACAAACTCTTCCCTTGAAGCTAGTGAACCCACCATAATTAATCAAGCGTAAAAATCTCCACACTGGCGTAAAGCCATGTGTGAAGAATATGATGCTCTTCTTCATAACTCTACATGGACCCTAGTTCCCTCTTCTCACACACAAAACATCATCGGGTGTAAATGAGTCTTTCGAATTAAGCGGAACCCAGATGGATCTATTGCTCGATATAAAGCACGTCTAGTTGCCAAAGGGTTTCATCAACGACCTGGTGTTGACTTCACAGAGACATTCAGCCCAGTTGTCAAACCAACAACAATACGGCTTATCTTGAGCTTGGCTATCTCAAAAGGCTGGATATACGACAATTGGATATTAACAATGCCTTTTTACAAGGGACTCTAACTGAAGATGTCTTCATGCAAAGAACCCCCTAGCTTTGTGCATCCACAATATCCAAGGCATGTCTGCAAGCTACAAAAGGCTATTTATGGACTTCGTCAAGCTCCAAGAGCCTGGTATAATGAACTTGGCACATTTTTAACATCCATGGGTTTTATCAACTCCAAGTCTGATACCTCGTTATTCTTACGACAACAAAATAGAACCACAATATATCTTCTCGTATATGTGGACGATATTATTGTTACAGGCAATGATCCCTTGGAGATTCGGACATTCCTAAAGCAATTGGCTGATCGATTCTCCCTCAAAGATCTTGGCACCTTAAGTTACTTTCTGGGAGTTGAAGCAACATTTACATCTTCAGGTCTCCTATCACAAAGAAAGTATATTCAAAATCTATTATCCAAAACAAACATGCAAGATGCAAAAGAGGTTACAACTCCCCTCTCTACGAATGAATCACTCAAATTATGTGATGGAAGCCCTGCTTCGACGCTTACTCAAGCATCGACAAGTACTTGGCTCCTTACATGATTTAGCTCTCACCCATCCGTATATCTCATTTGCAAATCAATAAATTGTCCTAGTTCATGCACCACCATCTACTATACATTGGTGCAATAAACGAATTTTATGATATCTTAAAGGGACCCTTCATTATGGCCTCTTTCTCCGCAAACATGCCTCACTTAATCTCCATGCCTTTGTTGATGCTGACTGGGCAGGCAACTTTGATGATAGAACTTCTACGTCAGGGTATATTGTCTTCCTTGGAGCTAATCCTATCAGTTAGAGTTCTAAGAAGCAAAAGACAATCGCACGGTCTACAACTGAAGCTGAGTACCGTGCCATCGCTACTGCTACTACTGAAAAAATCAATTGGGTCACAAATCTCCTTAAGGAACTCAATGTCCACTCTACCCTTCCTCCTACAATATATTGTGATAATATTGGAGCCACCTACTTATGTGCCAATCCAGTGTTTCACTCACGCATAAAACACATCGCCATTGACTTCCACTTCGTGCGAGATCAAGTTGTCAGAAATCAACTATGTGTCTCTCATGTACATACAGCTGATCAACTAGCAGATTCACTCACGAAGTCTCTTACCCGTAAATTATTTTCATTACATCGATCCAAGATTGCATCCTTGATAGGAGTACCATCTTGCGGGGGCATGATAATAGATAAAATTTTCTCGAACTGTATGAATCTCTCTAGTTGTTGAGGGAAATCCTCCCCCTTAATCTGTATAAATAGACCTCCTATTATATTGATTAGAGAAAAATAATATGTATTCTTGTTTTTACAGTTCAATTCAACAACTGGTAGTCCTCAAAGCTCCTTGATGTCATCGGAGCTCCCCTTCCGCACCGTCAACCCTGACTCCTAGAGGAAATCCAACCTTTTCTGTCTCCTAATCCGATCAAACCCAACCAATAATACAAGATCGGAAAACAAGACTCCAAGAATCGAAGAAACGGTCCCTTTTCATCGATAAATCAAGGAAACCCCTAATCGTAACACCCAGAAACCAAATACGGGAAGGGGAAAAATCATTTTCTCAAACCAATTCAGCGAAACCCTTACCGTAGCCCCAAGAAATCGAAGATGTGGGGCGGGTGCGTAAGGAACGAGATCAGCCTCTTCCTCGAGGAGACGGAACTCGGACTTCTCGCGCTCGTCCTGGATCTGCATGCGGAGCTCGTCGAGCTTGCGCTGCTCGGCCTCGTGCTTCTGCTCCGCCTTCCACCCGTTCTCGACATTGCGGAGGCTCCTCGTGTGCCATCCCCCGTGTACAATCTCCTCTTCTTCGCCCTCTTTCTTGCCCCTCTTGATCTTTCTCCTCTTCTCTCTTCATTTGGAAGTGAACCGATACAAGAACTAGAGATAGAGAGACAATACAATGCTAAGTTGGTGTATGCATATAAACAGATTCAAGAATCTGTGCTTTCAGTAACCTGACGATATGTTACTCGCTCCGCAACCTCGCCAACAACTTTTGTGGGGCCACCTTATCTCCAATGATAAGACGGATAAGCTTTTGGTGGTCTAACACGGTGTAAACTGACACAGATTCAAGAATCTGTTCAAACAATAAAAAAAGAATCTGGGTGATACTTGACCGTACGCTACCTGCCCTAGAGTTTGTGGGCCCACCGTTGTCTCGAATAAAATGACAGAGAAGTCACGGTGGGTTATTGTTCGTGTGTATACATAAACAGATCCAAGAATAAGTGGAAACAATAACCGAAACCAGATGAATTACCCGTTCTTGCACACTGTTTCACAGTTTTTGTGGGACCGTGTATGTTTCCAATGGAAAGACAGATGCGATTTGCGCTGCGAAATTATGCGGGTAATTGCACGGGTTAAAATAACGTATCAAATAAAGGAGTGCTCTGTGGTTGACTGTTGGCCGCACGTGGAGAAAGACATGTGGATGTCCTCACAGGGCCCCGCTGAATAGCGCCAAATACGCTTTGTTCTTGTACTTAAAATTGAGTATGAGTGCATTAGTACAGCTGCTGAGTCACAGAGTTCAAACAGTAAAGATATTGGTGAAACAATTTTGCTAATGTACTTAATTTCCCATAGCCAGCATTCGTTACTCGAATCATGGCATTAAGCGATGGGTCCGTTCACGGTCAAAGTTTTCGAACCACTTTGCATTGGCCCTCGCGGTCCAATGTCTTCTCACGACAACGGACCCTGACGCCGTTTCGCCCCCAACCATTTCGTATTAATATATTTTATGCTGTCTAAAAGTTTCGGTAAAATCATTTTTTTCTTTATTTTTAATTGTCCTAATAAGGAATTGTTAATAAAAGATAAATTTATTATTGCAAGTATTTTTCTAGTTAACAAGTTAGTCTTCTTGCCTTCTTTGTGATGAGCATTTTTACGCGCGTATGCGTTTTAATACTTCAAAGGGCGAACCCGTAATTCCACATCTCTCGCCGAGACCGTCACCCACCCAAGCAAAGCCGCCCCTTTTCTGCTCCTGTTCTCTTTTCGTTCTTTCCTTGGCGACGAGCGCCTGGCCGGGCAAGCAAAGGCCGGAAGAGCGAGATGGCGATGCAGGCGGGGATCTCGTCATCCAAAGTCCTCGTTCTCGTTGGTGCAGGTCCGAATCACAGTGATCTCTTCTTTTTTCATCGACAAGATTCTCTCTCTCTCTCTTCCCCAACTCTTTTTTATGGTGATCAGGTCTGACCGGTTCGATAATCTTAAGGAATGGCCGGCTGTCTGATGTATTGTCGGATCTTCAGGTGATTGTTCGAATTCATTCTCTCTCTTGAAATATGAAGTCTAGATTTCGCTTTTCCCCCGCAAGTTTGGTGAATTTTCTTGGCATCTAAGGGAACCAGCAAAACGATCGCCTGACTGAGATCATTAACAGAATCTTAGTTGGCTTAGTAGGCTGTTTTGTTACGCTAACTTTACTGAAGGAGAAAGGTATGCTGCAGAGTGCTCAGAAATCATGTATGTCGTCAAATGGCATAGATTATGAAGTCCTAGAGCCACACCGTTGGGCATTGGTTTCCCATAGAAAGAGTTCCAATGAATCATATATACTCTTCCTGGATTTATCTACGTGATTCAACAAAGTTCATAAAGATGACCCCTTCGTTGCTCAAATATTTCCTCCTTGGTGTAAAATTAATTAGGATGAAGTAGACGCATTTCGCTCCTAATTTAGATTTCACTAGTGACAAATATTTCCTAAGGTCTCTACTTTGTTTTTAATAACTCTCTGAAAATATGCTTTGGACCAATACAGTGCTGAACCAAAACCTAATAACTGGTAAAGATGTTAATTTACATGTTCCCAAGATGGATTTTGACACTACTTTATTGACTCATCCATTCATGTGGTTGAATATTTTGTCAACTAATTTCATGTTATTCTTCCTTTGACAGTGGAATTCAGATAAGTTGCATGATCATTGAATGTTCTCATACTTACAGCAGAAATATTCGTCCAAGATCTGTTTATCTTTTTCTCTAGATTTCCTGATTAGTACTTACCAGGGAATGTACTTCCAACTTTCAGGAATTTATGAAAGGTGTTAACGATACTAATGTCTCTTCGAACTACTACGACACTGCTCTTCTTGCATCTCAGGTAGAATTCTTGTTCTTTTTCTACTTTTTTCTGTGTTGTGTTTTAAGAACTCCATATGGTAAGTTTATGTAGTTCTCAAATTTGCTCAGGAACATTCAAGTATCTCTTTATATTAATATTTGCAAAATCTGAAGTCAGTAGATAGTTAGGTTCTAACTTGTGTGAGGTCTTTGTTTAGTTTGATTAATAAATTAATCTCTATTCATTTTCATCCAATAATACTTCCTTTTATGTATAATTTTGATAATAAGTAACATTATAAATCCTACTGCTTCAAAATTGAAAACCACCATGTCTACCTTGCAACATAATGGATGAATCCACTTATTAAACCTGTAGGAATATAGCTAAACTCAAGGACTTTCTCAAAGTCATATATTCTAGAATGTCCCAACTGATGTAAATATGTAATTTTGATCCGATACCAGTTTTGGTAATCTGCCAGACCTGTGTTGTACCAGTATACAGAGCTAACTCAAGGACTTTCTTGAAGTCATATATTCTAGAATGTCCCAACTGATGTAAATTTGTAATTTTGATCCGATACCAGTTTTGGTAATCTGCCAGACCTGTGTCGTACCGGTATACAGAGCTTACTCAAGGACTTTCTTGAAGTCATATATTCTGGAATGTCCCAACTGATGTAAATATGTAATTTTGATCCGATACCAGTTTTGGTAATCTACCAGACCTGTATGGTACTGGTGTACAGACCCATACCATCTGGCATTACCCAAAAAGAAGAAAAAACAACCAGTTTAATAACGGTTGATGGTTGGTGGGCACAGACTGGTATTTTAAACCATGGTACATATTATTTTTGTGACAATATTTCACTTATACTGTAATTAATCAGAAAGCCATATAATTTGTGCCTACTTTCATGGCACATCCTTATTTTAAATCTCTACTTTCACAAATGCATTAACCAATTATATCATGCATTTAAAATCTGTTTTGTAAATCTAGGTGTCATTACCCTGGAGTATCATAATTATAGAAATGCATATACTATTACAAAATATGGTTGAAGCAGTGATTTAAAAAACGCTAAGCGCCAAAAGGTGCCAAGGTCTAAAATCGCTCGAGGCGCTAGGCGCTCGCCCGAACGAAGCGAGACGCTAAAATATAAAAATATATAATATAATTAATAAATATAATTATTTAAATAAAAATATATTATTAAATTAAGAAAATCTAAGGTACAAAATCATAATGCCACATTACTAAAAAGTCTCAAAAACCAAAACAATAAAATTTTACATCAAAGTCATTCATCATAATCAATATTATCATTATTTTCATATAAATCATCTTCATTGAATTCATCCTCTTTGTCTTGTCCTTCCTCTTTATCAAAATATGTTTCATTCTTAATGTCTTTAATAATAGCAGAAGCAGAGCTTGATGCTTTTGCACTTATTTTTCTCTTTGTCATTTGTCTTGTATATGTTTGTAATTCTCCAGCACCTGAAGCTCTTGTCATATCTCCCCATGTCAATCTATTATTTTCAAATACAAGCTCGTCTTCGGTATCTTGTAAGTTGGTACCCATTTCTCCCACCAACCACTCATTTGAATCATCAATATCTTGTAATGAGATTGGATCAATTGTATTTCGCAAATTATGACGAGCCTTCAAAGCTTGATTATAATTTATGTAAATAAGATCATGTAATCGTTGATGTTCTAACCAATTTCTTCTCTTTGAGTGAATCTATCATGTCATATAATTTAAAAATATATTAATATATTTATCTAAATAAATAAATTATTTGAAACAAAAATATTTATTGATTCTTACATGCTTAAAGACACTCCAGTTTCGCTCATAACCCGAAGCACTACATGTCAAACTAAGTACTTTGATAACAAATTGCTGTAAGTTCGGGGTAGAATTTTCAAATAGACTTCATCATTCAATTGCAAAATTTATATTATTATTAGCAATAACATAATAACATACTATAGATGAAATTGATTATCTCAAATTATTAATACCTAGAGACGTAGTTGTCCTGGATCGAACTGCCATTGAAATTCCAAAAAGACCATTGGCATTTTTATACAGAGATAATTCACGAATAATCTTATCTTGCACCTCAAGGCTTAGAACTATTTTTGCAACGTACTAATATAACCCATCCAAAACTTTTGCATCAAACGCAACAGATTAAATCGTATAAAAGAATTCAGGGTTCAAATAATATCCTATTGCATGTAAGGGACGATGAAGTTGGCAATTCCATCTTTCGTCAATGATTATAAAAATTTTCTCATATTTTTCTTCATTTTCATTAAAAGACATTTTAATCGTCTTCTTTGCTCTATCCATAGCCTCATAAATATATTCCATTGCAGGCTTATTTTCATTATCCACCAATCGAAAGACTCAAACAAGAGGGCCCATTACCTTTAATATATAAACAACATGATTCCAAAAGGATGACATTAAGATGATATCAATAGCCCTCTTGCCTTTTGTTTCTTTTGTCCATTTGCTTGTCATCCATTTCTTAGAAGTAAACATATTTCTCAGATTATGTTTTTGACGATGCATACTCTGTAATGTTAAGAATGAAATAGCAAATCGGGTGACATCATATCTTACTAATTCTTTGGTGACTGTGAATTCTCTCGTCATATTCAAAGCCCCAATATGATTATAAAGAAATCCAACAATAAAAATTACCCTAACTAAAGTTTTCTTGATGTCTAGGATCTTTCCAATATCCTCCAATATTAAATCAAGACAATGCACCGCATATGGAGTCCAATATAAGTGCTGTCTTTTTGTTTTAAGTAATTTACCTGTGACAAAGGATAACAAAAATGATAAGACTTACGAGTTTAATACATTTAATTAAACATAAAATAATTAAAAATTTAAAAAATTTCAAAAGATGAATATTACCAGCTAATACATAGTTGCTTCCATTGTCGGTTATGACTTGAACGATATTTTATTCTCCAATTTCTTTCACAAACTTGTCAAGTAAATTATATATTTATCTTCAGATTTTATAAAAGATGAACCATCTATTGACTTCACAAGCATAGTCCCTAAAGAATAGTTAACCATAAAATTAATTACACTCTTGTGTCTTCTATCAATTCAAGCATCTGACATAATAGAGCAACTATGTGTTGCCCATGATTCTTTATGACTTTTTAGTAAGTCATTTGTATAATTCAACTCTTTTTGCAATAATGGAACTCGCATCTCATAATAACTTGGAGGTTTTAATCCCGTACCATAACTTCCAATAGCTTCAATCATTTCCTTGAAACTGTCTAAACGAGTAGTAATAAGAGGAAGACCAGCTTGATAGAAGAAGCGAGCAATGTGCTAAATTGTTCTTCCTCTTATTTCTTTATCACAAGCATCATTTATATTTGTTTGTCTAAATTTTGAGCCTCCTTCTTGCCCTTGTTGCTTCTGTGATCCTTGAAACATATACAGATCCATCGGTCCTTTTTTAGCTTTCTTAGTACTCACAACTTCTTTTCCTTTTTTGTCGTAATACTTTTTTCCCACTTGGGTTAATACTCATAGAATAATCTTCTTCTTCATTCCTGAGATGTTTAACATCATCTTATGGTAAATTCCGATAAGATTCATTCTTTTGTATCTTCTTTTCATTCATATAACTCAGCAACTCTTCTTTAACCTCAGATGGACACTTTTTGCGATCTGTTATATTCTTGAAATTTTCTACTAGATATTATTTTACACGAAAAATACCACCTTTAGTAGTCTCATCGTAGAACATATAGGTCACTGCATTAGGATCTTTCGGATCCTTTAAATAATTATACTTCCATGTAGGATCTTTTTTTTATGTCATCGTAGAATCAATTGAATTGCTCTGAACACTTGCTATTTACCTTGAAACCTAACACTAATTTCAAATAAATAAAAATTAACAGTATTAAAATCAAAATAATATATTATTAATTTAATAAATAAAAAATTCTGTTATTAGTATACAGATAGTAGTATACTGTTAATATACTGTTAACAATATACTATCGAAACTAGGATTAAGAAGGAAGACCGAGCCTGTTGAAGCAATGGCAGCAGGCGACAGCGACAGTAGACGATAGCGGCAACTAGAGTGGGAGCGGCGAGCAACGGTGACGGCGACAGCGGTAGTTGGAGTGGGTGCGGCGAGCGACAGCGGCAGCTGAAGCAGGACTGGCAAGCGACATCGGGCATGGGAGCGACGAGCGATAGCGGGAGCGGAAGTGGCGAGCGACAACGAGAGCAGGAAGCGGCAGCGAGAGTGGTGATAGAACCCCAGAGGAATTCTATGTAGATTGATCTTTGAGCGGGATCAACCCTTGGAACACTATAGGGGTTCCACCCTCCAAGTAGCCTGGTGGCTACAATTGTAGATGATTCTTCTTATTCCCAAGAGATGGAGGTTACATGCTTATATAGAGCTCCAAACCCTAGCCCTAGGGGTTGCTTCCTAAGTGAACTACCCAATTTGCCCTCAACCTTAGCGGGCCGGCCCAGTAACAAAGGGGGCGACGGTTAAGAAGCCCAAAGACCCAAATGTAAACCTTAGTCTCTCTTCTTTATAGGATAGAGGCGGCTAGGTAGGGTTTATTACACTCTCACAGGGTTTTTATTAGCTGCTACATGGTTGAGTAGGACCCAACCCTGCTAGGGTCCTATCAAGTGGGAGCGATAAGCGGCAACGGCAGCAGAGACCAATCGCGAGAGTTAGGGTTGGGGAAGTCGATGAAATCACGAGAGAGAGGCTGATATCGGTGATTTAGTTGGTTCAATCGAACCAACTAAATCACTGGAGACCGAACCAGGCCTAAAATTCTGGTTCGGTCGCTTGGTTTAACCCGGGCGCTCGTCCGAAGCGCCCGACGCTTGGGCTCGGGCAAGCGCCCAGGCGGCGCCTCTTTGAAGCGCGCCGCTTGGAAGTGAAGCAAGGCGCTCGGGCCTCGCCTCGCCTCGCCCGAGCGCCTAGGCGAGCGCCTTTTGTAATCATTGGGTTGAAGGTCATCTGATGAAAGATAAAAGAAAGCATTGTACCATATGATGCATTCTAAAGGAGCATTTAACTTGATTTCATGTAACATGTCGTGATACACTTTTTGACCTGAACCCTAGAAGCTTTAAGTAATCAGTATACTTGAGGTTTAAAGCTTGTTTCTACTAACTTAGGATGACTGAACTGTTTAAAGATAAAAGCATTTTTATTGCTTTCGGTTTCTTAGATGTTTTTTTTCTCTTGCTCACGTTTTTGTTGTCCTTGAATGTAGATTAAGCATTTGGCTAAAGAGATCAGGGATTTGACAATATCTCGACCGGTTACCATAGTCAATGGTGACACTACTACTGGTAACGTATCTCATACACATTTATCTTAATTTAGTATCCAGATTGCTTAATTTACATGAAATCATTTAGTTAAGTTTATTTCTCTTTATTTTTTGCACTTTTTTTCCTTAGTAATGTGTTTGCTGTGTTTTCTTCCTTGTAATTTTCATTTAAAAGATATTTAGTTCATTAAGAATTGTAAAACTAAAGGTAAACCATTTTTATGCATGGTTGTCAAATTCCTGGTTTGGGTTATAGAATCTCATGATGATATAGTCCAATCTAGCTTGAGCTATCCAACTTGGCTGTAGGTTCTAGAATTGGTAGGATCATGGTTGCCATGCTGTCCAAATGAATGCAAATGCAAGACATTTATATCTTTTTCTTCTCTTTTGTTACTTCAGGGGGTTTAACATCCTACATAATGCCTGCTGCTGCAATTGGAGCATTGGGGTACTGTTACATGTGGTGGAAGGTAAGCTCTGGTTTCAGAAAAAAATGAGGGTCATGTAGCTTAAAAGCTGAAAATATTCTGTATCATGGACTTATGGGTTTAGCATTTCTACACTATGAATAGCTTTCAATCAGTTTCTTTGTTAGAGGAGCCATTAGTTATACAGACTGAAAGAAAAGAAAGAATAGTACAAGAAAAGAGTGCTGTTATATGCCAGATGTAAGATTTTATTGGCAGAACAAAACCCAGATGATTTTCTACATGTTACTTAACTAGAAGTGGAAAGATAAAAACAAAAGCGTATAAATAGAGGTCAATTAGTGAATTGCAGTACATAACCATTTAACTAGATTTACTATAGTTTAGCTTAGGAACCATATACTTGGGAACTTAATATTTTTATTGTTTTCTTTGTCTGTTATGTTGTTTCAAGTCTGTGGCATCATGACTTTGCTGCTTTTAGGACACAAACTAATGGATTCATACTTGTAGATTTGACTCAACTTTGTGAAGGCAAATTCCACATCCATCTGTAGTAATAAGATATGCTAATTAACCTTTCAGAGATATAGTAGTGGGTTATGCAAAGTCACCAATGTGTGGTTGCATCAGTTATCTGCTTTCTTGCTTCATTACAGTGTAATGTATACCATCTTGGCTGAATCATATGAGCCACACTAACATCTTTAAAGACACAGCTTGCTGTTCTATGTAGACCTTTGAAATTATAAAAGAAGATTATCTTATAAGACAGAGTGATTTTATTATTTTGTTTTTTGTGCCCTTGTCTTTTCAGGGATGGTCCTTCTCTGATGTCATGTTTGTCACAAAACGGAATATGGCTAGTGCTGTTGCAAATGTGTCGAAACAACTAGAGCAAGTATCTGCAGCTCTAGCTGTATGTTTGAGATCTCTCACTCTTAAGATTGAGTTTAAAGTTGCTTGTGCATTTAACTTATTATTTTGAGTCATTCTTTTTTCAGGCAACAAAAAGACACCTAACCCAGAGGCTTGAAAACTTGGATGGGAAACTGGATGAGCAGAAGGAAATGTCTAAATGTATTATGAATGAGGTTGGTAAATTTATACAGTTGGTGCACTACCTCTTATAGGAACATTCAGATTCAAGATTTCCAAAACTTATCAGTTAATGCTCGTGACCTATCTATGTTCCTGTAGAAGCAAGTTGACCTTAGCATGCCAATTTTTTTGGTGATTGGTACATAACCATAAACCAGCAGATAGATTCATTTGTGATTGCTGGCAGTGATTTAAAAAGCACTAGGCGCCAAGGTCTAAAATCACCCGAGGCGCTAGCCCGAGCGAAACGAGGCTCTAAAATATAAAAATATAAAAATATAATTAAACATATATTTATTTAAATAAAAATATACTATTAAATTAAGAAAATCTAAGGTAAAAATATTTATTAATTTAATAAATAAATATACTGTTAATAATAATTTCAAATAAATAAAAATTAATAGTATTAAAATCAAAACAATATATTATTAATTTAATAAATAAAAAATTTATGTTAATAGTATATTGTTAATAGTATACTATCGAAGGTTCAAAGCAGAAGGAAAGAAGGAAGATCGAGCTTGTCGACAGTGGCAGCAGGTGACAACGGTGGGAGCGGTGGCGAGGCGATATGGCGGCGAAAGAAAGAAAGATAGCGGTTGCGGCGTCATTACGGTGGCGGTGGGCGAGTGCGGTGGCGGCGGTGAGCGATTGGAAGCGAGAGTGGTGAGTGAGTGGTGAGTGCGGGAGCGGAGCGGCGGCGGCGAGGCTGACGGAGCGAAGCGGCGAGCGACGGCGAGAGCAAGAAGTAGCAGCGGGAGCGGGAACAACGAGCGGCAGCGGCAATGCAACGACAGCAGAGGCCAATCGCGGGGTTAGGGTTGGGGAAAGAGATTGTTATCGGTGATTTAGTTGGTTCAATTGAACCAACAAAATCACCGGAGACCGAACCAGAACTAAAATTCTGGTTCGGTCGCCCGAAGCGCCCGATGCCTGGGCTCGGGCGAGCGCCCAAGCGGTGCCTCTTTGAAGCGCGCTGCTTGGAAGTCAAGTGAGGCGCTCGGGCCTCGCCTCGCCTCGGGCGAGCGCCTAGGCGAGCGCGCGCTAGCGCGAGCGCCTCGAGCGCTTTTTTAAAATCAGCGATTCTTTGGCGCGAGAGGAAAAATTATTAAAATCAGTAAAATAAAAATTGATATCTCTTAGCTTAAATGAGCTTAATGACTGGAGTAGATACATTCAAATAGTTGGGACTTTACATTTTATTGTGGTTGTGAAATGAAAGCCCACAAACCTTTGTTTCATGAAGTTATTTTTTTAATGAAATTTAATTCTTCTTGATAGTGGACTTTTGATTGTGTTGAATCTTGCTGTTTCTTCTTCAAATGCTACTAAGTGTCTTCTTGTGAATAAGTGCATATACATGCATATGCATGTTTATTTTTTATATGTATAATATGTTTTGCTTGTGAGAACATCTATGCCATATTTTTTTTTTCATTTTGTATGCACATGGTGGATCAACTGGGTCAATTATCCAAATCATGACATTTTCATTTTTTGCTGGGCATGTTTGTTGAAGTGCACTTTTGATTGAAGGAAGCACCATATACTGAAACTCATTTGCCTGCCTAATCTGCATGTCTGTGAACCTTACTGAATCCAGATGACGTCCTTCTCATATATATATATATATATATATATATATATATATATATATATATATATATATATATATATATATATATGTTTGTGTGTGTGTGTATAGGAGCAGAAATAATAATTTAGTTCAGTATGGGGAAATAATTAGGTAGTTCATGTTACTATGAAAATAATTGCAGACACTTTCTACAGAAACTAGCTACTGTTGCAAGTAGGTATTCTATGTTTACTAGCAAAGCTTAGTGTGTTTTTTTTGTGGTGGAGCTCAAGTTGCTTGAAATTTACTGTAACTTGAAAATTATTAATCTATGATCACATTAGCAAGTTCACTGGATAACAAATCAAAGGCTATTCTAAATTATCTAATAGTTGTTGTAAATTATTATCACAAAATGTGACTAAAACATCAACAGAATGAATATTCACTAAATTGACATATTATATGGTAGCAATGTGTATATTTGGCTAATATTGTTAAATATAATATGTTAGATGCAACAACATTATTATGGCGAGCAATGGTGAGATCTAGCAGTAAGACTATGTAGTTGTAAAATGACCTTCTTTTGCTTATTTTTCTTTTTAGATTTTTGTGCTAGCCCAAGATGCCACTTGTGTATAGTTAATTGTGGACTATGTAGTTCCATAGGACCGCAGTACTAGCTGTTGAACATGTATTGGGCATTGATCTTAGCAACAAGTCTTCCAAAATCCTCTGTCCATGTCATCTTAATATCATTTATCGTAACAGTTAAATTATTCCATAGAAGAGGTGCCTAATGTATTTAAGTCTAGTGGACAATATCTGGAGCATTCAACTTGTCCCATAGGCTTTGTATATTAATCAAAGGTGTTTCATAGTGTTACCAACAAACAGAAGAATTTGTCTTCTGGAGCCATCAGCTTGGCCCGTGCGCTTTGTATATCAACAAACGATGTGTCATATTGTACCGACAAATGGAAGAATTTGTCAAGTGCTTTAAACGAAAATGAATGTCATACACTTGGAATTATAGATAATCCATGTATATTTTGAAATTTACATCCGTTCATGTGTTTTTATGTCAGCTTTTGAAACAATCAAGTTAGCTCTATGATGCTTGTTAAGTCAGCAATTGTTGTTTTGTAAATGTGCAGGTTAATGAGGTTAAAACTGATCTTTCTCAAATTGGATTTGATATTGAATCGATTCAGAACATGATAACTGGACTGGTGAGTCACAAGCATCAATATGTGCTCATTTTCACTAGGTGAGGCTTAGATGATAATGTTTGAACTGATGAGAGTTTTGTCACTTTGAGCAGGAAGGAAAGATTGGACTTCTTGAAAATAAACAGGTTTTAATGCATACATATTACATATATATCTCTAATATCTATGCAACAGGAACTGTAAGAGATTCTACTAGATCATTTTGCTTATGTTGTTACCATGCAGGATATGACTAATGCAGGTATATACTATCTATGCCAATTTGCTGGGGGCATTAAAGATGGATTGAATGCTAAATTCTATCAGGTCAGAGGCCATAATATTAGTCATACCTGCTAAATTTGTTCTTAAAGTGCAACTCTGTACGCTTTCTTGATCCCATGTTAAGGAATTCTGTGCAAACTGTCTTAACGATATCCAACTAAGATGCGTATGTAGTATGCAGCATTAGCGTTTTCAACATCCTGTTTTCTATGCGATAAATGTTTTTAATGAAATTATAATACTGTGAATCTTATACACCTTGATGTTTATGCTTAATGGAACCACAGATGGCTTTCCTAAAACCATGATTATCATTGAGTAGAACAAATATCCCATTTATTTGTACTTCATCCCCCTTGCTCAAGTAATATTGTGATAAATTCTGATTAGTTTACCTAGTACTTAGAAAAATCCATGATTTAGCTACAATTTCTGGAATATCTGTTCGCAGGAAGCTAGTGAGAAACTTCAATTGACTCAGTCTTCGATCACCTTTTCTCCAGATGAATCAAGCAAGGTGCATTTTGAATTGTAGTTTATATTGTTCAAAAGCTTGTTCTCATGCTATATCTTCTGCATTCTTCAGGGCTTACAATTTATTGCGGAAAATATCAAGGTAGGAGAGGCAGATGCACTGAAGCCAGCGACTATTTCGCAAAAAGATATGCAGGAGAAACCGATGAAAACGACGATCCTGAGAAGTACAACAATTCACAGATCATTCCCTGGTGGTATTTCCCAAAGGAAAGATGGGATTGCTTTATGATCTGCAATGGACTCGCAACAGTTTTGATTAATATTACAAGTTTGCAAGTGTTCCTCAGCTTGGTGACAGGTGCTCCACATCAAGGTATATGCTAAGTGGGCTGGTAGATACCTGCGACACCAATTCTTGTCTATTTGTTGTACCAGGTATGAGTTGAAAATAAGTTGCAGATGCCATACTGTTGTAAAAAATGCTGTATTCAATGCTTTGTCTGTTGATTATTTTATATATCAAACCATTCATGAATTCCTTTTATTAACCATAGTCTACAGTTACACGTTACACGCGCACACACACCCCGCCATATAATCTATATATAGGAAGTAAGATGCATAAATTACACCTCGAACAGAAACTTCTCCAAGCAGTTGAATCCTGTCTCCGGAACACCCACCTCTTCCTCGTCATCCTCCGCCTCCCAGATTCCCTGCAGGATCTCGTCCCAGCTCGCGGGAATCCCCTCAACGGCCGTGACGGGCGCCGCCACCAGGACGGCATCGAGGACCTCCTGGAGCGCGACGATCCGGCGGGCGACGGCCCTCCTCAGCTCCCGCACCGCCGGGTAGATACCCGGTACGGAGTCGAGCCGGAGGAGCAGTGCCATTAGGCCCTCGCTCACCCGGAGCCGCTCTCGCTCGTCCCTCCTGACGGCGTCCACCGTGTCCTGCCGCCGGATTCGCTGCTCCATCTGGGCGGCTTCGGCGTCCACGGCCCGGATCTGCCCCACGAGGGTTCGGATCAGGTGGCCCCGGTAGGCGGACTGGACCCTGATGGCGGCGGCCGCAGTGACGGAGGCGGGAAGGCGGACGGGGATGGGCGTCGGGGTTCCATCGGGGGAGTCGATGCGGAAGGAGATTGCGGTGTTGGAATTCGGTCGGGTGGTGTAGTCATTTGGGCCGTCGTAGTAGAAGGATGTGGAGGAATAATAATAGTAGGTGTTGTCGGGGTAGGAATCCATGGTGGCGGCGGTGGAGGAAAGGCAGGAAAAGGTGGAGGAGCGCATTACTCGACTCACTCCATGTGTGGGATAGTTCGGTGTAGCAGTGGAAGAGATGGTGTGTGATCGAGAAGGTGCGACCATATTGCTTCGTTCACCCACAACGTTACCCGTGATACACATATCTGACACGTTATGATGGGTATATGCATGCGCACCTAGGTTTGGCGGTTTCGATCATCTGGGTGTCTGACTTGGGTATTGACTATTGGTGTAGAAACATGTCTCGGAAGGCACCGCCCAAGCAGGTGGTTAGCGTGTGGTCTGTTCGGGCTCGCCAAGCCCTATTTTTATCTTTTGACAGGTTATTTACATCTCTAATTGAGTCGGTATAACCGGCTTGGCTCACGGAGTTAAAAAGAGTCAAGTTGGACTACGGGACTAGTGTGGAATACAACTGTCTTGGACAAAACAGATAATTAATTTTAACTGTCTTGGACTAGTAGCAATTATTATAGGTCGAATTTTGATTTAGATGTGTAAAAAATTATACATCTAATTAATTTTAGAATACTTAAATTTTTATATATAGTTTTTATTAAATCTTCTTAGATCTTTTTCTTAATTCTTCTTTTATCACTAATATTAATTATTTTATCTTATAATATTTTGATTAATTTCATATTAAAAGTTAACAAGAATAAGATTGATTTATAAAGGAGTGATGAGTGTATTATTATCAATTTTAGTTTAAATATTTTGATTAATAATTTAAGTCAAATAAAATTGACGAGTCGATTAATTCATCAATTTTAAGTCATGACATTTGATATTAAAACTATTCATTTGACTCATGATTTTTATTTTTTATAATTTTAATAATTTTATATGTCATCTGAATACATCAATATTATCATGCTCCGCACTCCTAATTATTTTTATTTTTTTAATACGTCATTTATTTCATTAGTTCTAATTTTATGAATAACTATATGATTATTAAATCTATCACTATTATTTATCATTAAATCTAAATTTTGTATGGGATATTTATTAAATAATTTATACAAATAATTTTTTTATCTTTTCTTAATCTCGTTGTCTTTAACAAGTATTTTTTTGATATTCATCTTTAATACAGCTAATATTACTTAAATCCTTATCCTTTCCGTTCCTAACCTTAGCAATTCAATATTTATATTTTTTTATCTTTTTAATACCTACTTTATAATAAAAATTATTATAAAATTTATATCTTGTCATACTAATTATTTTTTTAGTCACCTTTTTAGATTATCTTTTAAATTTTATTCTTATTTTTATAGTTTTATTAATCTTTAAACCCTGAACTTTTATTAAAAATTATTTTTCGGCGCCAAAACAGCGAATAGGATTTACTCACCGGCTTCAAGTTTGACATGACGTCATATAAGGGTCGACCATGACGTTAATAACTATTTCCGTTTTGGCAAAGTGGCTCGTTTGCGGGCGAGAACCTTGGTCCCGGTCTTGGTGAGAGACAGGAAAGTCAAGCCCACCGGCGTACATCGGAGGGATATACAACAACAAAATGGTGGGACGACGAAATCGACAGCATCGATCGTGTCTCCCCTAATTTTCAAGGTAATAACGATCGCATCTCCAGTCCTGGCTCATTGGGATTCCGATTCTTCTTTTGCTGGCAACTCAAGCGTCATCCCTTTGCCCTGGATTTTTTGATCTTTCGCGAAGTTAATCTCTATGCCGCCGTTGTTCCGATTCGACTTCTAATTTCCCTATTTAGGGTTCGATATCTGAACTCCTCGTGGTTTTTATTCTAGATGATGATTTTAATCAAGTCCGACCATGTTGTTTCTCGTCCCTTTTTGTCAACTGATTAAAGCCTGGCTTAATCGTCTTTGAGGGTACACTGTGGATTGCCATCGAACTTTGCGTCGTTAAACTCTTCTTTGTTGATGTTTCGTGTCTTCCACCTCTTGCCAAAGTTTTTGTAGCTATGCATAAAGAATATGTTGGTAGAGCCAGAGGTCATTGCAGAGGATGAATGAATGACCGAAACTAGAAGACTATTTGAAGACCGACGACATTTTTTTAAGGATCTTTTCAACCACTTATATGCTAGGAGAGATTCAAATATAGATTGGGGTTTATTTGTATTATGGTGGATGATGTTGTGATTGAATATGTTGATTTTTTACATTAAAAAGTGATGGTGTTATCTCTACTATCCACCTAAACTTTTAGCATCCTGCCATGCAAGTTTATAAAATTAACTGTCAAAATGGGCTAGCTGCTTCCTTACTTTGCGTAAAGCATTTTTCTTAGACAGTGTGAAGACGAAACTAACTTGGCATCATGTTGAATAGGTTGAAAATTTACATATAGCTGAGTGGCTCTGTTATCTTCACTTGAAGTCCCTTTGTAGTTTGTAGTAACAGAAAGACATTGGAAAAGATTGGCTTGCCGGTAAAGCCTTCAATGCGAGGAGGAAATTGGGTGGTAGATGGATCTCATTGTCAGGGTTGTTCATCCCAGTTCACTTTTATCAATAGAAAGGTATGCATATTTGGATGTACTTTTTATGACCATGTTCTGGTTTTTTTGTTTTTTTCCCGTATGAGTGTTTTCAACTTAGTCTTTGTAGATGTATGATCATGTGGAAGCACTAAAATCGCTAGTCATCTGTGCTATGTTTTTATTTTTCTGGTGCTAAATCCTTGTTTCTTTTTCCAGAATTTATATTGACAAGGCTGTATCTAAGAGGCTCAAGGAACTGTAACTGTTATATATGGGTATCTACAAGTTTACGTTTCTTGTCCATCTCTGCTTGGTGGAATACCTATGAATGATAACATACTAATATTATCTATAGTGAGCTTCAGTGACCATGCAGAAAAATATCATGAATATAATTAGTTTCGAGAGATAAATCTTAACAGTATTACCAAAGATTTGGGTGAATGAGGACAAATTGATTCCCACATTCTTGCTTAATTGACAGCATATTTCTGCAATAAGAATTTGGACTTAGATCACTTGATTATTTTATATCCTCCAGATTATCAACTTTATAAAGCCAAGTTCCAGACTCAAATGGCTTAAGCTTAGCCTATGCCATTAGCATCAAAGTCAGCACAAGTTTCAACTTGATTGTGGTAGACTTTTTTTCCTGATTACAATTTATGTTTATAAATACTGTTTGTCATAGAATTGTTGTATATGTTAGAATGCTAAACTTGGAGTTGGTGATGGAACTAGCTTGTGTTTGCTCGGCTGTTGATTGATAATTAACTAACATATGTTATTGAACTGTAGTCTTTGACTTGGTGTCTTTGGATCAATTGTTGAACGCAAAATGACTTGTTTTTTTTTCCTGATGATGGTTAAAATGTGTTCTTTGAATGTGCTTATGTAGAGGAGTTTGTTTCTCATTGAATGTACTTGTTTTTTGAATGAAAGGAGATGTAACTTTGCTAACATGAATTTTTATAGGACATACATGAGCAGTTGTTTCTGTTTTCACTTGCTCCTTTATGGTTGATTACATATATACATATATATTATATTTATTTATTCTGACTATACTTTAGACTGACACCTTTTGATGTTCTTGAGAATTGCATATCTTTTTCAAGCCATCAGACCTTTGAAAATAAGTAAATATTATTACAGTTTGTAGAAGATGAGTAATAAATATAGCTTTCTGCCAAAGTCAAAGGCCTTCTCGAAACAGTCATTTGCCTTGATGAGAAGATTCAGTGTTCATCAATGTCATTATTGCCTACAAGTTACTAGAAGATTCCTTTATAATGATGTATTGCTTTTCTTGCTGTAGCATCACTGTCGCAGATGTGGAGGCTTGTTTTGCAATAGTTGCACCCAACAGAGAATGGTTTTACGTGGACAAGGTGATGCACCAGTCCGAATATGTGAGCCATGCAAAAGGATAGAGGAAGCAGCACGCTTTGAGTTGAGATATGGACACAGGAAGCAAACCGCTAAAGGTAAATGCTTTGGCTTACTAAATATTATATCTTTTTTCTAAAGTATGTTGCAGCATATTTTCATTTACATTCTTTGTTCTTTCATTTTTTTTCCAATGGGAGGGCACTGGGAATTGGATTCCTCAAGGAATTAACAGTGAATTAGTCTAGATTGAGGTGACATAGGCAAGATTCAGGTGGCAGTGAGGATTTGTTTTTTGCTCATTATCTGCAAGGAGCATCACTTTTAGGAATTTCTGACAAGTAAAAGTCTTATATTCATATGTGACATGCCTAATAGCTAAGTTTTTATGTCAACTATTCATTGAATATGAACATTCTGCCATATATTCAGGTTCAGTGAACTATTTCGATTGTCCTTTAGTTGCATGTAAATATAACTTATTATTTAGATCCTACCTGCACTATTATATTTTTAGTTTTGATTAAGTTTCTTTGTTGATTGCTGTGTTTTGGGATTTTGATTCAGCTATGAGGGTTGACATAAGATTTGTTAATTCAAAGCCTTATTTGAATTCTTTAATTTCAGTAACATCATGTGGCTGCTCGTTGATTTGCTTCAATATTTCAGAATGCTTGTTTTAAAGAGTTGTGCAGAATACACGACCCCAAATTGATGGGAAGTGTTCTAGACAATGATTATGATTAATGGTGTAAGCTATCTGGACATGAATGAGATTAGGCATGTTCTTTTTCCAACAGGCCTGCTGTTCAAGCTTGGCTCATGTTCACCTTTGAGAGGGAATGGATTGGTGATGCAACTGAGGAATGGGTAGAAGTTCGACAATGAGGAAGGCATGCTGTGAGTTTATGGTGGTGTCAAGGTGGGTGGTGATGGCAGAGGTGTTGATAGTCAGAGGTGTTAATGTGAAGGTGAGCCGTGGCATTGGAGGCATAAGGAAAGGGAGGTGCTGACAATGAGGATAAAGAAGCTAGGATGATCATGAAAAGCCAATGTATTATGGGTAACAGGCTTTGCCTCCAACATGGCCATTGTGGAGGAGGAGATTTTGAGAGAATGAGCATTTTCACTCATGGAGGATGCCAGTTGGGAGCCGATCGGAGAGAATGAGAAGAGATCTGAAGGGCCAGTGCTGCAGTGTCTTAGGCTTTCTTTCTATAACTTGCTTTAATAAGCATATACATACTAATTGCATGATTAAAGTCGGCCATTAATGATAATATATAGTAGAGATCACATGTATGTCTTGTTCAATACATATTGGAGAGAACTTGAACTAAGCTAAAGTTTGGCCAGGTTCTTACTGAGCAAAGCAGGAGCGAACAGGCTAAAGTTAGGGTTTGGCTCAATATGCTGATGAACAATTCTTTAGCTGTTTGGGCTTGGTTTGGTGGGCTTGTGATTTAGCAGGCTTCAGCTGGACATCACACCAAGCCTGAGATCTTCAGGAACAAATCTTTTTTACAGCCCTATGTACGTAATCTGCTTTCTGATAGAAAATATGCAGTGCTTCATGCAAGGACTTCTTTTACGTGTTGAGGTGCTCCTTATGTGAATTTAATTCTTCAAAAGTTTTATATGCAAAGCTGCACATATTGCCTTCAAAGGAAAGAGAAGAGAAATAAAAGGGAATTTGAAGAATTATCATTGTCTTACATATTTTAATATTTAAAGATATTGGGAGACTTCAAAAAAAAAAAAAGAAAAGAAAATTCTGCTTCCATGGTTACATATACAGCTTATAGCCAAATCTATGTGAAATGTGTATCTGATCTATAAAATGCAAAGAGGTCATCTTAGAATTTGCTTGTATTCTTTTTTGCAGTTAATGCAAAACAGGCCTTCAAGCATGAGGAAGAGGTTCTAAGTCAGATTCTTGGAACTGATGGAAAGCATGCATCATTATCTGAACAAAATTCAAACAATCTTGTGAATCTTGATCTTATGTTGGTACCAAGCAGTGCATCCTGCTCTAGTTCCAGGAGGGGAGGAGATAATATTAGAAGCGTGTCAGTTGATACACACAGCACTCTTAAGGTGGATCTTATGTTAGGTGATCCAGAGGAATTGCATCAACAAGCAGTTGAAGAGAAGAGAAAGTATAAAACTTTGAAGGCTGAAGGAAAATCTGAGGAAGCACTTCAGGCATTCAATTGTGGTAAAGAACTTGAAAGGCAAGCTGGAGCTTTGGAAATTACACTAAGAAAGAACCGGCGAATGGCTGCAAAGGCATCCAATTTTAGTACTGTTGCCGGCATCCAGAAAATTGAAGGTCATGAAGAGTTTGGTGGTAACCAGAAGTTATCCTCTCAAAGGGGAACAGAAGTCAAGGATGACCTTGCAGCAGAACTTCGAGAATTGGGATGGTCTGATGCTGATCTTCATGATGCTGATAAAAGACCAGCAAAGCTTAGTTTGGAGGGTGAATTGTCAAATCTTCTCGCACTAGTTTCTCAAAAAGCCTCTCAAGGTATTAAAAGGGGTGGTGTTGATAAGTCAGAGGTCATTGCTCTTAAGAAGAAGGCACTGTTTTTGAAAAGAGAAGGAAAACTTTCTGAAGCAAAGGAGGAGCTGAAGAGGGCTAAATTATTAGAAAAACAAATAGAAGAACAAGAGCTATTGGGTGAGGCTGAAGAATCAGATGATGAGCTGCATACTCTAATCAATAGTCTTGATGAAGACAAACAAGATAACCTAGCATTAGACCATGCATCCGAAGCTGGATTCCAATTTGACAACCAGCTTGTTTTCTCAGATGATCTTCCTATTGATGGCAATTTTGAGGTGACCGATGATGATATGAATGACCCAGACTTAGTGGCCGCTTTAAAATCATTTGGTTGGTCTGACGAGGATGAAGAACAACCAGCCAGTCAAAGCAATGAATATGTTCCCTTTGATAGGGAGGCACTGCGTAGACAAGTGCTTAGTCTGAAAAGGGAGGCACTCAGCCAAAAACGGGCTGGTAATATTTCAGAGGCAATGGAGCTGCTGAAGAAGTCAAAATTACTGGAAAAGGACCTGGAGGGTATGCAATGTAGTTCTGAAATTGTTGCATCAGAATTTAAGAAGAGTTCAAGCCCTCGAGTTGATGTGGCTGCAATGCAAACAGTTGAAGAGGAGAATGTTGCTGAAACAACAGGTTCTCATTTGAAGTCGCCACCAAAAAGTAAGCTAATGGTTCAAAAAGAGCTATTGGCTTTGAAAAAGAGGGTGCTCACATTGAGAAGGGAAGGTCGCATAGATGAGGCAGAAGAAGAATTGAAGAAAGGAAAGATTTTAGAACAACAACTGGAAGAGATGGAAAGTGCTCCAAGAAACCATGGAGAAGACTTGAGGAAAGAAAAGGTTCTGGAACGACTGGAAAATATGAAAAGTACTCCCAGAAAGCCTGTCGCTAAGGTGGCAAAGAAGAATTTGGACATCACACATGTGCATGGTGGTGGTGATACCAGGAGTTTGGATCTTGGGGAGCAAAGATTTGAGACCGAGGTAACAGAGCAAGATATGCATGATCTTGCATTATTGTCACTTTTGAAAAATATGGGGTGGAATGAGGATGATGATGTTGAACCTGTTGGCATGACAAATAGAGCATCTAAACAGATGAATGATCCATCTACGCATGATAATGCCCCTCCTTTGGCTCCTATAAAGGCAAAAAGAAGCAAGGCTGACATTCAGAAGGAATTATTAGCCATAAAAAGAAAAGCTCTGGCTCTAAGACGCCACGGAAGGACTGAGGAGGCCGAAGAAGAACTGGAAAAAGCACAAGCCCTGGAAACCCAAATGACCGAAGTGGAAGTCTCTAGTAATGCCAGCTCTATGGAGGTGGATTCACTTGGTTTTGAAACCTTGATTCCACAAAATCTCTCTGTTGATGCACGAAACACTGCTGGAAGCCTAGCATCATTTGCGCTAAACAAAACACCAAAAGATGCAGCAGTCCCACTGCATGTTGCCGTGGGAAATGCCACTTTGCATCAGTCAAACCAGTCCCTGAACTTGGAATGTCTCTCTGGCAATGAGGCTGAAGTTTTGCACTCATCAATTAGGGGATCGGGGAAAAGAGAGGGTACAGATGCCAACTTTTTCTCTATTAGTAGTGGACCTGTGATGTTGGCTGTGGAGAGCACTTCTAAAGAGAAGACCATCTCAAAAAGTGGTGAAATTGGTCACACAACTTCAAATTTTCAGAGTAAGGAAACCAATGCCACTGAAATGAGTAACATGGGAGCACAAGAACAGAAGGTGGCACTTGGGGCTGATGCTTTCAGGTATGAAATTTTAGCACGCAAGAGAAAGGCTGTTGCACTGAAGAGAGAAGGGAAACTTGCAGAAGCCCGAGAGGAACTGAGACAGGCAAAGCTCTTGGAGAAGAGTCTGGAAGATGGTCAACAAGCAGATGTGGTTAAGCGAGGTGCTTTAACTCCTGACAGTACTGCTCTAAAGCAAGAGAACATAACTAGCCCATCTGAGAAACCAAAATCAGGCCATGATCGCTTCATAATTCAACAGGAGTCCTTGTCTCATAAACGTAATTCTCTCAAGTTGCGTAGAGAAGGAAAGATAGATGAATCAGAGGCTGAACTTGAATTAGCAAAGGCTTTACAAAAACAATTGGAAGAATTTGATCAAGGTTCAAGCACTTACATGACTGGCAGCAACTCCGAACTGATGGATGTAGTTGTGGAGGATCTTCTTGATCCTCAACTTCTGTCTGCCCTTAAAGCTATTGGATTGGAGGATACTGCTATTACCAGCCAACCATATCATAAAACAGATGCCCAGCCAAATTTTGACAGGAGTGATAACCAACGCATGGAGAAAGCTGATCTGGAAGAACAAATCAAGGCTGAGAAACACCGAGCACTCAATTTTAAACGGGCAGGTAAGCAGGCAGAAGCTTTAGAGGCTCTTCGCTCAGCCAAACGTCTCGAGAAGAAGCTTGCAACATTGACTCGGGAACCCAAATTAAGCTAATCAGTTCGTAGAAACCACATGCACTTCTGGGATCTGACAGGTGCCTAAAAATTTTTGTAGAATCATATGGAAGGTAAGCTTCATTTTTAGACCAGATCAAGATGTTTAAAGTTTCTGCAATGCTGACAAATTGCCTCGAGGCCCGGGATCTCTACCTTGATAGATTTGACTGAAGCTTGGTTGATTATATTCCCCGAGTATCATGGTAGCTTTTCTTTCAGGTTTCAACTCACCTCAGTTCTCAAATACTACAAGATGCATGCAGAAATATTGGGGAGTTTCTCTCCAGTCCTCCACTGGTAGAGAATTCGCTCTACATCGATGGACTTCTTTTATGTTTTTGAAGTTACTCCAATTTTGTGTACACTTGGTATCATACTATTGAACATCAAATGTCCCTGTATCCATCAATGCTTACGACCCTATTCGGGCTTTTCATGAATTTTATGTCAATTGTTTTGCGTTCAGAAGCAAAATAAGATGAACTCGAGAGGTCGTCTCTCTCTTCCAATAGCTTGTCATCTGGCACAGATGGTAGTCTACTTGAATGCAATCAAGTGGATGACTCTCTCTTCTTCCAAGTGCTTGTGGTGCTTGGAATGCAAGTTTTTATTCCCGGGACTCTGTATGTAGTCTACAAGAACGTGGTTTACTGCCCACTGTACTGTTCTGTACTACCTCACTAATTATGTAGTCGTGCAGATGACTTTGCGGAGAATATAAACACAACAACGGCACAAACGGAGGAACAACCTAAGTCGACGACCACCATCTTCTCAGGGTACTGTAACCACACATCAGAATTGACGGTTTCAATTCTGATTTCATGTAAAATTGATAGGAAAGCAGACCAATTTCAGGCTATTTTGATTGCAAACCGGAATCATCAATTTTTATTAATATTTAATATTTATTTATTTATTTTTTTTCAGGTTTTGAATTGAATCGAAATTGTCGATTTTAGTTTCAGTTCTAATTCCGATTTTAGGGTATGAAATCGGAGTCAAATCATCCGATATCAATTCTACTTTGATTCAGAATCATGAAATCATTGATCAATTTTTAAGTTCGGATCCCAATTTTAGTTCTCATCAATTTGATTCCCTATATGAACCGACTAACAAAGATCACATGTAATGTAATATTGAAGTCTACCACCTATCACATTTTAAACAAAAATTTCAATATAATATCCATCCCGAACCACAGAACAAATTTGATACTCAACAATGATAAAAAATAAAAAAAAAAAAGAAGAAGAAGAAGAAGAAGATATATTTGACCCATTGAAGAAAAATGAGATATAAATTGAGATTGATGGATGAATAATGGATTATTCCCTCATTTTTCTCACTTTCCTACTTGTATAATAGAAGTATCAAGGGTTGATGGCTAGATAACCTTATTAAAAAACACTAGTAGGAAGCATAAAGTACACAAGGAACTAAATGTAAGATCCAAGCATATCCCATGAGCATGGCTAACATCGGCTAAAATGTAGGTTATTTCATTAATTCAAAATGTGCGTACAAGTACAACCACGTTGTCTTTTACAGACTATTCACTGATGATGAAATCGTGATGAACATGACAAAACAAATTGTGCCAAAAAAAAAAAAAAGTCAATAGAAAGTGATACTTGATATTGATATATATGCGTCTTTATTTAGTGGCAGCTTATTTCAATACAACGAAATAAGTCATATGGACACATGCTCTCCAAGGGTGGTGGGCATGCTTAAATCTCATTAGCAATACAAGAAAACAAATTAATTGCTAGTGGAAAACCAAGATAGGAGAAAGAGAATTATGATATCTCACCAGGTGCAAATACATGTTCAAACCACTTCACTGGCAATAAGAAACTTGTTTCGCTCCATTTAACCAAGGAGCAAAACTTAACATTCAACCATAACACCTACTACCGGGAAGGGAGAGCAGACTTTGAAAACCAAAAAATATATAAATAGAGAGATCAATAACTATATAGAAAAGTCCAAAAAAGAATAACGTGGTTCAATGCTCCCTTCTTCTATTAAAAAATATTAAATTTTTTATTATATGAGATTAATTATAAATTTTTTGTCTTCACTCGAGCACAAATTAATTTATACACCAACTATATAAACTTTAAAAAATTTATATTTTTTTTCTCATCAATCCTAGAGAGTAATATTCCATACCTATCAAGTCGAGTTCCTATCAAACTTTGGTATGACTCAACTAGAGTTTAAGCAAACTATAATTCAATCCCGTTCCAACTGAACCAAGATCAAGCTAGAGTTTGAACTCAAGGACCGGATTCAGGTTAGTTGAAATCTCACTCAAGTTTAAGTCAAATCAAATTTTGATTTGAAGTCCAATTCAGCTCGACTTAAACTTCAATTCAATCTCAATCTTGCTAAACCTAAATCAGGTTCAATCTCAAGCCCGAAGACCAGATGCAACTAGCTCAACCAGCTCAACAGTCCAACACCCGTCAATCCGAGTCCCACTCGGATTAGGAGAAGAGTCGATCAACCTAAGGAACTAGCCCTCCTTAAAACAATTCTTACCTGGATTGCGAGGAGACTTGCACACCAACTGAAGCATCTTCCTTTTGTTTGTTCTCTCTCTTTTTCTCTTCGTCAATAGCAACCGAAGCCTTAGCTGAGAGATAGAAGGAGAAACGAGGAGGCAAGCGACCACAAGCTGCAGCCTACTCAAAGCTTAGCTGAGCGAGCTTCGTCTTTATCTTCGACATAAGAAGCTTTGGAAGAAAGAATCCCTTCCACAACACCAAGAAGAGGGGTTGGCGGTTGAGAAGAAAAGCGGAGAGAAAGGGAGAGTTCAGCAACAAGTTCTCAGTCCTAACAATCCGCATTTGTCGTTCGAAAAAATTAGAATATTATTTTTCGAGAAGCCTTTGCTTAGTTCTATGTTTTATATTTTTGTGTTTAAAAGCAAAGTAGATCGATTTTTCTTCTGATTTTATGCTTTACGTAGCCAACGACACAACTCCATGAAACAAACATCAGTGGAAGGCTTGAATTCCTCAAGTTCTTTCATCGCATGGATAAGAGAGCACGGTCTCTCTATACATCCCAGAGAGAAACCCAAAAACACAAAAGTGTTTCTCAATTTTTATTTTTTCTCTTGCAAAACTTATATGTGAGATATTTATAACGTTAAATCTTAATTTACTAAGAACTTTTATTTCTGTTACTTTGGCAGTTTCTTTGCAAGATGAGACCCTTCCCACTCGAGTTCGATGCTAAAGGCATGCTGTTCACATGGCATATTACGAGTTCGAAGACTTAGGCTTCAATGTATATAGTGCGACTTGCAACATAAAAGTATGGAGTCGAACGCACATTGCAAGTCCATCAAGCAGCAGAGAGATGGCTTTCATTCTTCTTCTTCTTCTTCAAGGAAATGACAAACACGCTATGCTTAGACTTCTGCCGAAGGAGGTGCCTCGAAACATTTGCTGCATATCTAGAGAACAGCTCGTCGAGAATGGCGTCGCCGAATTGCTCCGAAATCAATGGTTGCACCGCTGCTCTGACGTATTTTGCCACGTTTTTGCCGCTTAGATCACTGTCGAATGCAGCAGCGTCATCATCTGAATCGTCGAACGCGTCCCAATTAGCCTCGAAAACCTGTGCTTCTTCTACATCGAACAGACCATCACCATGGATCACTGCCTTCACTTCTTCCATGGAAGGCGCATAACGTGGCAGATTGAAGGTTACCAGTTTGTCCTCCTCTATCATTCCCTGGATTTGATACGTAATAACTCGATGAATCGGTTGTCACGATGTCATCAATCGATACTACTTCTTACGAGTTTACCTCTATCACCAATGCATTCAGGGCCTCAGCTAAGAGTCCCCAGAGGTATCTCATCTGTCCGCAGGGCGGGCATTTACTTTTTGTGCCTCCAAATGACATCACCAGTCTGCCTTCGTAGCTGAGTTCTGCATGCCGACACCTGAGAAATTCTGAAAGGTCTCTTTGGAATTGTTGTTGATATGCTTTCACAACCTCCGGTGGGCTTGTCTCTGTAATGTAGATGTTCTTGTTGTTGAGTGAAGCACCCCGTTCGGTGTCGAGTCCTTGAGGAACCTGACGTTTCAGGATCGCTAGAATGAGCTATCAGACAGCAGTATCGACTGCTTTGTATACTACTGAGATAAGAGGAGGTCAACCTGAGAGAGCCAGTTGAGACAACCAGAACAGTGGAAGAAGTGGACGCTCCGACGTGGGAAAAGCCTGCCGTAGAAGGAGCCCGGCACTCCCACCACGTAGTAGGGCACCAGCAGATTCCCCTTCTCTTGCTCGACCTTCCTCTTGTACTCGCCCAGAGACCGGAAAACGTGATTGAAGTCGTTCCCCGGAAGGTCATTTAAGAAGAACTGGATCTCCGGTGGCTCCCGACGTTCCTGCAGACTTCGTCGTAGGTCGCTGACGACGTCGAGCACCTCGGACATCACCACGAAAGTGCTGGGGCCTGAGGAGCAACCCAAGTCGGCCACCACCATCTTCACAGGGAGTAGCGACTTGTAAACCCCTCCTATTGCATCGTCCAGCACTGGCTTCGTCATGAGAAGTGCCTTCTCCTGTGATGTATTCAGCAAACCATGATCAGATATGGTGAATGCTACGTAAGTATGAGTCTTCAAGTTCATGCAAACAGTTCAAGAGGAACCACCTGAAACTTAGAATTGGAGGCATAGCTGGTTTGCCCAGCCCCTCCAACCATGTGAAGGACTTCTTCTACCCTCATGCTCATGCCTTTCCAAAGAACACGATGGTGCATGGAACGCAGAGCTTTTTGCACGCCAAGACGACTATATAGGTCTACAAGAAGGCATTTAACTGGCTCATTATCCCATAATCAGAACCACAATTAGTTCTTATTTCTTCTAATTTGATTATTCCTGATTCTTTTATAGGACTTTTCTGCTGTGGTTGTGCAGATATTCTTCGAGGGAAATATAACCACAGCAGCATCACCAATGTAGATAAAGACTAAAAGGACAATAGAGAGGAGTACCGTGGTTAGCCCGTCTCTGAAGAGCTTGCTTGCTAGGTCAGAGGTCAGAAACACATGCCAATTTCAACCCTAGACTTTTAGAATGCTGCAGTGGATCAACATCCTCCACCGATCGGTACCATTATTGCACGAATGCCGTGGTTAACCCGACTCTGAAGACTTTGCTTAATAGGTCAGAAACACATATCGATTCCAACCCCAGACTTTTAAGAATGCGGCGGTGGAGCAACATCCTCCACTGATCGGTAGCATTGTTGCAATGAAGCCTACGACCAGCAAAACAGGACGTTTATGATCGTATTGTGGCAGTCAACCACCTCTTTAAGTTTGCTTTCGAGAAGCTTTCAGGTCACTTGGCTCGCAGACTCCATAGCCAGCCATCTTTGTCAGTAACTCGCTAAAATTCAATCGAGGCTCCGCTGTCGTGTCGTCAGCACAGGTTACAGGAAGCCCTAATTGGATGCCAAGTCAAAGATATCTAGATATTGATTTTGTGTAATTTTTTTTAAAAATTTATTCATAGTAGTTATCTAGATATTCATCATGATCTAGGTAGTTCATAGTAGTTATCTAAATATTCATCATGATCTAGATGGTTATGGTGATTTCAATAACTAACTCCATCATAGGTGATATGATGGAGAGTGATTGTTACCATTAGGTCCTATAAATAGGACTATAGTTTATGAAGCAAAGATAGTGTTAGCATTTGAAAAAATAATTGTAAGTGTTCAATATCATTTCTTTTGTTTCTAATACTACATCGGTTTTCTAGATTGAAAGTATTCTCTTTTAATTACGTCATAGTATTCTATTTTTTTATTGCCTCCTTGCTCCTCCGATCCCAATATTTATAGTATCAGAGCCTTGTTTCAATCTGAACTGGGCATTATGACTTTTAATGATAATTCCATGTCTCAACCCCTTATTCCCATCTTCTCGGGCAAAAACTATGAATTTTGGAGTATCAAGATGAAGACTCTATTCAAGTCTTAAGACCTTTGGGACTTAATAGTGAATGGATATACAGATCCAAATGAAGAAACTAGGCTGAGGGAGAATAGAAAGAAGGACTCAAAGACATTGTTCTTCATTTAACAAGCTGTACATTAGACAATATTCTCAAGAATTGTAACAGCGACAACCTCAAAGTAAGCTTGGTTGATACTTCAAAACGAATTTCAAGGCTAATCAAGGGTGATTACGATAAAGCTTCAAACCTTTCATCGTGAGTTTGAAATTTTGTTTATGAAAAGTAATGAATCTGTGCAAGATTTTCTTTCTCGAGTGACTGAAATTATTAGTCAAATGAAATCTTATGGTGAACATCTTCATGTTCATATAATTGTTGCAAAAGTTTTAAGAAATTTAACTCCGAAATTTGATCATGTTGTTGCCGCGAGGAATCAAAAGATCTATCTACATATTCATTTGATGAACTAATTGGTTCCTTGTAAGCACACGAAGCAAGGTTGAACAGGTCATTTGAGAAAAGTGAAGAAAAAATATTTTAGATTAAGGGGGAGTCTTCTGCTTCAAAAGAAGATAAAAATTCAACAGTAAGAGGATTTCGTGGCAGAGGAGGATTTCATGGTAGAGGAAATGGAAGAGAAAGAGGACACTTTGATATGCATGATGAACAAAAGCAATCAAATTATGATCAGAAAAACTATAAGAATAGAATTCAATGCTACTATTGTAAAAAGTTTGGTCACATGAAATTAGATTGCTGGAAAAAAGAAAAGCAAGCAAGCTATGTGTAGGAAAATGAAGATAATAGTAAGTTGTTTATGACTCATTCATATATTAATGATATCTCAAATGATATTTGGTTTCTGGATAGTGGATGTTCTAATCATATGTCAGGCATAAGATTAATATTTAGAGATACTGATGAAACTCACAAGTTGAATGTTAGACTTGGAGATAACAAGCAAATCCAAGTGGAAGGAAAAGGAACAATTGAGATAAAAATAAGTCAAGGAAAGGTAAAATACCTTGATAATGTTTTCTTTGTTTCTAGTTTATCATATAACTTATTGAGTATTGGACAACTTATAGATCATGGATATTCAGTTATATTTGATGATGGTTCATGCATCATTAAAGATAAAAAATCTGGTTTAATTATGATAAAGGTTTGCATGACGCAAAATAAGATGTTTCCACTTAATGTTTCAAATATTGAAAATCATGCTCTAGTTGCAACTCAAAAGAATGAGTCTAATTTGTGACATTTAAAATATGGATACCTTAACATTAAGGGCTTAAGGCCGTTAAAGTAAAAAGAAATGGTTTTTGGATTGTCCAAAATTAATACACATGATGTATGTGAAGGATGCATTTATAATAAACAAAGTAAAAAACTATTTCCTGTTGGAAAAGCATGGAGAGCATCTGATTGTCTTGAATTAATTCATGCTGATTTATGTGGACTTATGAATACAAAATTGTTTGGTGGAAGTCGATATTTTTTATTATTTACTGATGATTATAGTCGTATGAGTTGGGTATATTTTCTAGAAATGAAATCTGAAACATTTGATAATTTTCTAAAATTCAAGGCACTTATAGAAAGGGAAAGTGGTAGATGCACAAAGACACTTCGGACAAATAGAGGTGGTGAATTTCTATCTAATGAGTTTAGTTTTTTTTTTGAAGAAAATAGTATTCATAGGGAATTGACAACACCTTATACACCGAAACAAAATGGTATAGCTGAATGTAAAAATCGAACTGTCGTTGAAATGGCAAGAAGTTTGCTTAAAGGAAAGCATCTTCCAAATCAGTTTTAGGTAGAAGCAGTTGCAACAACAGTTTATTTATTGAATATTTCACCAACTAAGGCTGTTATGAATCGAACTCTCTTTGAGGCTTGGTATGGTATAAAACAAAGTGTAAACCATCTAAGAATTTTTGGTAGTATTGCTTATGCTTTGGTAAATTCATAAAATCACCACAAGCTTGATAAAAAATCTAAAAAATACATTTTCATTGGTTATTACTTACAATCCAAAGAATATCGATTATATAATCCTGTTAGTGGCAAAGTTATTATTAACAGAAATATTGTGTTTGATGAAAGGGTAAGTTGGAATTGGGAGTCAGAAGAAGATGAAACACAAACTCATATTCCGATAGAAGTAGACACTCCACAGAATCAAGTAACAGATCCTGCTCCAACAAATTCATCGTCAGCCTCATCCAGTAACAGTTCAAATTCTGATTCCTCATATGAATCCCCTCCAGGAAAATTCAGATCACTAACAGAAATTTATGATTCAACATTTACTTTATTTATTTCAGATCCTACAACTTTTGAGGAAGCAATTGAAAAAGAGAAATTGAGAAAAGCAATGAAAGAGGAACTCAAGTCAATTGAGAAGAATGAAACCTGGGAGCTAATGAATCTATCAAAGGAAAAGAATGCTATTGGATTGAAATGAGTGTTCAAAACAAAATATAATGCAGATGGAAGTATCCAAAAGCATAAGGCTCTGCTTGTAGCAAAAGGATATTCACAGCAACAAGGCATTAATTTTGATGATACTTTTGCTCTAGTTGCTAGATTCGAAACCGTGAGAACTTTCTTGGCTTTAGCTGCTCACTTAGGTTGGCCTGTTTATCAATTTGATGTGAAATCTACGTTTTTAAATGGAGATTTATATGAATAGGTTTTTGTTACTCAACCTGAAGGTTTTTTTGTTAAAGGACATGAAGATAAAGTGTATAAGCTAAAGAAAGCTTTTTATGGGCTTAAACAAGCTCCAAGGGCATGGTACAGTAAGATTAATTATTATTTTCATCAAAATAGATTTAAGAGGAGCAATAATTAACCTACTCTTTATCTAAAGAAGGAAGGTGAACATAATATTCTAATGGTTTGCCTTTATGTTGATGATATTATATATATGGGTTCATCTAACTCTTTTGTGGCAGAATTTAAAAAATCCATGATGAATAAGTTTGAAATGTCAGATTTAGGTCTACTGCACTATTTTCTTGGGTTGGAAGTGAAGCAAGGATCAGATGAAATTTTTATCTCACAAAGAAGTATGCAATGAATCTACTCAAAAAATCTAACATGCTTAATTACAAAGTTACAGCAACGCCTATGAATGTAAATGAGAAACTAAAACTTAAAGATGGTAACATCATTGACAAATGCAAGATACTATAGAAGTTTGGTCAGAGGTTTAATTTATCTAACTAATACTCGACCAGATATTACCTTTTCTGTTGGTGTAGTATCCAGGTTTATACATAGCCTCAGCAAACATCATCTCGGACATGTTAAAAAAATTTTGCGTTATATTGTGGGAACTACCGATTGTGGTATTTGGTATTCTCATAATTTTAAATGTAAATTATTTGGTTTCACTGATAGTGATTGGGCAGGAGATTTGGATGATAGAAAAAGTACTTCAGGCAATATTTTTAGCCTTGGATCAGGAGTTATATCTTGGAGTTCAAAGAAGCAAGCAACAATTACATTATAACATCGAAAGCAGAATATGTAGCTGCAACATCAGCAGTGTGTCAAGCAATATGGCTTAGAAGACTTTTTGAAGATCTTCATCAAGAATAAATGGAAGCAACAGAAATATTTTGTGACAATAAAGTTACAATTGTAATGACAAAAAATCCAACATTTCATTGAAGAACGAAGCATATAGAGATACGTTATCATTTCATCCATGATCTTGTAGCAAGTGGAGCCATAGCAATGAAGTATTGTGACACAGATGAACAAGTTGCGAATATACTCACCAAGTCGCTTCCAGTTCAAAAACATGTTTATTTTATATCTCAAATTGGTGTATGTAACTATGAATCAATGGGAAGTGTTAAGAATTGATTCATAGTAGTTATCTAGATATTCATCATGATCTAGGTGGTTCATAGTAGTTATCTAAATATTCATCATGATCTAGGTGGTTAGTGTGGTTTCAATAACTAACTCTATCATGGGTGATATGATGAAAAATGGTTGTTACCACTAGCTCCTATAAATAGGACCATAATTCATGAACCAAAGATAGTGTGAGCATTTGGAAAAATAATTATAAGTGTTCAATATCGTCCCTCTTGTTTCTAATACTATATCGGTTTCTAGATTGAAAGTATTCTCTCTTGATTGCATCGTAATATTCTATTTTTTTATTATCTCCTTGCTCCTCCGATACCAACACTTTTTGGTGTTCATCGTGTACTACAGCCAGCAACAAGACGCTAGATGAACATTTCAGTGATCCCGGTCCTTACATGATGGTGGGACATCCCAGCTTAAAGCTTAGATCATATTTGTATATCATTTAATTGTGATCATATACACAAGAGGATATAACAAACTAAATTGTGGAAAAGAAGGAGATAGATATGTGTTTCTAAATAACTGAAGTATCTGTACCCAATGAACTGTTAAAGATAGTCACACGATTTTATTTTATCTTCAAATGATACTAATGCAGTCTATCTCACGAAGAATATTATGTATCTTACATAAGCTCAATTATAACGTCTATTGGAAAGAGTTGAACACATGCTGATAAAAAGTAATTGAATCACAAATGTTGCTCCCACAGGTTCACCAAGCCGCAGCACCATCGCCGTCAGCCTCCTTCTTCTTCAAGGAAATGACAAGTATGTAGTGCTTACTTTTCAGTTGAAGGAGATGCCTGGAGACATTGGCTGCATATATGGAGAATAACTCATCCAGTATGGCATCCCCGAAATGTTCTGCAATCAAGGGTTGAAGCGCTGCTCTCACATATCCTGCGACGTTCTTTCCGCTTACTATACTGTCGAATGCAGCGGAATCATCGTCCGAGTCATCAAACGGGTCCCAATTAGTCTCAAAGATCTGTGCTTGTTCTAAATCAAACAGGTCTTCCCCATGGATCACTGCCTTTACTTCTTCCATGGAAGGTGAATAATACGGCAAATTGAAGGTCACCAGTTTGTCCTCCTCTATTATTCCCTGCACAATAATGTCGCCAAACCATCAAGAGATACTGGCCAGCAGTAGGGTACGAAAGGCTAAAGTGCGTTCCCTGCAATTTATTTCTTAGAGCTTGTGTTTGATCACTATTTATTTCTTGACACTTGAACTTTGTTCTCTTTCTTGTTTCTGTCGGAGCATGTCATGGCCATGCTTCTGACCATATCGATCTAAGTCCACTAAATATTTATGAGCAACAAGGGTGCAATGTTGTTTATTTTCCTCTTTCTTCCCCGTTCTTCTCCTACTTGTGGACGATGTAAATATTTGATTCTCCACCTCCCTCACATCCTATCATCTGTAATTAACAAGTAGTACTGGAGGATGATGGATTTAAACATCTCTCCAGAAATCAAACCATTGTTTTACCATATTCTTTTGTTTTCCTTTTTGTGTTTTACCATAGTCAACTTTGCTGTAAGATAAAGAAGAGTAGACCATGCAATAAACATGAATCTAGGAAGGATATTAACCACTACGTGAAGAAGAAGAAGAAGAGAAAGGTACCTGTGACACCAAAGCACTCAGGGCTTCGGCTAACAGGCCGAAAAAGTATCCCACATCTCCCGAGGGTGGATAGCTCCCTTTCCTTCCTAGAAATGACAATACCATTGTTGCTCCGTAGCTTAGTTCTGCATGACGGCACCTAAGGAACTCTGACAAGTCTCTTTGGTGTCGGTCTTGATATGCTTTCACAACTTCCAGTGGGCTTGTCTCTGCAACATAGATGTTCTTATTGTTGAGTAGAACTCCTGTTCACCTTCAGGAACCTGATATTTTCAGAATTAAAATTAAGTTTGCCTTAGCAAACCAAAGTAACATATGTTTTGTATGATGTTTCAAGCAGTCTTCCATTTCTTTATGAGGTTAACCATGCTGATGAAGTGAGTTAGCATTTCAGAGAATTTATTTGGCTACTAGTAGTCAATTAACTGTAGCAATCATAGCCACTTTAAGAAAGTAAAGAATGATAAAAAAGAAAACAAAGAAAACAAAGAAAACAAGTAGAATTCAGATAATAACAGTTTAGCAATTGTCATTTATTGAGAGGAAGGCAACCTGAGAGAGCCAGTTGAGACAACAGGAAGCGTTGAAGAAGTGGACACTTTGACAAGGGAAAAGCCTGCCGTAGAAGGAGCCTGGAACTCCCACGACGTAGTATGGCACCAGCAGATTCCCCTTCTCCTCCTCGACCTTCCTCTTGTATTCTCCCAGAGACCGGAAGACGTGATTGAAGTCATTCCCCGGGAGGTCATTCAAGAAGAACAGTATGTCCGGAATCTCCTGGCGTCCCAGGCTCCGTCGTAGCTTGCCAATCACGTCGAGCACCTCGGAGACCACCTCCAAAGTGTTAGGGCCCGAGGAACAACCTAAGTCGACCACCGCCATCCTCTCGGGTAGCATCGACATGTAAACCCCACCTATTGCCTCCTCCAGTATTGGCTTCGCCATGTGAAGTACCTTCTCCTGGGACGCAGTTAGCAAACCAGTAATCAGATATGCTGAGGCCTACGCAAGTGTAAGTTGTTTAAGTTCATGCAAACAGTTGAGGTGTTCAACACCACCTGAAACCTAGAATTGCAGGCGTAGCTGGTTTCCCCAGCTCCTCCGACCATGTGAAGGATTCCTTCTATCCTCTTGCCCATCTCTCTCTCTCTCCTCTCTCTCTCTCTCTCTCTCTCTCTCTCTCTCTCTCTCTCTCTCTCTCTCTCTCTCTCTCTCTCTCTCTTTGAAAAACAAGTTCCGAGCACCATGATTATAAATAGCCTATAAGGACCACTGTGGTTGTGCGGAAACTGTAAGTTGCTTCCGACAATACATAGACAGTAATAAGTCAAAGGAGATGGACAAGTGGATAGAAAATGAATGAATGAAGGTACCATCAAGATGGTTGTTTGTATGTCACTGTCCGCACTAAGTTAAGGGAGACGGTGGCATGGCTGGACGATAGTAAATGAATGCATGAAGGTACCACCAAGATAGCTTCAGAGAAACACATCATCTCCTCGTGTTTCAGCGTGCTCCTGCTTTGTAGTTATCAGTCTACGTTGGCATCTTAGTAGCCAGGAAAGAAACGGGAACACGCTCTCATCACTCCTTCGCATCCCCTTTAATTTGATCTGTGATGGAAGGCACAGATTGTCCTTCTGAAAGTGTTGCGGGAGGTAGAGAAAACTTTAAGCAAAAAGAAAATGATAAGATTAATAATAAAAAATATATCAAAATTAACGTAATACTATGGTTCGATAACTCCATTAATGCAAGAAATTATTTTAACCCAAACTCTAAAATCACTTGCACACCTTCTCACCTAAATCTGCTAAACTTGTTTTTCAACCCTCTAGATTTATTAGAGAAAAACCCTTAAAAACACCGAAGTATCTTGCCTCTCTCTCTCATCAAAGCCTTGAGACAAAATATATATTTATAGAAATAAACCAAATTCTCTAATGATTATTCTTAATCTCTAATCTAAATTATAATCCTAACCTATCAAGAAATTTAAATTTAATTAAAACTCATCCCAAGTAGTTAGAATTTAAGTAAAATTCCTCCCAAGTAGTTAAAACCTAATTAGAACACCTAAAATACTTATTAACCCTAATAATTTCTTTTTTGGTGAGTATTTTTTCACTTGTTGCCTTGTATAGAAACTAAACCATTGGCTTAAAGAATTACCCACATCTACATGAATTGATTTGGTTCATGGTCCAACACCTAATTCCAACGAATCCTATATAGCTGCACTAAGTCAATGATACTATTTGATTCTGAAAAGAGACATTTATCTCACCATCTTACCGTTACTAGATTTTTCTTCCCTTATAATTATCTACATCCTAAAAATCATAAATATGATTATTTATTTTCTATATCGTAAATAAAACTTATTATTATAGATACTTATTATCCCATATATATGTAACTTATTTTTAGCCTTTTGAGGTTATTACTATTTATTTCCATACGATACAACCCTTGATGCAATCTTTCATTTAGCAAGACCATGAAATCCATAGTGCACTAGTTTCGACAACCCCCTACCTACAATTATTAATATTAATAATAATAAAATATAATAAAAAGAAAGCCCCTAAGATTAATAATAAAAAAAGAAATCCCCTAAGATTAATAATAAAAAAAATATAAATAGAAAGTCGACATAAGATTTAGTGTTCTTCGACAACTCTTTACCTACATCGATGGAAAAAATTAAATTCTTTACTATATGAGAAAAATTAGTATAAGGGATCATTCTCCCTTGAATTAACCTAAACCCAAGTCAAAAACCCTTAATATACACTCTCACATGAATAAAAAAAAAAAATCTCAATCTTTTCGAAATCTACTAGAGAGAAACTCTTAGAAACACTCATGGTATCTTACCTCTACCTCTCATAAAAATATTAGGACTCAATATATATTTATAAGAATAAATCTTGATAACTATACTTTTAGAATCGCTAATCCAAATTCTAATCATAATCTATCAAAATATTTAAATTTAAGTAAGATAAATTTATTTGTATAGAGTGGTGGCCAAATATCAACACCAAATCAGCAATGATGGATTTGAAAATATTAAATCTTTATCATAATTAGGTCACTATGTGCAGAAGATAGAACTAATAATGATTTAACATCTTATCCTAATAGGATTTATATCTAACACGTTGAATAATTTGAGGTTTAGAGAAGCAGTTAATCAATTTTGCCCTTTATGTCTATATTTAGATTCTTAATTCTCCACATCATGATTAGATTATGTGGGTCTATTTAATTAAGTAAGATTTATTGAAGATATAATTAGATTTTGATTATGGTTACTGGCTAATAAAAAGAAATTCTAATTAAAATAGGATTCTTTAAGGGATGACTTTGATGAGAAGAAATCTCTTAATATCTTATCCTAGACCCTCTACTCTCGCCTATAAATAGACAAGACCTCTAGGGATGCAAGATATGAGGACATAAGAATATAAGTAGAAGAAATAAAAGAGTGCAGTTGAGAGATTACAGTTTCTCTCTCAATCTCTCTATTACAGTTTCTTTCTTAATCTCCCTAACAATCAATCTAAGTGGTCTTGTGAAAGGATAGGAAGAGAGGAGAATGTGAGTCTAGTTCTCCTTGCAGATTGATATTTCAGATCTAATGATGATGTGCTTGTAGATCAGATAAAATTTATTTCTCTGAACAATAATGAAAAGTACGTATCATAATATTATTTAGATCCATTACTATTTGATTTCAGATTTTGGCATTAAAGTTTTTTTTTGCATTATAGATAGCATGATTATAGATTTTATGCTAACAATTGGTATCATAGTAATGGTTTTTGAAATTAAATATTTTTGAATCTATTTGTTCGCATCTTTCACTTATGAAAGGATCATATTTTTGTTTACGGTGCATAAATGATTCGTCGGGTATTATCGATATGTATTTTATGGTTTTGATCAATGGATTTATCGATTTTGTTGAGGTGACGGTCTTTCTCGATTGATTATTCAGTTATCGGTAGTGCAGCGTCATGTTTGCTGTAGCCGCGCATCACGACCACACGCAGGCAGCAGTCACCCGTGGTTAGTGAGAGGTGGTTGCATCACGCAACGCCGCGCATCACAACAATAATACCGATCGCCGCCATCGCCATGTTGCCGATCGCGAAGCGACGATGTAAGTCGCGTCACGATGGCTACGTATCATGGCACCCACATGCAGTCACGGTCGTGCAACGATAGTCGCTCACAGACAGCAGCCGCACAATGGCGATCGCTCGCAGATAGCAACGACGACACCATAGGTAGGTAGCTCTAACATTATCGCAGATATTATAGGAGGAAAGATAGAGTTGACGTTGAGTTCCTTGAGCGCATTTATGATCCAATTTAGATCAATAGTAATTGTGGCAATGGCACGGTATTCAGCTTTAGTTATGGATCATGCAATTGTCTTTTATTACTTAGAACTCAACTGATTGGATTAGCTCCAAAGAAGATAATAAACCTAGACGTAAATGTTCTATCATCAAAGTTTTTTGCCCAATCGTTATCAGCAAAAGCATGAAGATGAAGCGGGGCGTATTTACGGAGAAGGAGGCCATGATTGAGAGTCCCTTTAAGATATAGTAAAATTCATTTGACCGTAGACCAATATGTATTAGATGGCCGATGCATGAATTATGATAATTTATTGACTACAAATGAGATATCTGGACAAGTGAGAGCCAAGAATTGTAAGGAGATAAGTACTTGTCGGTATTGAGTAAAGTCTTGAATATACTTCCTTTGTGATAGGAGAAGATTTGAAGATGTAAATATTACTTCCACTCCTAGAAAGTAGCTCAATGTGCCTAGTTCTTTGATAAAGAATCGATCGACCAATTGCTTTAAGAATGCTTGGATCTCTAAAGAATCTTTGTCTGTGATAATAATATCATCTACATATACTAGAAGATATATTATGTTTTCATTTTATTGTTGTAGGAATAACGAGGTATCAGACGTGGAGTTGATGAAACCTGTTGATATTCAAAATGCGCCAAGTTCATTATACCAAGCTCTTGGAGCTTGACGAAGTCTATAAATAGTTTTTTATAGTTTGCAAACATGCCTTGGATACTGTGGATGAATGAAACCAAGAGATTACTACATGAAGACATCTTAAGTTAGAGTCCCATGTAAATGGGCATTGTTAACATCCAATTATCATAGGTGACAGCCTTTTGAGATGGTCAAGCTCAAGATAAGTTGAATTGTTGTGGGTTTGACAACTGGATTGAATGTCTTTGTGAAGTTAACACTAGGCCGTTGATAAAACCCTTTGGCGACTAGACGTACTTTATATCTAATAATATATCCATCTAGGTTCCGCTTAATTCGAAAAACCCATTTACACCCGATGATATTTTATGTGATAAAAGGGTACTAGGGTCCATGTAGAGTTATGGAGAAGCATATCATATTCTTCACATATGGCTTTACGCTAGTGAAAAGATTTTTGAGCTTGAGTAATTGTAGTGGGTTCACTGGCCTCAAGGAAAGAGTTCGTTATAGCATGTAGATCAAGGACTTGACGTGGTTTAAAAATCACTTTTGGAGCTTGTTGTTATTGGATGGCTAGGAGCTGCGGAAGTGATAGGTTGGGTTGTTGGTATAGTCGATGGTAAGTCACCGAGATCATTCAGACTAGTATGCGGTACTTCAATATCACATGGCGAGGTAGTTGAGGGCATTGCTTTATTAATAGGGTAAACTTATGAGAAAAGATTAAAGAAAGAAAAAAAATGAAAAGCTGTTGAATAGAAGGAGTGTAGTGACCATGAGGATGAGGATAAGGATTGATCTCAACCAAACCAAACAAAAAAAAATCATGATGATTCATCCCAATCAATCCCTGACCATTCTAATCCACAATAGTCTGATTGGGCAAATCAAAGTCAGTCCTAAAGTTCCTTGTCTTCAACATGCACATCACATCGGGAAAGGCGATCATTACTCTCGTCATGTCTGATTTAGTCAAAAGAGCTCAAACCAATAAAGGAAGAGGAAATCAAACAATATCATATAGTGCTAGCCCAAACTGAACCAACCCACCTGAGTCTTGGACGGGTCATATGTGCTACACATGCCTATCCTAAGTAATAAGTTAAGTTCAGGTACAACAAGCTAGATAGAGGAGCGATGATGTATCTAACGCCAATCACATCGTTGGGCAGGCTTAACTTCATAGATTAGGCTAAGCCTTACTCATAAGTTGGGCTAAGCCTTACCATTGAATTGGGTCATGCTTGGCTCGCAAGTTGGGTCATACTTAGACACATGATTTGTGGTTGTATTTAACTGTATGGAATTGGTTATGCCTATCCGTATGAGTTGACCTATGCCTAGCCACATGATTAGGTTGTACCTTACCACATGGACTGGGACGTACAAAGCCACATGGACTGGATCATACCTAGCCACATGACTGAATCAAGCCTGGCCACATATGTTAGATCATATCTTACCACATGGGCTGGGTCATGCCTAATTATATGGGTTAATTGTACCTAGCCACATGGGTTGGGTCATACATAACCATATGGGCTGAGTCGATCTAGTCTAGCAGATCAACTTAACTCAAGTCAGACTCCAATTAGAATTCTCTTATCAAATTATATTTCAAAAGTATAAATTATCAAGAATAACTCAAATCCATGAGTCTTGGACGGGTCATATGTGCTACACATGCCTATCCTAAGTAATAGGTTAAGTTGAGGTACAACAAGCTAGATAGAGGAGCGATGATGTATCTAACGCCAATCACATCGTTAGGCAGGCTTAACTTCATGGATTAGGCTAAGCCTTACTCATAAGTTGGCCTAAACCTTACCACTGAATTGGGCTATGCTTGGCTCGTAAGTTGAGTCATGCTTAGAGACATGATTTGGGATTGTATATGACTGTATGGAATAGGTTATGCCTAGCCGCTTGAGTTGGCCTATGCCTAGCCACATGATTAGGTCGTACCTTACCACATGGGCTGAGACGTACAAAGCTTAATGGACTGGATCATACCTAGCCACATGATTGAATCAAGCCTGGCCACATATGTTAGATCATATCTTACCACATGGGCTAGCTCTTACCTGGCCACATGGGCTAGGTCATGCCTAGTCACATGGGTTAATTGTACATAACCACACGGGTTGGGTCGTACATAACCATATGGGTTGAGTCGATCTAGTCTAGCAAATCAACTTAACTTTAGTCAGACTTCAATTAGAATCCCCTTATCAAATTATATTTCAAAAGTATAAATTATCAAGAATAACTCAAATCCATGAGTTAAAGAATTTAAATCCGTAATCTTAAATTTAAAACTAATTAAATCATAGGAATTCACACATAATTCTTTAAATACAGAAATATCTAATTAAATAATTAGATCCATTAATCTAAAAATAAGAATTTTAATAGTTAAATCAATATTAAAACTCACTTAATCTTAAGAGATTAATATAAATCAAATAATCATTTTAATATCATGAATCAATTATCATTATTTATTAATCATAAAATTTCGAAAATTCAAATATTGTTATGCATCATAAAATTTATAATAATTCCAATATCAATATTTCAAAACATAAATCAGACCAAATAAAAAAAAGGAGAAAGGATCCTACCTCTCCTCGGTTATCCTTTCTTCGAGATCATCTCCTCGGGAAGTCCTCTCCTCGATTCTCCCATTATTAGGCTTGGTGAGGAATGAGGGAAGAGGAGCCCCTTTATATAGGAGAAGTTGAGATCTACCCAAAAGGTAAGTAAATATTTAATTTTATATTAAATTTATTTTTTTATTTTTCTTTTACACATAAAAATAGAAACATAATATTCATTTATAATGGTTCACACTTAAAATGGAATGTATATTATTTACTTCTTAAAAATCACATCACTTATTAGAAAATAAATCAATTAATAATCTAATTAATTAGTAAGTTTTCTAACTTATCCATGTGATTAAGGAAATCAAATTTAATTATTTCCTTAACTATAACACACAAATATGGAAGTTAATAATAAAGTAATAAATTATTTATACTAATTAATTTATATTAAGGGAGAAATCATTGTTGATTACATTTCTCCCCCACTTAATAGAAATTTTGTCCCCAAATTTGATCAAAAATAATATTAATCAATATAGTTAGCTCTTGAAATACTAAGTCAAAAGATAAATTTTAAAAATATTTAAATTAAATATACCACTCAAAGACTTTAAGTTAAAAAGATTTTTTTTTAATTTTTTTAACATAAAATATATGATAAATTAATAAAATTCATCGAATAAATTTGATTTTAGATTACTCATAACAAGTATATCAAATTTTATATCGAATAAATTAGTGAAATTTTTAAGTTTTAAAAGTTAATTGATTGTTGACAAAAATATAAGTTGAGGTGTAACTCAAAAGCAATTGAAATGTTGAAAATTTATCAAACTATTCAACATATATTCTTTTATAATTTCAAATGATTTATATATTATATATGTCAAAGAAATAATATTATATTTAATTCTCATTTGATTCCATCATTGTCTTAAATAATATCTAATAATTAATTTGATATTAAGTCAAAATTCTCTTCAAATTAATTACTCATACAATTAATGTATGATCAAATTTATTCAACTACAAAGGTACATATTTTATTAATGTCAAAAATAATTTCTACAAATCATCCTAACATATGTCAAATCTAATATCAATTTTAAGAATATTATATGATAACAAAAAATATAAAGATAAAAACTTCTTAATTTATATTTTTAAAAGATCCAATAAAATTTTTGCACTTAAAATTATCAAAATGTACCTCTAAGAGAATAACTGAAACTTAGTATAATCTTTAATTAGTAAAACTAGATATGTTAACTATAAGCATTCATAACGATGTAAGATAAAACTAAAATAAGATAATTAATTATCAATCCTAAAACTACACAATAAGTAACAAATATGTTTTATTTATCTTACTCATAATTATAGATAAAATAATATTCTAAAATAAAGGGTAACAAAATAATATGTCAAACTATAGTAAAAATTTTATCAAACTTCATCATATATTATCTACCTTAAATTTACAACAAAATTATGCGAATGAATTTTTGGTCCCCAACATGAAAATGACATGGTCAAAATAATAAATGCTATAAGGCTTATGCAATAAACTTAATTTATTTATAAAATAAAAATCTAAATATTTTACAGTAAACATAAGCATTATAAAATATTTCTATTTAGACTATCAACTTATTTTTATAAATTTAATATGTTCATCTTCATGAATAACTAATTTTACTATATATATATATATATCAAAATATATACATTCTATAATCAATTTCACAATTCTTATCTACTTTTCAAAAGAAGACGAGTGTCATGACAAAATCACATTCAAAATGTAAAACTTTATGAGAGTTTTTAAACTAATATAATACTTATTTTAATTTAGAGGAAAAATAAAATTTTGGCCTTTTACGAGATTCTTTTGCGTAACATCTTTAATCAATCAATTTCTTATCAAAAAATAAATCATATTTGGCTTAATAAAATAATCTTATAAATCATATTCGGCTCAACAAAATAATCATAATCTCCTAAAATCATGCTTTAAATGCATTCCTACGTAATTCTCAAAATATACATCTCAAAAACTAATTGAATCATCTAATATTCTAATCTTAGGATCCCATATTCCAACAGGTCCTCAAAATCATTGCTCTGATACCATTAAAATTGTCACATCCCATATTTATAAAATATAATAAATTATCATTTTATTATTCATAATTTATAGAATATACTCCTTTTTTGAATTCAAATCCTTGCCTTTACAATAGTAAATATTTTATTAACAAAAAAAGATCACATCTTCTTGGTAGGGTCACAAGTCTCCTCCACCCAAGCTTCATATCTATTACAAAATTATAGATTATGTTGAAAATAAATATAAGATAAAAATATATCAGCAACCACACATGCTGGTAGGAACCTTGGAAAAATCATAAAAATAATCTAACATTCATGAAACAAATGTTAATAATTAAATAAGAAATAATAATATATCAATTCATTATAAAACTTAAATATATAAAAAACAATCATGCATCGGTCACATACACATACAAGATAATTGGATAATAAAGCCATACATCACACCCGATGGTGCACTCTCCCAACAGCGGATGGAGAGGCATACTCCACAGGATGGATTCCTCCCAACAGCGGATGGAGATAATCCATATCGTACTCCTAACAGCGGATGGAGTGGTATCCTCACCCGCTTAAGTGGGGACACGTTCCTCCCAACAAAGGGATGGAGGAACTGGCTATCTAACCATCACGCCCGATGATCCGATAATCCCGAAGTGAATCGCCATACTCTCTTCGGCATGGATACATAAACATCCATGATCATTCATTTACATTCACTCATTCATTCACACATGCATCCAAGAAATAGTATGATCAAATATTACAAGAGACCATGCTTTATGTATGATCTACTAGACTATGTCCATTGGTGGCTCTACACCTGATAAGCCCGTAGCTCCTTTCACAGGTTGCACTTCCAATATAGACCATTAGTCTAGTTACATCTACTACATGGTACAATCATATCAATATCATAAACTTAAGAAAAGTAGGAAACCAATAATCATTTTCAAATGACATCTTCAAATAAACCTTTAAATTCATTAAATCATAAAGGCTTAAAATAGTAATCTCTCAATAGTCTTCAATTAACTAAAACCTTAATTGAATAGCTCAATTGGCTTAAATCAAATTCAATCCAATTATGACCTAATAGAATCAACCTTAAATCCTTATAGAACCGGTTTGAAATCACCCTAGACTAGTCTAATTTAGATTTAATTGATCTTGATTAGGTCAAATGATTTGAACTAATCAAGTTAGTTTGGAATCACTCTAAACTGATCTTAATCGATCATACATGTCTGATTTAGTCAAAAGAGCTCAAACCAATAAAGGAAGAGGAAATCAGACAATATCATATAGTGCTAGCCTAAACTGAACCAACCCACCTGAGTCTTGGACGGGTCATATGTGCTACACATGCCTATCCTAAGTAATAGGTTCAGTTGAGGTACAACAAGCTAGATAGAGGAGCGATGATGTATCTAACGCCAATCGCATCGTTAAAGGCCGGAGTGCTTAACTTCATAGATTAGGCTAAGTCTTACTCATAAGTTAGGCTAAGCCTTACCACTGAATTGGGCCATGCTTGGCTCACGAGTTGGGTCATACTTAGACACATGATTTGGGATTGTATTTAACTGTATAGAATAGGTTATGCCTATCCACATGAGTTGACCTATGCTGCCACATGATTAGGTTGTACCTTACCACATGGGTCGGGACGTATAAAGCCACATGGATGGATCATACCTAGCCACATGACTGAATCAAGCCTGTCCACATAGGTTAGATCATATCTTACCACATGGGCCAGGGTCATGCCTAGTCACATGGGTTAATTGTAACTAGCCATATGGGTTTGGTCGCACATAACCATATAAATTTGAGTCGATCTAATTTAGCGCATCAACTTAACTCAAGTCGACTCTAATTAGAATCCTCTTATCAAATTATATTTCAAAAGTATAAATTATCAAGAATAACTCAAATCTATGAGTTAAAGAATTTAAATCCGTAATTTTAAATTTAAAACTAATTAAATCATAGTAATTCACACATAATTCTTAAAATACAAAAATATCTAATTAAAAAAATTAGATCCATTAATCTAAAAATAAGAATTTTAATAGTTAAATCAATATTAAAACTCACTTAAGCTTAAAAGATTAATATAAATCAAATAATCATTCTAATATCATGAATCAATTATCATTATTTATTAATCATAAAATTTTAAAAATTCAAATATTGTTATGCATCATAAAATTTATTACAATTCCAATATCAATATTTCAAAACATAAATCAAACCAAATAAAAAAGGAGAAATGATCCTACCTTTCCTCGGTTATTCTTTTCTCAAGATCATCTCCTAGAAGTCTTCTCCTTGATCCTCCCATTGTCAGGCTTGGTGAGGAATGAGGAAAGAGGAGCCCCCTTATATAGGAGAAGATGAGATCTCCCCAAAAGGTAAGTAAATATTTAATTTTATATTAAATTTATTTTTTATTTTTCTTTCACACATAAAGATAGAAATATAATATTCATTTATAATGGTTCACACTTAAAATGGAATGTATATTATTCACATCACTTATTAGAAAATAAATCAATCAATATTCTAATTGATTAGTAAGATTCTTAACTTATCCACGTGATTAAGGAAATCAAATTTAATTATTTCCTTAACTATAACACACAAACATGAAAGTTAATAATAAAGTAATAAATTATTTATAGTAATTAATTTATATTAAGGGAGAAATCATTGGTGATTACAGTATTACCCATTAGTTGCATATGTGTAACAAGTGTTTCGATTTAATATGTTAAATTATTACTAATAAAACATTAATGACCTTATCAATACCCTTATTTTTATTTATTTATTTTTGTAAACACCTTGTCAAGCAACTAGTAAATATATCAGTTTAGAGTGATTCCAGACTAACTTGACTAGTTCAAATCATTTGACCTAATCAAGATCAATCAAATCTAAATTAGACTAGTCTAGGGTGATTCCAAACCGGTTCTATAAGGATTTAAGGTTAATTCTATTAGGTCATAATTGGATTGAATTTGATTTAAGCTAATTGAGCTATTCCAATTAAGGTTTTAGTTGATTAAAGACTATTGAGAGATTGCTATTTTAAGCCTTTATGATTTGATAAATTTAAAGGTTTATTTGAAGATGTTATTTGAAAATAATTATTGATTTCTTACTTTTCTTAAGTTTATGATATTAATATGATTATACTATGTAGTAGATGTAACTAGGCTACTGGTCTATATTGGAAGTGCAACCTGTGAAAGGAGCTACAGACCCATCACAGTGTAAAGCCATCAATTGACATAATCTAGTAAATCATACATAAAGCATGGTCTGTTGTAATATTTGATCATACTATTTCTTGGATGCATGTGTGAATGAATGAGTGAATGTAAATGAATGATCATGGATGTTTATGTATCTCCTGCGAGGGTAGGTATGACAATTCCCTTCGGTGATTAGCGGACCATCGAGGCGTGATGGTTAGAGCGGTTCCTCCATCATCCGCTGTTGGGAGGAACGTGTCCCCATTTAGGCGGGTGAGGATACCACTCCATCCGCTGTTCGGAGTGCGATATGGATTATCTCCATCCGCTATTGGGAGAATCCATCCCGTGGAGTATGCCTCTCCATTCGCTATTGGGAGAGTGCACCATCTGGTATGATATACGCCTTTGTTATCTAGTTATCTTGTATGTGTTGCATGTGACCGATGCATGATTGTTTTCGATGTTTAAGTTTTATAATGAATTGATATATTATTATTTCTTATTAAATTATTGATATTTTTTCATGAATGTTAAATTATTTTTATGATTTTTTCGAGGTTCCTACCAAATGTGTGTTGTTGATATATTTTTATCTTATATTTATTTTCAGCATAATCTATAATTTTGCAATAGATATGAAGCTTGGGTGGAGGAGACTTATGACCCTACCAAGAAGATATGATCTTTTTTTATTAATAAAATATTTAATATTTTAAAGGCAAGGATTTGAATTTAAAAAAGAGAGTGTATTCTATAAATTATGAATAATAAAATAATAATTTATTATATTTTATAAATATGGGATGTGATAAATACTCTATGGTTTATAAACTTTTGATAACATATTAACTTAGTCGTCAACAAGTGTTTTATCATTTAAACCCTTAGTGCAATTCTTTACAAGAAGTAAGATATAGGATACAAGCATATTCTAAACCAAAACTGAGAGAAAAGATGTAGAATGTATATATTTTCCATATTAAAAAAAATTCTCCCACTTGGTTTGATGCCTCAGGGTTTTTTCAACTATTCTATAAAGAAATATCCGAGATGATATTTTTACCTTTCTCTAGTCTAGATCATATCCTTCAAACAATTTATGAAAAAAATTAAATTTTACTTTCTCGACAATCAATGCTCAAGAAATCAATAATCATTCAACAAGACTAATAAATTATTAGATCTCATGGATGAGATCCAATAAGAGTTAAAAAGAGATTATTGGGTAGAGACCCATTAATCTAAGAGGCTTGGGTAATTAGATGGAGATTCAGTACCCAATAGGGAAGGATTCATTAGGGTTGACGTGGGACCTCTATAAATATGAGGGAATCAAAGGTCCATAGGTTGGGACTTTCTGATATCCACCTCCTATTCTTCTCTCCCTAGAGAGAGGAGCATCTTCACAACCCCTACCGTGTGGATCACCACTAGAGAGGAGATTGCTTAACCTCCATCATCCCCCATGGATCTATAGGATTTCAGGGATATATGATCTCCTTATTGTCACGAACGGTCATCGCACACTCGCAGCAACTTCGTTCAACGTTCCGTCCGTCGCTTGCCCATGCTTGTACATATCCTTGGCAGCCTGTTTTGCCATGTTTTGGTGTGTTTTTCCTTGTAAAAATGTAGTAAATAGTAGCTGCAGCGCAGCAGAACAATCGCTCGCTACATCTGCCTATGAACCTAAAAACAGCTCCGTTTTCATGTGCCGCGGGCTGATTTCTGTAGGCCGCGGCCATGAAAATTGTGTCAGCCATCTCAGCACCACAGAACCCCAGGGTGTACATGGTGGATGGGGCTTCAGTATAGTATCGAGCGTTGAACACTTTCACAAGTTTGCACGTCAACTTGACGGAAACTTGCCTTCGCGCCCAGCACTTGGGGAGTAGTTGTTTGCGGACTTACAGCTGCTCATTCACCCCTCTAAAGTCCTTGTTTTCCTCCTCTCTTTCTCTGCTTTCTTGCACTCCAAGTGCTCGCTCAATTGCTTATAAAGCTTCCCTCTTCGTGAGACGTCGGGACTTGTCCGTCGCTCGTTCCAACAACTAATCAACTTCTCTTTTTACAGGTCCTACGGGACCTACACGAGGTTGCAGCTCGGTTGACCCTTTGCGGACGTGTATGTCGCAAGGGCACCTCAAGACTTAAGCAATCCAAGCTAAGTCCGATCAAAGTGGGCGCAAAGGCGGTTCTTGACTTAGGCAACTTCAGCTAAGTCGGTGGCTTGCCGCAAGGGTGCCTCACCACTTAGGCAATTCTTGCTAAGTGCGTGACATTATGGTATCAGAGCGGGTAAGCAATTTGAGCAAGTAGCGAAGAAATTTCGCAATCTCGCCATGGCGAAACAGCATGGTGAATCGAGCAAGATGGGGCAAGCCGGAATGTTACCCCAAGCAGCTACAGGAGGTTGCATGTGCAAACTCGCTCTCACGTTGCAGGCCGCTTCGCGAGGAGCGAGGCGTGAGCATGAAGAGCGAAGGGGGCTGCTCACCACGAGCGGAGGAGGCGCAATCTGGGCGCCAACCGGAAGAAAGAGCCATAGAGAGAGGTCACAGCGGTGGAAACCCGCTTGGATATTCTCGGCGAGCTTGGATGAACTCTACCAAGGCCAAAGTAGGCTTCTTGGCATAGAGAGCTCGCAAGAAGAAGCTGAATCCCGGATCGACAAGGTTGAAGCCTTAGTCGACCGACGACGGATGACACAAAGGACTCTCGTGCAACACTTGCAAGAAATGGTGACGGAACTCACTTCCAAAGTGGCGATGCTCACAAGGGCGTTGAATGCGGGGAAGCAACACCGTGTTGCGCCAACACAAAGCTTCAGGCGCCCAACCCACATTGTTATGGGGGGTGCTAGAGATCTTGAAGGAGCTCGAGAATTTTCTGTTTGATATGGAACAGATTTTCGAGCTCACGAGGCGGACTCGAGGACACCAAAGTTTCGATAGCGACTATGTATATGAGCGGTGATACAAAGCTTTAGTGGAGAACCCGTTGGGAAGAGATTCACAAGGTCGAGTGCTAAGTGGACACATGGGATGACTTGAGCGTGAGTTGAGAACTCAATTCCTACCCGAAAACACCGAGTTCGTCGCAAGGAGGAAGTTGAGACAACTCCACCAAACGACTTCCATTCGGGACTATGTGAAGTAATTTTCTATACTAATGTTGGACATTCAAGGTATGTCTGAAAAAGATAAGCTGTTCAGCTTTCTTGATGGCTTGAAGCCATGGGCTCAACAGGAACTTCATCGACTAATGTCACTGATTTGGTTGGAGCAATTGCAGCCGCAGAAAGGCTTACCGACTTTGCTTCTTCAGAGGACCCGAGGAAGAAGAAGCAGTCCATAGGAAATCACCAAACAAGGCACCCTCCTGGGAAGGAATCTAGGGGTGACCAACGGAAGAAGAGTTTCCATAAGGGGCCAAACTCAAACGGTAAGACCTCAAAACCTAGGAGATGTTTCTTGTACGGAGGACCACATAGTGTATGGGAGTGCCCGCAAAAACAGGCACTTAATGTCTTATCGGCTTCCATCAGACCCCCTAAGCCAAACAAGGGCAAGGCAGTTGCCCTCAGTTCGAGTAGCTCCGAGTCGGGCAGCGACGATGAGAAGTCGCAAGGACCCCGAATGGGTGCGATGCGTTTGTTGAATGCATTGCGGGGTCAAGTGGGGGAGAACCTGGCCGAAAGTAACAAAAGCAGAAGTAGTGAGTGATGTATGCGTAAACATCGGACTCAGATGGCCAAACCACCCGAGCAATGGTGGACACGGGTGCTACTCACAACTTCATCGTCGACCGAGAAGCAAAGCGGCTTGGGTTAATCTTAGAGAAGAACCCAAGTCGGATGAAGGCTGTTAACTCGGAGGCTAAGAAAATCTCTGGACTAGCTAAGGAAGTCTCCATCAAGATCGGATCGTGGAGCGGGCGCCAAACATGATGGCGGTGCCATTGGATGACTTCCAAGTGATTCTTGAATGGAGTTCATGCATGCAGAAAGTTGGTGCCGATGCCATTCCTAGACTCCATATGTCTAATGGGAGGTGACAACCCTTGTATGGTTTCTGTCTACTCAAAGAGGAACCCAGGATCCCCAAAGAACTATCGGCTTGAAGGGGATACACAAAGGAGAGTTAACTTTTGTGGCTGCGATGAAGTTAGAAACACTCGATGGGGAAGCCCAAAGAACCTCTGCTGCGGTGGCAAATGTCTCAAGGAGTTCAAGATGTTATGCCACCGAGTTGCCGAAAGAAAACTCGCCACCACGAGAGGCGTGGATCATCTTATTGAGTGGAACCAGGAGTGAAGCCTCCAAATGCCGAGACCACCATACCGCATGCCCCTCCCGAGTTGGCGAGAGCTCAAAAAGTAGTTGGATGAACCTGCTAAGCGGTGGTCTCATTCGTAGTTCCAAAGCACCATTCGAGCTCCAGTTCTCTTCCGAAGAAACAAGATGGGAGTCTCCGACTATACATCGATTATCGAGCCCTTAACAAGGTGATCGTGAAGAACAAATATCTCATCCTCTCATTGCGGACTTGTTCGACCAACCGACAAAGCAAAGTATTTCTCGAAACTCGACCTTCGGTCGGGTATTTAGCAGTGCGCGATTCTGAAGGTGATGAAGCGAAGATTACCTGTGTGACCAGGTATAGAGCGTTTGAGTTCTTGGTGATGCCTTTCGGCTTAACCAATGCTCCAACCACATTTTGTACTCTTATGAACCAGCTATTCAAGGAGTATCTGGACAAGTTTGTGGTTGTCTACTTGGATGATATCATCGCTACAAATAACACTTGAGGAGCATATTGAACACCTCCGAACAATCTTCAAAGTTCTCAGGGAGAATTCTTTGTTCGTAAAAAGAGAGAAGTGCTACTTTGCTCAGAAAGAGATCTTGTTCTTGGGGCATCGGATCGGCGACGGTTCCATTCAGATGGATAAAGCAAAGGTGCAAGCAGTTGTGGACTGGCAAACTCCAAAGAAGGTGCCTGAACTGAGATCCTTCCTTGGGTTTATGAACTACTATCAATGCTTCATACTAGGGTATTCGAAGCGTGCAACTCCACTAACAGAGTTGTACCTTGAGATGGTCCGACAAATGTGAAGCGGCATTCCAAGACCTAAAGGCTGCCATTCTAGAAGAACCAGTGCTCAAATTGCCAGACTATGGGAAGCCCTTCGAAGTCCATACAGATGCTTCAGACTTCGCTATTGGGGGAGTGCTTATGCAGGAGGGCCATCCGGTGGCCTATGAAAGTGTCGATAGTAGTTAGGCAATAGGGGGACTCGGATCGATACTTGTGGTGGTCGACCGATTTTGAAGTATGCAACCATTGCCGCACCCTACAATCGCTTCAAACAGAGGAAGCGGCGAAGCTAATGATGAAGAATGTGGTGAAGTATTGGGGAGTCCCGCACAATATTATAAGTGATCGAGATGCTCGGTTTCTGGGACGATTTTGGACCAAGTTGTTCAAATTGTTGAGGTCGAAGCTATACTTCTCCACAAGCCTCCACCCCTAAACGAATGGCCAAACTGAGAGAATAAACTCTCTCCTAGAATAATATCTTCAGCACTACGTGAGTGCCAACCAACGAGATTGGGTGAAGTTGTTGGACATAGCCCAATTCTCCTACAACCTACAACACCAGCTCTGATCCAACAAGAGCCCCTTTGAGATCATCACTGGACAACAGTCGTCGACTCCTCACACTTTGGCTATTGGATATACGGGGAGTAGTCCATCCGCATATCACTTGGCAAAAGAATGACATCAAAATGCAGATATTACGTAGGCCTACTTGGAGAAGACGGCCAGAAAGATGAAGAAGTGGGCAGACTTGGGAAGGCGACCCCAGGAATACAAAGTCGGCGATTTGGTGTTGGTGAAGCTCCAACTAGCATCACTCCAATTTTTTAGAAACAAGGTGCATAAAGGATTGGTGCGCAAGTATGATGGCCCCTTCCCAATTATCAGTAGGGTAGGCAACGTTTCCTACAAGTTGCAACTGCTAGCGTGGCTCAAGATTCATAATGTTTTCCATGCCAAAGAACTTGAAAGCCTACCACTCCGATCCGCAAGATGCTTCTCGAGCGTTCAACTCGTCCACCTCCCACCAGAGCTTCCTACGAGAAGCGAGTTGAAACCATTTTAGCAGATCGCAGGACAATGCTACCCAATGGAGCTGAACAGATTGAATACTTGGTGAAGTGGCAAAAACTTCCCAAAACCAAAGCCAGTTGGGAGCCAGAAGACACCCTCCGACATGAAGAAGTAGCTATCAAAGCATATCAAAGAGTGTCAACGAGGGCGTCGACAGCTTAAGTGGGGGAGAATGTCACGAGCGATTAAATCGCACACTCGCAGCAACTTCGTTCAACATTCCGTCCATCGCTTGCCCATGCTTGTACATATCCTTGGTAGCCTGTTTTGCAATGTTTTGGTGTGTTTTTCCTTGTAAAAATGTAGGAAACAAGAGCTCTGGCAAATAGCAAACAGAATGATCGCTCACGCATCGCTTAGGAACCCAAAAATAACTCCGTTTTCATGTGCCGCGGCTGATTTAGATGAGGCATGCCATGAAAATTTTGTTAGCCATCTCAGCACCACTCGGAACCCCTGGGTGGCACATGGTTGGATGGGGCTTCAGATAGTGTCGGGCATTGAACACTTTCACAAGTTTGCACGTCAACTTGACGGAAACTTGCCTTCGCTACTGGCACTTGGGGAGTAGTTGTTTGCGGACTTGCACTGCTCATTCACCCCTCTAAAGTCCTTGTTTTCCTCCTCTCTTTCTCTGCTTTCTTGCACTCCAAGTGCTCGCTCAATTGCTTGTAAAGCTTCCCTCTTCGCGAGACGTCGGGACTTGTCCGTCGCTTCGTTCCAACAACTAATCAACTTCTTTTACAGTCCTCACGGGACTGCACGAGGTTGCACTCCGACCCTTTCATGCGGACGCGCGTATGTCGCAAAGGGCGCCTCAAGACTTAGGCAATCCAAGCTAAGTCCAATCGAAGTGGGCGCAAAGCGGTTCTTGACTTAGGCAACTTCAGAAGTCGGTGGCTTGCCGCAAGGGTACCTCACCACTTAGGCAATTCTTGCTAAGGTCCATAGGTTGGGGCTTTCTGATATCCACCTCCTATTCTTCTCTCCCTAGAGAGAGGAGCATCTTCACAACCCCTACCGTGTGGATCACCACTAGAGAGGAGATTGCTTAACCTCCTTCATCCTCCCCCATGGATCTATAGGATTTCAGGGATATACGATCTCCTTATGTACTATCTTTCTCACATACGCAATTTTTAATTTCTTAGATTTGATTTTACATACCAATCTTTGCACAACGATGAAATATTTTCATAGAAATCTAGGATATTTTATTTTTTGTTCTTCTACTACGCATGTGATGTCGCCCCTAGATTTCCCAATAAGAACTCCTTCAGACTCAGTGAATCATTATCTCCATAATAATTTACTTGACTCATCGACTACAGACGTACTAAGCCACTACATCACAGTCCCCAAATGATACAGAGAGAATCCAACCTTTGGACTTATTTGTCCTTAGTTACCATATATCTATAGTCTCTCATCCATCTAATATCCGAGAGATCGTATATCGGGCATGGTGCTATCAGGCCCATACGATTTCCACTCGAGTCTCACTCTAAATGGATTCTCCTAGAGAACTCTTTCTCTCTCAATCCGAATGACCATAGCCAGGGATTTTCCTGAGCAAGAATACATGGGATATTCCTCTTATGATACCAAGAGTGAATGATCCTCTATTGATACTCAATAGCCTTTATAAGGTTGGCTGCCACTCCTAATAACCGGTTATACTAGATCTGGAACTTCCAAACCTATAAGTCCGGTATCAAAGAGTTGAATACTCATACAGAACATCTTTGGTGTCTCAAGTCTAAGGACTAGATATACTACTGGGACTACGGAATCGTTGTCTGACAACATATATCATTAACCATCCAGCATTTCGTAAGTGGATCAATCAGTGAACTCATTCTCCAATGAGCACCTACACTGTATCCTTAGTGTCCCCACACGAGTAGCTATGAGACTAGTCACTTCCATCATATGGACAAATATACAAGATACACGCCTATCCTGGTTATCTCGATGTCCCTCTTGAGTAACCTATGATCGGAATTATTTAGGGTTTGTGTTTAAAGGTGAATCAATCTCATTATCGTGATCTCATCACAATCTGATTTCCATTACACAGATCCAAGGACATTACAATATACATATAGATAATGTAAGAAAATACTAGTAATTATAAGTAAAGAGATTGACGCAACGTGTTACAAGTGTCATCACTCATGTAATTGGCTTGTAAAGCACCTATAACTAATAAAATCCTACTTGACCTAAAGTCAATCACCTACGTAATCGATCCCTATTAGACCTTTGTGATGCTCAATAACAATTTGAGACAACGGCTTCATTAGTAGATCTGTAATGTTATCTTTAGATGGAATACTTTTCATTATTACATCTCTTCGGGCCACAATCTCTCTAATAAATTGGAACCTCCTCAAAACACTTCTGATGAGACTCAAGTTCCCTCATTTGAGCAATCACCCCATAGTTGTCACAATATAAGAGAATCAGCTCTTTGCTGCCTAGCACGATTCCTAGATCTGTGATGAACTTCTTCATCCAGACTCCCACCTTTGTTGTCTCTATCACAGCAATGTACTCTACCTCTGTGATCGAGTTGGTAGTAGTATCTTGTTTGGAACTCTTCCAGTATACTGCTCCTGTATTCATGGTGAATACATACCTTAAATTAGACTTGTCATCATCGATATCGGATTGCAAGCTCGAGTTTGTGTAACCCTTAACCCTGAGGCTACTTTCTCCATATACCAATAAAAGATCCTTAGTCCTTCTCAAGTACTTAAGGATATACTTTAGTGCTTTCTAGTGCTCCAAGCTTGGATCCACCTGATACCTGCTCGTGACACTCAAAGCATATGCTATATCAGGCCTGGTACATAGCATAGCATATATGACAGACCCTATGCTGAGGCATATGGTATCCTATCCATGTGTGCCCTTTTTTCAAGAGTTTTTGGGGGACATACTCTTAGAAAGTAATAGCCTATGTCTCATCGGTATGAGACTTTTCTTGAAATTTTTCATGTCAAACCTTTTGACAATGGTGTTTATGTACCTAGATTGGGACAAGCCAAGCATCCTCTTAGATCTATCTCTATAGATTTGAATCCCCAATATGTAGGATGCTTCTCCTAAGTCTTTCATGAAAAAGTGTCTAGAAAGCTAAGCCTTTACAGTGGAAACTATTCCTACATCATTTCCAATTATTAGGATATCATCCACATATAACACCAAGAATGTGATAGCGCTCCCACTTACCTTCCTGTACATACATGATTCATCTTCATTCTTAACAAAGTCATAAGATCTAATCGTCTCATCAAATCTTATGTTCCAACTTCAGGAAACCTGCTTTAGTCCATAAATGAGCTTAAGCAACCTGCACACCTTATTTGGACTCTGCTTGGACATGAATCTCTTAGACTGTATCATATACACCTCCTCCTCGAGATTGTTATTGAGGAACGTAGTGTTAGAACCCTCCGCGGATTCTAAGCTTGGGGTTGATCTCTATAGGGGATCGGCCTCCTTGGAACTCTATAGGGGTTCCTTCCTCCAAGTTGCTGCACAAAGGCTGCAAAATATTGATCTATTCATTGATTAAAAGAGGATGAATACATGGCTATTTATAGGGCTTCTAAGCTCCAACTCCTAATAGGACTCTTACTTAAGACTCCTACTTCTAACCAACTTCTAATTATGACTCCTCTAGTAGGACTTCTACTTCTAATAGGACTCTCTTCCTAATAGGACTTCTACTTCTAATAGGACTCTTTTCTTAATAAAACTCTTACTTATAATAGGACTCCTTTCCTGATAGGACTTCTACTTCTAATAGGACTCTTTTCCTAATAGAACTTCTACATATAATAGGACTCCTTTCCTAAGAAGCAACCTAACCCTAACCTAGCCACTTCTTCACCTCTTTAATAGGGGGTCGGCTAGATAGGATTTACATGAATGCCCTTATCAATGAAACTAAATTAGGACTCTCATAGCTAGAGTCCTAACAGACCCGCCCTCTTCAAATCAGCCTTGTCCTCGAGGCTGACGTTCCATGACTTCTGGGGATTTGATCTTCAAGTCGTCGTAGTTCTCCCAAGTGGCATCTTCTGCTGGTATGTTTGCCCACTGTATTAACACTTTAGTAGCAGGTCGTCGTCATCGATTCATGATTCGTCGATCAATAATGGCACTTGGTTGGGTCTGGAGCTCTCCTTGGGTAGTTATATTTGGTAGATGGCTTTGGGTCAGTCTCGTGTTGTCCCAACTGAGCTTCAAACATGATACATGGAAGACTGGATGGATTCGGGAGTCAAGTGGCGGGTAAGTCCAATCTATATGCTACTTCTCGATGCGCTCCAAGAAATATTTTAGGCTTTTATGGTCGGTCTTGATGTGAAAGTGTCACCCAATTAAGTATGGTCTCCATTTGGACACCGCATGCACAATCGCGAGCATCTCCTTGTCGTAAATAGTCATCTTGAGGTGGGAAGGAGATAATGCCTTACTAGTATAAGCGAGGGGTCGGCCATCTTGTATTAATACAGACCAATTCCTCGCTCCGAGGCATCGCTTCAATAATAATAGTCTTATCGAAGTCGGGTAATGCTAGTATTGGCGTTGTTATCATTGCGACTTTAAGTTCCTCGAAGGCGGTGGTGGCTTTGTTCGACCACTGAAATCATCTTTTTCAGCAAGGAAGTAAGGGGTGTACTGATCTTTCCATAGTCTTTCATGAACTTATGGCGAGAACTGTTAAAACCAAGAAAGCCGCAGCGATGATTTTATGTTCCTCGGGTTGGCCATTCTGCATTGCTTCAATTTTGAGGGTCCACCGCCACACCTTCCTCTCGATATGATATGCCCAAGATATTCCACTTTTTGTCGAAGAAAGCTACACTTCATTTTTTTGACAAAAGAACATGTTCTCAAAATTGTCAAAACAAGTCTTAAGTGTCGAATATGACTTTCAAGAGAAGGGTGTAAATAAGGATATCGTCAAAGAAAACTAGTACAAACTTTCAAGATAACTCTGGAAAATATCATTCATAAGGCTCTGGAAGGTGGAGGGAGCATTGGTGAGACCAAAGGGCATTACCAGTAAATTCATAGTGACCGTTGTGCGCTCGAAGGTAGTTTTCAGATGTCTTCTTCGCACACTCGTATTTGATGATACCCTGATCGAAGGTCCAACTTTGTGAAGACTCATGCTCCTTTTAATTCATCAAGCAATTCATCTACTACTGGAATAGGATACTTGTCCTTGATGGTTATGTCGTTGAGAGCTCGGTGAATCAACGCACATTCACCATGTTCCGCCTTTCTTTCGTACGAGGAGCACTGGTGAAGAGTAGGGGCTGCAACTTGGCAAAATAACTCCTGTTTCAAGCATCTCTTTTATAATCCTTTCTATTTTATCTTTTTGGAGATGTGGATACTGATATGGTCGAGTATTTGCTGGAGGTTTCCTCGGGAGAATCGGTATACGATGATCGTGCGGCGATTAGGAGATAGGTCATGGTTCACAAATATATCTGAAAATTCAGCAAGCAAGGAAGTAGGTTTGGATCTTCAAATTTGGTTGGCTCTCCCTTAGGTTGCTGCTCAAGTTGTACCAAAAGCCGCTGCATGCTTTGTGCAAAACTTTCTCCATTCGTTGTGTGCAAATTGTTGTTACGTCGCCCCCACGTTTCCCGTATAGTATCACCTGTTTCCCCTTGCTGTAAAATTTCATAATTAGTTTCAAAAAATTCTAGGAAACATCACCTAATGTTGTCAACCATTCGATGCCAAGCACGGCCTCATAATCATCGAGAGAGAGGAGGAAAAAATCTGCAATTATCTCTTGGTCCTGCAGCAACAGTTTCACCTGTGGGCACTTACGATCACACTTCAAAATTCGTCCATCTATGAATTTAACATTGAACCTGCTGCAATTCTCAATAGGTAAGGCCATCCGGACAGCAACCTTGCTGTTCATAAAATTATTAGTGCTCCCGGTGTCAATAAGAACAGTGATTGGTTGTTGCTTCAGAAATCCTCCCACTTTCATTGTTTGCGGGTTCGCATAACCGGCAAGGGCATGCATCATAATATCAATTGGCTACTGTTCTTCATCTATGACCTCTTCCTCATGCTCCTGGACCTCCTCCTTCATGTCTTCAAGAGGTTCAATCAATAGGAGGCGGCCCCTTTTGCAGCGATGATCACGGTTCCACGGCTCGTCGCAATGCCAACAAAGACCCTTTGCTGATCGATCACGTAGTTCTTCTCTTGTTAATTTTTTGGGCAGCGAAGGATGGCTGGGAGTAGAAGGGGGTTTATATGTTGAGGTTCTAGGAGTGGTTCCCATCCTCCGAGAATCTTGGTTGAGTCGTTCTTCTTGTATTCGGGCAAAAGAAATCGCAGCCATCACGCATGCGAAGTCACATCGTGCCTTAACTTCCCCTTTTATCTCTGGCTTGAGTCCTTCGATAAATGTTCCTAACAATTAACGGTCAGTCCAATCACGAGCAAGGTAAGATAGCTTCTCAAACCTGGTTTGGTACTATTGAATCGTAAAGGTTTGTCGAATCTTTGCGAGTTGGCCGTCGATATTTTCATACTCCGTAGGTCCAAACGGTTCAACAAAGCATTCTTAAATTGATTCCATGTCAGAGCCTCATGATTATATTCCAGCTAATTGTACCATTGAATAGCATCTCCTTCAAGGTGGATGACAGCAATCTCCACCACAGCATTATCCGACGTTCGGTAGTAGCGAAAGTAACGTTCTGCGCGCGAAATCCACCCCGTTGGGTCTCCTTCTTCCCATCGTGGGAAGTCCACCCTCATGCGTGGCTGAAGCACGTCCGAGGGCTGTCCCTCCTTCTCTGGGGTCCTTTCTAAATTCTCTCCTTGTTGCAGTTTGGTTGGACTCGATGGTTGTCCAATTCTGAATTCTGCAAACAAAGCGCGCAATTTGTCTTCCAAGCGCGATTCAAGCCGTGATTCAATCTGAGATTCCCATGCTTCAAATTTGGCATCAATTGGATCTTGGGAAGCCATAGCATATGTCTGTAGATCAGAGATGCCCTTGTCTTTTTTTTGTTGACGGGTTAATGGCATGGGGTGGTGGAAGGTTCGGACAATAGATTAGTGATTGAAGGGTTCAGCTATAATGGTTTACTGTTTTGGGCTGTGGTTTTTGATGCTGTTAGGGTTATGAAACTAGGTTATGATGGCTGCATCTTGAGGCTAGAGGGATGCCCTAAAGACGTCTTGGTTTGTGGCAGCAAGGTGGCTAGGGTTTGGTAGGTTACGAAGAAGAAAAAAGGACCAAGGTGCAATACCAGATTTTTGCGAAAAATTCCAGCAGTAAAGATGTAATTTTTCCAGAAATTTTCAAAAGAGATTCAAGTAAAACTCAAAGGGGATCTACTGATAAGGAAGAGGTAATACTGTAAAAAATTTTGCAGGAAGAAACGACAACAAGAGGTTTGGAAAAATTGAGAATCACGGAGAGGTATTATAGCAGATTTTTACGCCTAAAGTGCAGCAGATTGGACGTAAAAGATAAGTGGTTTTATTGAGAATTTTTCGACAAAACCAAAGGAAAACCACTGTTAGGAAGTGTCAAAGCCGTAGTAAAAATTTCATAGAGAATTGGATAGAAAAACATAGTAGCAAGATCAAAAAGGCAAAGCTATGCGGCTGAAATTCTGCAGCAGTGACTTTCGTTGTAGAGATGAAAACTTTGCGACGAAAAGTTTATGCAGCAATTATAGGAACGAATTTTTTTGGATTTTTTGAATTAGTATAACTAAATTGCAGCAGCAGTAGGGTAGATAACCAGAACCTGTTGCAATTCACGGGAAGATCAAAGGATAATCTACGGTGGTGGAGATGACGGCGGAATTCAGCGATGATCTTCTAAGCAATTGTGGGAATTGCTTTGCGCGGTTGTGGAGGGCTGGTGGATGGTTGTGGAAGGGCAGCGAGATACCAAGAATGCTGCTCTGATACCAAGTGTTAGAACCCTCCGCGGATTCTAAGCTTGGGGTTGATCTCTATAGGGGATCGGCCTCCTTGGAACTCTATAGGGGTTCCTTCCTCCAAGTTGCTGCACAAAGGCTGCAAAATATTGATCTATTCATTGATTAAAAGAGGTTGAATACATGGCTATTTATAGGGCTTCTAAGCCCCAACTCCTAATAGGACTCTTACTTAAGACTCCTACTTCTAACCAACTTCTAATTAGGACTCCTTCTCTAGTAGGACTTCTACTTCTAATAGGACTCTCTTCCTAATAGGACTTCTACTTCTAATAGGACTCTCTTCCTAATAGGACTTCTACTTCTAATAGGACTCTTTTCCTAATAAAACTCTTACTTATAATAGGACTCATTTCCTAATAGGACTTCTACTTCTAATAGGACTCTTTTCCTAATAGAACTCCTACATATAATAGGACTCCTTTCCTAAGAAGCAACCTAACCCTAACCTAGCCGGCCTCTTCACCTCTTTAATAGGGGTCGGCTAGATAGGATTTACATGAATGCCCTTATCAATGAAACTAAATTAGGACTCTCATAGCTAGAGTCCTAACACGTAGTTTCCACATCTATCTGCTAGATTTCATAGTGTGATGTAATAGTCAATAAAATTCAGATGGATTTTAGCATGGCTATGGGTGAGAATATTTTGTCATAGTCAACACCTTGGCTTTGACAATACCCCTTAACCACTCGCCTTGCTTTATAGGTCTCTACCTTTCCATCTACTCCGATCTTCTTCTTGAAGATCCACTTGCAGTCAATGGATACGATACCCTCGGGTGTATCAACTAGGTTCCAAACCTTGTTGGAGTACATGGAATCCATCTTTGAATTCATAGCTACTTACCACTTCCCGGAGTCTATACTCGTAATAGTCCCCTCATAGGTCTAAGGATCAATATTCTCTCCTCTGATATATCCCACATATCTCTCAAGAGGATGCGATACTCTTCCGAACCTACATAAAATTGGAACTTATGTGCTAGGTACCTGAACAGACTCTAGCTATGGAATGGTACTTGAGCTAGATTCTTCAACCTCGCTCAACTCTATAACGCTCCAACTATCTCCACCAAGAATGTGTTTCTTCTCAAGGAATATTAATTTCTTGGCTACAAAGATTTTTTGGTCCTTGGGGTGATAAAAAAAATGCCCACAAGTTTCCTTAGGGTATTCCACTAACTTGCATCGTTCCATCTTGGATTCCAACTTATTGGGATTATGTCTTTTAACGTGTGCAGGCAGCCCCAAATCTTAACAATCTTAAGATCGACTTCTTCCTTTTCATATCTTATATGGTGTAGACATTAACGACTTAGTTGGAACTCTATTCGTAGAGTAAGTCATGGGACACTAGAGCATATCCCCGAATGAGATGGGTAGATTGGCAAAACTCATCATGGATTACACTATGTCTAACAGTATGCGATTTCTCCTTTCGGATACACCATTGAGCTAGGGTATATAAGAAGGTATCCATTGGAACAAAATCCCATGGTCCTTGAGGAATTAAGTGAACTCTATATTCAAGTACTCACATCATCGATCCGATCGAACAGTTTTGATACTCTTTCCTGATTGGTTCTCTACTTCATTCTTATACTCCGTAAATTTCTCGAAGGCCTCAGACTTATACTTCATCAAGTATACATGTTTGTACCTAGAGAAATCATTAATGAAAATAATGAAATAGGAATAAACACATATAGCTTAAGTTAATATAGGACCACATACATCACTATATATGAGTTCCAACAACTTAGTGGCTCTCTCTCCAATTCTACTAAATGAAGATTTGGTCATCTTTTCATGAAGGCAATGTTCACAAGTCGTATATAACTCAGAGTTAAATGGATCTAGGTATCTATCCTTTAGCAACTTTTGAATCCTTCCCTCATAGATATTACATAGCCTACAACACTATAGGTATGCACTTCATTTTGTTTTCTGTTGGACACACTTATATTCATGATGTGTGGAATAGTGTCTAACATAATCAAATAATTATGCAATATTTCTCTCGTGATGATCTCATCATCCTTAATAATTGAACAACTATTATTCTCAAAAACTACTTTATAACTATTCAATGTCAAATATGAAATAGATATAATATTTTTGGTAATAGAGAGAAAAAAATAACATACATCCAATGCAATAATATCGCTACCAAGCAGATGCAAAATGACCTCATCGACAATAACAACAGCAACTCTTACTTCATTGCCCATCTTAAGGTCCATCTCGTCTCTCACCAATCTCCTAGGCTTTTGCCAAAACTTGCAACAAATTACAGATATGATAAGCACCATCGGTATCCAATACTTATATGTTATCATATGAGTCAGATAAATGGAGCCTGATTATGAATGTACTTGAAGCTTCTCCAAGCTTCTGTTTCGCCTTTTTTGTAAGATACTCCTTATAATTTCTCTTCCAATGTCGATCTTTGTTGTAGTGGAAGCACTGGCCTTTGTCCTTTGTCGGGTCCTTCATAGCAATCTTTGCTTTACCCCGCCTCTGCCCCTTGCCCTTCTTAAGGGACTTCTTTGTCTTCTTTTTCTCTATAGTCTTACTAGCATAGAGAATTATGAAAAGGAATCTAGTAGAGACTAAAGCACAAGATCCACACATAGGTTATCCTCTAGGACCATTCTTAGATTTGTGAATTTCTCTATCCACTCAATCATCTTAAGGATATTTCTGAACCGGTGTTCCCTTAGTCATCCTGGCGTAGAAGAGATTTTTTGATATCTCATATCGCTGAGTTCTTTCTTATTCCTCAAACAATTTACGAAGATGTAGGAGTATGGATCTAGCATCTATCTTTTCATATTATTTCTATAACTCGGGAGTCATGGAGCCCAACATGTAACATTGAGCAAGAGTTGAGTCATCTGTATATTTCACATAGTGAGCGATCTTATCCTCGCTTGCCCCTTCCATGGGCATAGGCATCATTATATCAAGGACACACGCGACTTTCTCCTCTGTGAGAACTATTCTTAGGTTATGAAGCCAATCCGCATAGTTTGGACCAGTGAGGTGATTGGCATCAAGTATGCAACGTAGAGAGTCTAATGGCGATATTTTTCTAAAAATAAAGATGTAGTAGAAATAAATAACATGCAGATTTTATAGAAATATAAATAATCAAGATATAGACTTCTATCTTGACATGCTCTCGCTATTTTTCGATCAAGTCACGTGACACCCTCAGCACGTGAAACAGAAGTCTCTGACAAACTTCTAGTGGAGATCGAGATCCAATCGACATCTTAGTGTAACCTCGAAGGACTCAACCAATCACATTAAGCCTAAAAGGTAGGCAACTCTTGCCGATCACAACTCTTTATGATTTTAGTCTTGTTCGGCCTCCGAACCACCATGGCCTCGAGGGTCTCGACCAACTATGATGTTTGTTTAAGTCATCACCATCTTTATAAGATGAGTTTGATTCGATGATATACCCTTAAGGAATTTGACCAAGCATACCATATCCTCAGGTCACCATGACATCTCTATATCATAGGTAAGATAGTGAATCGCAATATAGGTAAGTCTCATGGGACTCGACCAACTCAATTTATACCAAGAATCGGTTTCTACCTATAATGATGGAAGGCCATGTGGGTCAATCTAATTGCCTCATATTTACTGACTTAATATTATTGAGAGAGGGGATTTTTTATTTGGTCTCCTAATATGACGTGTCACATACATACATATTTAATATATATCTACATCGTATGCAAATATATATATATATATATATATATCTAGTAGGTGTATAAGCAATCACACCATATGATCATGGACCACATCCTAATATGATCAGGCTCAAGCCAGTGGGCCTAATCACTTACATCAAGATTTGTATATGTAGTGGTACATCTCCATGCCTTATAATCGTCCATCTCATCTTCGTCGGTTCTGTCGGCATCTCGACGCATCTCCATGCGTCGTGATGGTGCATCTCAACCTTGTGGGTCCCATTATTACTTCCACGCTCTCGTTGTATCTCTTCGTGTAATTACAACATAATTATAGGCACGCAGGCCTGATAATAAATAAGAAAAATAGAGGCATGTAGGCCCCAATAATAATAATCACATGTACACACACATCACAGGATCCATGATCATCTGTTTGCATCATACATCACATTTATACATCATCATCATATAGGACTACTAGATAAATAATAATAATTAATTAAATCTTTTAATTAGCTAATATTTTTTTTAAGTCAAGGGCATACAAATTTTTTTTAAAATTATGAAGGGTATTTTGGTAATTTAGAAAAAGAATAAAAGTGGAATTTCTAAAATTCTAAGGGGTAAAATTATCTTTTGGCCAAAAACCCTAATCCTCTTCCATTGTCTTCACTACATTACAGTCGTCGCCACCTTGCCGACGGTGGCCACTACGGGCGAGGGCGGCGAGGGTGCCGCAATAGGAGGGCGTAGTGCCTATAGCGGGCCGACGCCCCCTTTGTGGGCGAATGCCACTATGGGCGCCGCCCACCCCTTGCGCTTAGCGCTTAAGCGGGTGCAGGTGACACTTGCCCTTGTTGGCGGTCGCCCATGCTTTCGTGCCACCAGACCACCATCGCCTTGCGGCAGTTGTCGATTGCCAACAATAGCCTTATGAAAGCAGCAAGGGTAGCAGCAGTTACTGCCCTTTCTTGGCATCAATAATTTTGACAACAAAAGCTATTCTAAATCACAACACACGTAGTTTAAAATCTTATCTTCACATGAACAACCTGGCTCTGATACCACTATTGGGAAATCTAGGGGTGACATCACATGTGTAGTAGAAGAACAGAAAAAAAACACAAAGTCCTAGATTTTCATGAAATGGTTTTGTCATCGTGCGAAGATCGGTGCGTAAAAATCTGTGAATCCAAAAATTACGTATACAAAAAAGATAGTACCTAAGGAGATAGTATATCCCTGAATTCCTACAGATCCGTAGGGAAGGATGAAGGAGGTCAAGCATCCTCCTCCATAGCGGTGATCCATATGGCAAAGGCTACGAAGATGCTCTTCACTGAGGAGAGGAGAATAGGATGTGGCCACCAAGAAAACCCTAGCTTATGGGCTTTTGGTTCCCTCCTATTTATAGAGGCCCCTTGTCAACCCTGTGGATCTTGCCCTATTAGGTACTGAATCTCTATCCAATTACCTAAGCCTCTTAGATTAATGGGTCTCTACCCAATAATCTCTTATTGGATCTCATCCATTGGATCCAATAATTCAGGAGCTTATTGGATATCCATTACGATAGGGGCTCCGGTGAATATCTCATATTCGAACCTCTACTCATCGTAATACCTACCATATGTGTGTGACTCTCTAGGCCCAATATCGAGCTGGCCGTGAGTCATATATGTCAGAACTTCTTCTGACTTAGTGAATTATTATCTCCATAAAAATTTGGTCGACTCATCGACTACGGATGTACTAGGCCACTACGCCACACTCCCTTGACGATATAAGGGAATTCAATCCTTTGGACCTATCAGTTCTCAGTTACCATGTACCTATAGTCTTTTGTCCATCTAATATCCTAGAGACTCATATATCGGGTATAGTGTTGTCAGCCCATACGATTTACACTCGAGTTTTACTCTAAATAGATTCTCCTAAAGAACTCTTCTCTCTCAATCCGAATGACTCACGACAATTGATTTGCTTAAGCAAGAACACATGGGATATTCCTCTCATGATACCTGAGATCGGATGATCCTCTATTGATACTCAATAGCCCTCGTAAGATTGGCTACCACTCCCAATAATTGATTATACTAGATTTGAAACTTTCAAATCTATAAAATGATATTAAAGAGTGGAGTACTTATATAGGACATCTTTGGTGTCTCAAGTCTAAGGACCGATATACTATTAGGACTACGCAATCATTGTCGATAACAGGTATCATTAACCATCCAAAGATTCTATAAGTAGATCAATTAGTAAACTCATTCTCCAATGAGCACTTACACTATATCCTTAGTGTCCCCACATGAGTAGCTATGAGACTAGCCACCTCCATTATATAGATGGGTATACAAAAGTACACTAGTCTATCTCGGTTATCTTGATGTCTCTCTCGAGTAACTTATAATCGGGATTATTTAGAGTTTGTGTTTAAAGGTGAATCGGTCTCATTATCATGATCTCATCGCGATCCAATACCCATACATGATCCAATAATATCATAATATATATCTAGATAATATGATAAAATACCAATAATTATAAGTAAAGAGATTGATGCAACGTGTTACAAGTACCATCACTCACGTGATTAGCTTATAGGGCACCTATAACTAATAGGGGCTATAATGACATTCCTCAAATCGTTGCTCAAACCCTCATTGTATGCACCATGCAATCAAGAAGGGCCAGCCCTTCTTGCTATCCACACACCCTAAACTAGGGCTACTAGCTAAGAAGGAGAAGGGGAGGGGAATAAGAGGTGGCTATCAAAAAGCCTTAGCCAATGAGCCTTTAGTTCCCTCCTATTTATAGAGGTCTCCTCATCAACTTAACTCTAATGGATCTCGCCTATTGGTATTGGATCTGCATCCAATTACCCAAGTCTCTTAGATTAGTTGGTCTCTACCCAATAATCTCATATTAGCTCTTATTAAATTTATGTATAGGATCTAATAATTCAGGGGTTTAGTGGATATCTAATAAGATAGGGGCTCCAGTGGATATCTTATATCCGAACCTACACTCGTCGTAACACTTACCATATGTGTGTGGCATTCTAGATCTAATATTGAGCTAACAATGAGTCATACCTATCAGAAATCCTTCTGGCTCAGTGAATTATTATCTCTATAATAATTTACTCAACTCATTGACTATAGAAGTACTATGCCACTACGTTGTAGTCCCCAGACGGTACAAGAAAATCCAATCCTTTAAGCCTATCTGACCCTAGTTACTGTGTACCTATAGTCCCTTATCTATCTAATATCTTAGAGACCGTATACCGGGTATGGTGCTATCAGGCCTATACGATCTTTTCTCGAGTCTCACTCTAATCAGATTCTCCTAGAGAATTCTTTTTCTCTCAATCCGAATGATCTTGGTCAAGGATTTGTTTGAGTAGGAACATATGGGATATTCTTCTTATGATACTGAGAGCGGATGATCCTCTATCGACACTCAATAGCCCTCATAAGGTTAGCTGTCACTCCCAATAACTAGTTATACTAGATCTGAAACTTCTAAACATACAAGTCCAAAGATCAAAGATTGGAGTACTTATATAAGACATCATTTATGTCTCAAGTCTAAGAACTAGATACACACTACTGGGACTACGGAGTCGCTATTTGACAATAAGGTATCATCAATCATCCAACATTTCGTGAGTTGATCAATCAAGGTGAACTCATTCTCCAATAAGCACCTACACTCATTCTTAGTGTTCTCACATAAGCAACTATAAGACCAAATGCCTCCATCATATGGATGAGTATACAAAGATGTAAATCTGCTTTGGTTATCTCGATGTCCTTCTTGAGTAACCCATAATCGGGATTATTTATGGTCTATGTTTAAAGGTAAATCGATCTCATTATCATGATCCGATTCACATTGCATAGATCCATTTATATCATAATATATATAACACGTAAGATAAAATAATAAAATATTAAATAATAATAAGCAAAAGAGTACATGTCAAGTCACATGTGTCATCACTCACATAATTGACTTGCAAGGCACCTATGACTAACAACAAATAGATCTTTAAAAAAAATTAAAATCGATAGCATAATTAAAAAATACAATCTAGACTTATTGCTTAAGGCTTTGCAGGACGACATTAGCTATTTTGACACTTATATGCTTGTAACACAAATTACTAGCATCTAGGTGAAGGTTTTGCTTTCATTTATACCAGTATGTTAATCAAATGAATATGAAAGTTAGTTTTTCACTTAAAGATCTAGAAAAGAGATAAATATAAACAAATCTAAAGGATTCATCTCACCATCATATCACAATTAGGATTTCTTTTCTCATTATTATCAATATTTTAGAGACTCTAAATATCACATGTCATTTTTTTAATGCAAATAAAGCTCACTATTTTATGTTCCTATCATCCCTATACATACATTTTTAGCTTCTTCTATATAGTGAAACCTTTTTTGCAATCTTCCATTTAGTAACTTTTAGAATTCCATGTCCTATCCTGTAGTTATAACTCTAAGAATCCAAAAGTCTAAAAGAAATTAGATTCTTACATAGTTATAGAACATAAGTCACATTTTACAAAGTTATAGAACATAAGTCACATCTTCTAAAGTATAGACAACTTTATCAATTATTTTAATCTTTACTTAACTAAAACTCAAATCATTGTTTAGACTCAATTTACTAGTCAACTTGTTATTTAATTAATTAAAATAATACTTCTAAGAGTAGATATAAGTAACATGAGTAGAATCTAATAATTAATTTTAAAAAAAAATTAAGAAGACATCTCCATCACCATCCATCATAAGAGAGCACTCACCAATAACTTCTTCTTGTTTCTTTTTTTTTTTCAGATAATTTTGCTTCATATATTTATACTCATTATATCTATATCATTAAACATCATTCAAATATTTATCTCTTGATCTCAACCTATCACATTGAAATCCATATTTATCAGAAGATCCTCCTTATTAGCCTCCCCTTATAAGCTAATATCTCGTCATTTATATTTTCATATTTATTCTTTTTCCGATAGCATGAGACACTAAAACTTTTTTAATCGTACTCATCACATATAATGTTATCTCTATAAAATTATTATAGGAGTCAATGAGAAATATAAGAAGCAATAATATCTTTTCTTTATCATCTATCTTCACATCAACTTTTCTTAGTTAAATCAATATTCCTTTAAATATGTTCAAATAGTCTACTAATTGTCCGCCTTCTTTCATCCTCAACCTATATAAATTTTGTCTCATATATAACTTATTATTTAATCTCTTATCCATATAAAGTTGAGCTAACTTAATGTAAATAATTATAATAGAGTTATCATCAATAACATTATTAATAATATTATCAGTGATACAAAGATGGAATAATACTTACCCATTTTGTCTCAAGTTCTTCTCATCGCTTATTGTTTAATAATAATAATAGTTTATGCTAGGTATTACTGAATAATAAGATCATTCATTCTCCTTTATCATAGGATAAAATTATTTCTTCCACCAAAATTTTCCATATAAAGCTATAAAAACAGTTGAATCATTATTGAATATATGAATATTAAATCTTTTGAACTCTAATAGCACTTGTTAAGATGGGATAGAAAAACTAAAAAGTTAACACAATATACTAAAAAGTTAACACAAGATTAATAATAAAAAGCACAAGATTAACAATATTAACATAATATTAACAATATTAACACAAGATTAACAATATTAACATAATAAAAAAACACAAGATTAATACAATATCCTAAGATTAACAATAAAAAAATATACTAAAAAGTTAATACAAGATTTAGTATTGATCGATAACTCCCTACCTATATTCACGGAAAAAAATTAAAATTTTCATTATATAAGAAAATTTAATACAAGCGATCACTCTCCTTGAGTTAACCGAAATTCAAGTCAAACACTATACTCTCTCACATAAATAAGAATTTTTTCAATCCTTTTAAACTTATCAAAGCGAAACTCTCAACTTACCTTTAACACTTACAAGGATCTTAAGACACTCAATATGTATTAATAGGAATAAATCTTGAGAACTATACTTTCTACCTCAATTACAAATCCAAATTCTAATCTTAATCCATCAAAATATTTAAATTTAAGTAAGACTCCTCCTAGACATTTCGAATGACTTCTAAAGGTCTCCTGTTTAGAGCTCCATTACAGATAACTATGGCCGTCGGTCTTGAAGTGATGATACAGGAAGCAGGTCCCAGGCGAGTTGGATGGTTTCCTCAGATATTTTTTTTTTTATCATGTATAGACAAATTTGTATAGAGTGATGGAATTAAAAATATTAATTCTTTATCATAATTGTGTGCTGGATATAGAACCAATGATTTAAGATCTTATCCTAATAGGATTTATGCCTAACACGTGGAATCACTTGAGGTTTCGAGAAACAGCTAACTAATTTTGCCCTCTAACTGGATTTAGGCTCTTAAAACTCCACGTCACAACACTATGTTGTGCAACAGTTGGTCCTCAATTATTGCCTATCATATCCAACATGACTACATCACAAACAAAATCCCACAAAGCAAATTCCCTTCTCGAGGAACCACGTTGCATTATTGTGAATGCGTGAATTGTATATCAAACTCTAAATAATTGTATATCAGAAAAGAAAAGATGGGGATGATAACTGGGTTGGGTCAGCTTGATAGAAACCATTATTTATATACAATGTGTTCATATAGAACATTTTACTGTGACTGCAAATGACAAGGTTGGCGCAATTATACAGCTTAGCTTATTTTTCTCCAAAGTGAGGGATGAAGGATAAAGGCATTCTCTCTCTCTCTCTCTCTCTCTCTCTCTATATATATATATATATATATATATATATATATAGAGAGAGAGAGAGAGAGAGAGAGAGAGAGAGAGATAGAGAGAGAGAGAGAGCACCAATTTCAACAAGTGGTTTCACTCATTCTTCTCTCATCAACTTATATAAGCATGCCGGTTCTTGAATTCGTTGCTTATAAGGGAAGCTTGTTGCAGGATGAAGCTTATACAAACCCTTCATTTAATTCCCACAGACTGCCAATATTTCCATCTCGAAGAAACCAATAGCAGTATTGATCATTCAACAAGACTAACAAATTTCTCAACCATGAGACTTTGGCAACTAAGAATTCCGAATGATATTCCTTGACCAACACAATAACTAAAGCCTTGTATTGGAGAAAAAGAAGAATAGCACTTACACATCTCATGAGTTCTAGTGGTTTGGACGAGGACAAGTCGATGGGCCAAGCCATCATGCCGACTGCGAGCGCCCAATCTCTAATGTCCATGTCGGCGGTGACATGACGACAAGCTATAACTGTTCTTTAAGCCAATTTGTTTTCATTCTGCAATCGTCGTAAGTAAAACTTATTCGAATGCTTACTTCTATTCAACCCATCTAAATCGAGTTAGATATCTTTTGATTGAGTAGGAGACATACAAATAAGTATCAACATCATGTTCTTATATCTAGACAACAACTACAACTTAGATCATATGAATTTTGCATTGTAATGCATGCAGGCCTTCAAGCTTTCCTCCTCAAGGCAAAGACTAACACGGTGTAGTTGCATTTGTCTTTTAGGAGGTGCCTTGCAGTAATATTATCGGCAACTAGTGAGAATAATTCATGGAGTATGGCATCCCCAAAATGATGTGAAATCAAGGGCTCCATCACAACCTGTAAAGTGCTTGCCACATTCTTCCCATTGAGTACATTGTCGGAGTCATCAAACGGATCCCAATTGGACTCCGCTTTCTCCACATCGAATGAACCTTCCACCCCTATCACTGACTTCACTTCCTGCATCGAAGCTCCATAAATTGGCAAATTGAAGGTGTCCACTTTGTCTTCTGATATGATTCCCTGAACTCAATAAACAATAAGTCGGGTCACTTCTCTTCTTTAACCTTCCTTACGACGCAAGTAATACAATGTTCTCGCTACTCCGTAAGGTGAAGATTTGAGGCACCTGTGAGACCATTGCGTTAAGGGCCTCTGCTACTAATCCATAAAAATAGTTTATCTCGTCATTGGCTGGGTGTTTGCTTTTTATTCCTAGGAATGTTGATACCATTCGCCTTCCGATGCTTAGTTCTACGTAACGGGATTTGAGAAACGTGGAGAAGTCCCTCCGGTGTTGTTCTTGGTATGCTTTCACGACTTGGGGTTGACTGTTCTCCGCAATAGAGATGTTGCCCCTGTTCAGCGGAACACCCTGCTCACTCTCGAGACCTTGTGGAACCTAAGACACATAGTTCATGATCAGTAGTAGAACATTAGCACAGTGCAACGCACAGTCGTGATCGACCTGAGAGAGCCACATGAGACAGTAGGAAGAGTGGAAGAAGTTTTGGGTCCAGCCCATATGAGCTTGGACCGGATAATTAAGTTTTTTTTGAACTCAAATTAATTAATTAAAAAAAATGCGTGCAGTTGAGGATTATTGCAGCGAAGGGTTTCTTTCCTTTGCATGCAACGTGCCACGGCACAGTGAGAGAAAGAAAAGAGAGAACTAAAGAAGAGAGAGAAAAACTAGTATACTGAGTTTTTTACTTGATAATCAGTGGTTAAACTTTGTCAGTTTTGATCAAAATTTAATATAAAAAATCTTTACAGTAAACTGTACAATTCGAATGATACCGATCTATGGTTTATCCTCTCTAAGGTGCTTTCCTGCTATATCAATTTGATGAGATCTAAAACTTTTCTTTGATGAGATCCATCTACATGATATACTATTCTTGAGCTAAGATATGTGATCTTGATGTTATTATGATTCTCTTGTTATTTTGGAAAAGATCAATTGTAAACCTGTTATCATTATTGGTGATAGTGGAAGTTTGAAGTGGACTACGGTCCCGTGGTTTTTCTCACATTGGATTTTTCACGTTAAAAATTTGATCTCACTTGTGATTGATCAGTTGTTCTACTATTTATATTATTCTGGTTAATATTTATTTGTTAATATCAAGTTGGTATTTTTGATGAGAAACCCATTTTGATATACAAAGAGGGAAAAGAATTATTCTGCATTAATAGGTTTTTTCCCAACAAGTGGTATCAGAGCAGCATGTTGTTATTTACTATTAGTTTTTCTTATGTGATTGAAATGGAAGAGTCAGATGGTATGATTAAATTGAACTCATCAAATTATTCTACTTGGAGGTGTACGATGGAAGACTTGCTCTATTGCAAAGATTTGTATAAGCCCATCAAAGTTAAAGAAAAACCCTCTACTATGGAAGAGGAGGAAGGAATGGGAGGTCCAACATAGGAAAGCTATTGCTTATATTAAAAGATGGATGGATATAAATTTGCATGAGCATATTTCTAATGAAACCAGAGTTGATATTGTTTGGCAAAAACTAGAAAATCTCTTTACAAAAAAGACAATGGGAAATAGAATTTCTCTCCTTTGAAGACTTGTTAATTTGAGGTATAAAGATGGTGGTAATATTGTTGAGCACATGAGCTTATTTTAGAGTCTTGCAAACAAGTTGATTACTATGAAAATGAATATAGATGATAAAATGCAAGGATTGTTACTTCTCAGCTCTTTACCAGAAAGTTGGGAAACATATGTTGTGACAATTTGTAACTCCACGCTAGAGAGGAATTTAACCATAGATATAGTTAAAGATAGTTTACTAAATGAAGATGCTAAAAGGAAAGAACAATGAGAATCTTCTTTTGGTGCACTTGTTACTAAAAAGCAAGAAAGACGCGGAAGAAGTCACAGTAGAAATTCACATGGTTATAGAAGAAGATCCAAGTCTAGAAGAGATATCAAGTGTTTCCATTGCAATAGGCTAGGTCATATAAAGAAAGAGTGTAGGTTTTGGAAGTGAGAACAGAATGAAAGGAAGAAAAATAAGAAAGAGACCAATACAGTTGCTACTGAAGGTGATATCATTATTGTTTGCGATGATGGATATGTTAGTCTTGTAGCTCAGGATAGTAACTAGGTAATTGACTCTGGTGCTTCATTCCATGTTACTTCTTATGGTGATTTCTTCAGATCATACACTATTGGTGATTTTGGCAATGTTAGAATGAAAAACAATGGTACATCCAAGATTGTGGGTATTGGAGATATTTACTTAGAGACTAGTACTGAGAGCAAATTGATACTCAAAAATGTTAGACATGTTTCAGATATTCGTCTGAATTTAATATCTACAAGAAGACTTGATAATGAGGGATTTACACACTATTTTGGTGAAAGCAAATGGAAGTTCACTAAAGGTTCTCTAGTTGTGGCGAGAGGAAAGAAGTTAAACTCTTTTTATATTATGGAAGCTAAGCTACACAAAGAAGAGATTAATACAATTCAAAAGGGTGAAAGCATAGATCTTTAGCATAAGAGGCTTGGTCATATCAGTGAGAAGGGACTTCAAACTCTTGCTAGAAAGCAGTTCTTACCAGAGTTACAAGGTACATCTCTTAAATCTTGTGATCATTGCTTAGTTGGAAAAATATATAAAGTTGTATTTCATACTTATCTGTCATCTAGAAGATCAAATATTATTGATTTAGTTCATACTGATGTCTGTACTATGCAAACTAGAACTCTTGGAGGTGCTCTTTATTTTGTTACTTTTATTGATGATCATTCTAGAAAAGTTTGAGCTTTTGCTTTGAAATCTAAAGATCAGGTACTCGATGTCTTCAAAAAATTTCATATCAATGTTGAAAGAAAAACTGGCAGAAAGCTAAAGAGTGTTCGAGCAGATAATGGTGACGAGTACAGGGGTTCTTTTGAGAATTATTATAGGTTTTATGGTATCAGGCTTGAGAAAATAGTTCCAAAAACTCCTCAGCAAAATGGTGTGGTAGAAAGGATGAACAGAACAATTGAAGAAAGGATTAGGTGTATGCTTTCCCACGCCAAGTTACCTAAGTCATTTTGGGGGGAGGCTATGAGAACTACAGTTGACCTGATAAATCTTTCTCTATCAGTTCCGATGAAAGGTGATGTTCCCGAGAGAGTATGGAAAGAGAAAGATGTATCTTATGATCATTTGAGAGTGTTTGGGTGCAAAACATTTGTACATATTCCCAAAGATGCGAGATCCAAGCTTGATAATAAGGCAAAGGCATGTATTTTCTTGGGATATGGTCATGAAGAGTTTGGGTACATATTATGGGATTCAGTGAACGAAGATTGTTAGAAGCAGGATGTTATGTTTCTTGAAGACCAATTGTTTGATAATGGTGATAATGTTGAGAAGCTAGTAACCTCTGTTTATATTCTTTGGAGTTTGGATTTAGTTCCTCCACTTATAGTTCATGATGATCATGGGGGAGATGAAGAAGAAGATTATGGTGAGAACGTCAGTGATGATGCTCATACAGCTGATGATGTTGAACCCACTAAGCAAGCATCTCCACCACCAATTGAAATTCCATTAAGAAGATCTACAAGAGAGCGACAACCATCTACAAGATATCCTCTACATGAATATGTTATGCTTAGTAATGGGAGAGAGTCAGAAACTTGCCAAGAAGCTATTTTACATGAGCATAAGAATGAGTGGGTTAAAGCCATGCAAGAAGAGATGATATCCTTGCTTGAGAATCACACCTATAACTTGGTAAAGTTGCCTAAAGAGAAGAAATCTCTCAAGAATAAATGAGTTTACAGATTAAAGATTGAAAATAATAGCTTACAATAAAGATACAAGGTACGATTAGTTGTGAAGGGATTCAGTCAGAAGAAATGTACTAACTTTGAAGAAATATTTTCTCCTATGATGAAAATATCCTATATCCGAGTTGTTCTTGGTTTGGCTGCCTGTTTGAATTTAGAAGTTAAGCAATTTGATGTGAAAACTGTATTTCTTCATGGTAACCTAGAAGAAGAAATTTACATGAAGCAACTAGAAGGTTTCGAAGTCAAGGAAAAGAAAATCTAGTGTGCAAGCTAAGAAAAAGATTATATGATCTCAAACAGGCACCTAGATAGTGGTACAAGAAGTTTGATTCCAATAAGCTAAGGGTACAATAGAACCACATCTGATCATTGTGTATTTACAAAGAAGTTTTCAAATGATAATTTCATTATTCTCTTACTATATGTTGATGATGTGCTGATTGTTGGCCATTATGCTAGTAAAATTGAAAAACTTAAAAGAGCGTTAAGATTTTTTGCTATGAATGACTTGGGATCGATGAAACAAATACTTGACATGAAGATTCTTTGTGATAGGAAGAAAGGGAAGATTTGACTATCTTAGAAGACCTACATTGAGAAGGTTCTTGAAAGATTCAATATGAGTAAAGCCAAAGTAGTTTGTTCTCCACTTGCAGGTCATTTTAAACTTAGTTCGAAATAATGCCTGATAAGTGAGAAAGAAAAAAAAAATGTCTAAAGTGCCTTACTTATCTGCAGTGGGCAGTTTGATATATGCTATAGTTTGTACTAAACCAGATATAGCTCATGTAGTTAGAGTTGTTAGCTGATTTCTCTCTAATCTTGAAAAAAAACATTCGACAGTAGTAAAATGGATATTAAGATATTTAAGAGGTATTTCCAAGTTGTGTTTATATTTTGGCAATAGTGAACTTGTGTTAGAAGGGTACATAGATGCAGATATGACAGGTGATACTGATTCCAGGAAGTCCACCTTGGGATTCTTGATGACATTTGTAGGGGGAGCAGTCTCTTGGTAGTCTAAGTTATGGAAATGTGTTGCTCTATCAACCACAGAAGCAGAATACATAGCCATTACCAAAGCCTATAAGGAAGCTTTGTGAATAAAATTATTTCTGTAGGAATTGGGCTTGAAATAGGAAGGATATACTGTTTACTGTGATAGTCAGAGTGCTATTCACCTCTCTAAGAATTCAATAGACTATTCTAGATCCAAGTATATTAATGTGAGATAGCATTGGATTTGTGATGTGCTTGAGATGAAAGAATTACAATTGGAAAAGGTACATACCAATAAGAATGGATCAGACATGTTGACAAAATCTTTGCCTAAAAAGAAGCTTGAAGTTTATAGGTAAAGAGCGGGCGTAGTACAACCCACCATATGAGCTGGAGAGGGAGAATTGTTGGGTCCAACCCATATATGGGCTTGGACCAGATAATTGGACTTTTGAGCTCAAATCAGTTAATTAAAGAAAAAAAAAGAGAAAAAGGTGCGTGCAGTTGAGGATTGTTGCAGCGAAAGGTTTTTTTTTTTGCGTGCAACATGCAGCGGCGCAGAGAAAGAAAAGAGAGAGCGAAGGAGGAGAGAGAAAAATTAGGATAATGAGTTTTTTGCTTAACGATCAGTGGCTAAATTTCATTAGTTTTGGCCCAAATTTGACATGGAGAATTTTTGCAGTAAACTCTACAATCTTAACGTGCCGATCTATGGTTTATCCTCTCTAAGGTACTTTCTTTCTATACCTATTTGGTGAGACCTAAAAATTTTTTTTTATGAGATCCATCTATGTGATGATGACATACTATTCTTGAGCCAAGATATGTGATCTTAATGTTATTATGATCTTTTTGTTATTTTGAAGAAGATCAATTGTAAACCTATTATCATTATTGGTGATAATGGAAGTTTGAAGTGGACTACGGTCCCGTGGTTTTTCTCGTATTGAATTTTTCACGTTAAAAATTCGATCTCACTTGTGATTGATCAGTTGTTCTGCTATTTATATTATTCTGATTAATATTTGTTTGTTGATATCAAATTGATATTTTTTATGAAGAACCCATTTTGATACATAAAAAGAAAAAAAAATTATTTCGTATTAACATATTTTTCAACAAGAAATGCATGTGTTACACGAGCCGTAGAAGGAACCGGGCACACCCACAACTTAATGAGGCACGAGCAGCTCCCCCCTTCTCCTCCTCCATCTTTTCTCATATCTTTCCAAAGACCGGAAGACATTCTTGAAGTCATTTCTTGGGAGGTCGTTCGAGAAGAACTGGATCTCCGGTGGCTACTGTTCCATCCTTTGTCGTAGGTCGCCGACGATGCCAAGCACCTCAGAGACCACAAGAAAGGTGGTCGGACCCAACGAACAACCGAGGTCGACGACGACCATCCTCTCAGAGAGCAGCGTCCTGTACATCTCTGCTATGGCGGTCTTCAATATGGGCTTTGTTCGATAAATCGTTTTCTCCTACACACAAACACTATAAGCAATGTAGTAAACCGAAGATTCAACTAATAATACTTCTTCGAGGGGGGCGACTAACGTGAACTCTGGAATTAGCGGCGTAGCTGGTTTCCCCACCTCCTCCAACCATGTGAAGGACTCGCTCTACCTTAATGACCATATCTACACCCCTTATCTTTCTAATAACTTCGTGTAAGCGCTGAGCTTTAGGCAGCGGAACCATATATATAGGCGACTTCCCGCTAGAAAGAATTCCACTGTTCTAACGTAGAAATCCTAAATTACTATATGACTCACCTCTGACTGTCGGACCCTCCATAAATCATTCTCAGGGAGTCTGAACCCAGACCTGATTGGGTAGATGGATTCAGACCTAACAGCTAAAGGCCACCTGACGTTAGAGAAACTTTATTGGATTTGGGTTAGTTTAATGCAACTATTGGACGATGAGTGCAAATATATCATTTTACTATGACTGCAGGATACTAGGATGCCCGGTCAACGTGGAGTTCTTCACATGGCCCACGATTGCTGAGAATCCTTCAAATTTTTTTTGGATGCCACGTAGACATGTTGAATTTATAAAGCATTCTTAAGTTGACTAATAATAGTTTATCTCTTATAATCAATTATATTTAATATTTTAATTTTTATATTTTTAAAAGTTATATTGAGATCCCTATACTTATGAAAGTAAAAAAATTTAGTTTTATTTTTCCTTATACTATCAACTCGGTTAATGTAAAAATCATAGGGTTTACCATTAAGCATGTGTTGACCTTACCTCATTTCGGTTTATCATTGGGCACGTATAATATTTTCATCGGTAGAGTCGACAACGTAAAGAGAAATAAAATTACATATTTCACTTTTGTAAATATAGAATATTACTTTTGAGTTATATTGTAACTAATCAAATGGGATAATTTATAATTAGTCATTCTTAAGTTAATATTATACTCCCTTTATACCTCTTATTTTGCTTGACTGAGTTGAAGGAATACATGCAAAACGTTTTGTCAAAAAAAATAAAAATATTTTTCTTACATTAAACAACATATGTTTATACGTGGAGTTGAAATTCAATCTATTATTTGTGTAATAATGTGCTAATCAATTCGAGTGTTCAAATATTATGTTCGAGAAGTGGTGATAGGTAAATTGAGAGAAGTAGAGAGAATTCAAAGACTAAAATTATAAACATTAGTAAATATTTAGATTCCTTCCTCTGAGGAAAGTAAGAACAAAGGTTTGGCTTGGTAGAACATACCAAACCCAAATATATGGTGCATATTAAATTTATTTTTTTAGTCATAACAAAGATTGTGACAAAGTAAACCTTAATCCCAAAAAATCAAAATAGAATTCAGTTTATACTAAATTATAACACTTAATATTCATGGATTTTGCAAATAGGCAAAATTTGGGCGCTTTGTGAAATCCTTCAACAGTAGATATAAGATGACAACCTGCAACAAGTGGTGCAATAATTTACAGCTTAATTAGGAAAAAGAGAGGTGAATGAATTCTGAGTCTTTAGATATCAAAATGTTCACTATGAAATAAGTGATGCTTCTTTATGATATATAATCACAATGTCATCATCATCATAAAACAAATGAAAGAGTGTTACTTAATTAATGAGAACCAACATGGCTAACGCTACAGAAAACTGGCATGCATGTATCGACACGCTGAAGAAACCAATTAACTAATAATATACAGATGGTTGAATCTCACGAAAAGGGAATGATGTTGAAACAATGGAATGGGTTCCTTCAGATGCAATGGAATTGCACATTGGCATTGGAAATAAAACAAGAGATCACAGAAGACAAGGATAAAGAAGAGTATACACAGCAACCTGTTTGCGGAGATTATACACGCAGCAAAAATACCATTTTCTGTGACAGTATTAACTAAGTTAGCGGAGATGGCGGCATGGCCGGACAATAGTAAATGAAAGCATGAAAGGCACCTCCATGAAGGTTGTTTGCTTGTGGCTGTCCGGCGCACTATGACAGCGTTTTATAGAGAGCTTTGGAGGAACACGTCATCTCCTCGTGTTTCAGCGAGCTCCTGGTTCGTAGCTATCAGTCTACGTTGGCATCTTAGTAGCTTGGAAAGAAACGGGAAGACGCTCCCATCACTACTTCTTATCCCCTTTGATTTGATCTGTGATGGAAGGTATAGATTGCCGTTCTGAAAGTGTTGGGGGACGTAGAGAAACCTTAAAGCCAAAAAGAAAATGGTAAGATTAATAATAAGTAATATATCAAAAATTAATGTAGTATTATGATTCGATAAGTTTTTTAATATAAGAAATCATTCTTAACTCAAAAAGTATAAAATCATTTGCATATTCTCTTACATGAGTATGAAAATCTTCTTTTTCAAAGAGAAACCAAATACCAAAATATCTTACTCATCGCTCTTATTAAATCCTTGAGACTCAAGATGTTTTTATAAGAATAAATTTGAATTATTTAACAATTATTCCTAGTCTCTAATCTAAATTTTAATTCTAATCCATGAAGAAATTTGAACTTAATCAAAACTCTTCCCAAGTAGTTAAAACCTAAGTAGAACTCCTAAAATACTTATTAACCCTAATAATCTTCACTTTAATGAATATTTTTTTACTTTATGCCTCATATAGAAATTAAATCATTGGGTTGAAGAATTATCTACAATTATATGAATAGAATTGGTTCATTGTCCAAAACTTGGTTACAACAAATTTGCCAGTGAATCATATATAGTTGCACCGAGTCAGTGATGCTACTCGAGTTCGAAAAGAGACTCATCTCACCATCTTACTATTATAAATTTTTTTTCTCATAATTATCTACATCCTAAAAATCATATATATGATCCTTTGTTTTCTGTACTATAGACAAAACTGACTGTCATAGGTATTTATCATCCCCTTAATATGAAACTTGTTTCCGATCCTTTGAGATCTTTACTATTTCTTCCTATACAATACAATCCTTAATGTAATCTTTCGTTTAGCAAGACCATGCAACTCTCAGTATCTTTTAGAACTCCTCGTCATGCTTTATAGCCATACCTCTAGGAATCTAAAAGAAAATTAAATTATCTCATATCTTTTGAAGCATAAGTCATAACTTCCAAAGTATGCACAACTCTATCAAATATTTAATCTTTATGTAATTAACACCCATGACCTCCATCATTGAATCATTGTCTACACTCAACTTATTAGTCAACTTATTAGTCAACTTATCATTCAATAAATCAAAACAATATTTTTGAAAGTAAATATGAGTAACATGAATAGAATCTAGAAAGTAGCTCTTCTGCAGAAGATACAGAGGACATCCATCACTATCCATTGCAAGAGTATTTCTTTTTTTTCAGATAATTTCACTTGATATGTCTATACATTTTACATCTATAACACAAAACATTATTCAAAATTTTGACTCTTGATCTTGACTTGCTATATTGAAATCCACCCCTATTAGAAGATCCTACTTATCTACCTTCACCTTGAGCAAATAATACTTAACCGTCCATATTTTAAATTTTATCTTGTTTTTCGTAGTATATGGTATTAAAACTTTTTCAACTTATTTTAGAGTTACCATATTCTTCCCTACAGTATCATCTCTAAAAAGTTGTTATAGGAGTCGACGAGCAATATAAGAAGAAATAATATCTTATGTGTATCATCAATCTTCACATCAACTTTTTTCAGTTGAACTAATATTCTTTTTAAATATATTCAGATATTCTACCAATTCTTCACTTTCTTTCATCCTCAACTTATATTAAATTTGCTTTAGATATCACTTGTTAGTTAGACTTTTATCCATATAATGCTTTTCTAACTTATCTTAAATAACTATAATGGAGTTATCATTAATAAAATTATTGATAATATTATCTACGATATAAAGATGAATAGTACTTACACACTTTGTCTATAGCTTCTCTCAATTTTCATCGCTTATTTTTTTTAATTTGTTTGCTTGTCCCTTTATGCTAGGTATTACTGAATAAGAGGATCCTTCACCCACCTCTGTCATAGGGTGAAACTATTTCTTTCATTAAATTTCTCCAAGAAAACTAACAAAAATAATTGAATCATTATTGAATCTTTGATCACTGAATCTTATTTGAACTCTAATACCCCTTGTTGAGAAGAGAGAAAAAAACTTAAAATAAAAAAATCCTCAAAGATTAATAATAATAATAAAATACTAGAAAGCCGACACAAGATTTAGTGTTATACGATAACTATCTACCTATGTCCACGGGAAAAAAAATTAAATTATTTACTATATGAAAAAATTAATATAATAGATCACTCTCCCTTGAGTTAACTCAAGCCAAAAACCCTTCGGACACCCCCTCACAAAAACAATAACTTTTTTCCTCAATCATTTCTGGATTTATTAGATAGAAACTTTCAGAAATATCCAAAGTATCTTGCCCATTTCTCTCGTAAAGATTTTAAGATTCAATATATATTTATAGGAACAAATATTGAGTACTAAACTTTTCCCTTAAATCACTAATCCAAATTCTAATCTTAATCCATCAAAATAATACAGGAAGCAGTTCCCAAGCTAATTGGATGATTTCTTTTGATTATTCTAAACAAATTTATATAGCATAGTAGGCCAATGTCAACACTAAATCATGTGTGAAGGGATTGAAAATATTATCTTCTTCATAATTGGGTCACTATGTGGTGGAGATAGAACTAACAATGATTTAACATCTTTCCGAATAAGATTTATGTCTGGATTTTGGCCTCTATGTCTGGATTTAGACTCTTAATTCTTCACATCATGACACTAAACCTTTATGCTTTTGTGCAATAGTTAATTACATCTCAATTATTATCTATCATATCGGGCATATCTACATCACAAACAATGTACGAATACCACGAAGCAAGTTCCTTCTTCGAGGAAACACATTGCATCATTGTGACTGGCTGAATTATACATGACACACTAAATAGTTGCATGCCTCATCTCTCACTTCCAAATCCTCCATCCTCGTATATTATCCACTTGCCTAACTCTCTCACTTTCAAATTCTCCAAGCGGTACAGATCTCATTGGCCACTTACGTAACTGACAGCTCAGAACTATAACACCCTCAAATTCAACTTATAAATTTCAATGTAATTATTTAATATGTAGATCTTAATATAATTATAAGATTTATAAAAGATGTATTTATAAAAATTAGAATCTCGATTGAAAAATTATTTCTATGCAACAAGGATTCTCAAGATTTGAAAATTTTCTCAAGAAAAATTATCAAGAGGTTTAGAGTCGGTTACAATTTGACTCATAGATATATATGGTAAAAAAGTTTAAGTTCATAATATACTTCATTATATATATATATATATATATATATATATATATATATATATATATATATAAGGGTATGACAAATTAAGTTGTGATAGAAAAGAAAGAGATAGATACATGCTTTTTGGTTCAAGAGATATCTTTAGTTAATTTCTTAATAATTGAAATATCTGTACCCAGTGAACTGTTAAAGGTAGTCACACGATTTTATTTTGCTTTCAAATAATAATAATGCAGTCTATCTCACGAAGAAAATTATGTATCTTACATAAGCTCAATTATAACGTCTACTGGAAAGAGTTGAATACACGCTGATAAAAAGTAGTTGAGTCACAAATGTTGCTCCCATGGCATTGCAGGTTCACCAAGCTGCAGCACCATCGCCATCAGCCCCCTTCTTCTTCTCCTCCTTCTTCTTCAAGGAAATGACAAATACGTAGTGCTTACATTTCTGTTGAAGGAGATGCCTGGAGACATTGGCTGCATATATGGAGAATAACTCATCCAGTATGGCATCCCCGAAATGTTCTGCAATCAAGGGTTGAAGCGCTGCTCTCACATATCCTGCGACGTTCTTTCCGCTTACTATACTGTCGAATGCAGCGGAATCATCGTCCGAGTCATCAAACGGGTCCCAATTAGTCTCAAAGATCTGTGCTTGTTCTAAATCAAACAGGTCTTCCCCATGGATCACTGCCTTTACTTCTTCCATGGAAGGTGAATAATACGGCAAATTGAAGGTCACCAGTTTGTCCTCCTCTATTATTCCCTGCACAATAATGTCGCCAAACCATCAAGAGATACTGGCCAGCAGTAGGGTACGAAAGGCTAAAGCGCGTTCCCTGCAATTTGTTTCTTTGGGCTTGTGTTTGCTCACTATTTATTTCTTTACACTTGAACTTTGTTCTCTTTCTTGTTTCTGTCGGAGCATGTCATGGCCATGCTTCTGACCATATCGATCTAAGTCCACTAAATATTTATGAGCAACAAGGGTGCAATGTTGTTTATTTTCCTCTTTCTTCCCCGTTCTTCTCCTACTTGTGGACGATGTAAATATTTGATTCTCCACCTCCCTCACATCCTATCATCTGTAATTAACAAGTAGTACTGGAGGATGATGGATTTAAACATCTCTCCAGAAATCAAACCATTGTTTTACCATATTCTTTTGTTTTCCTTTTTGTGTTTTACCATAGTCAACTTTGCTGTAAGATAAAGAAGAGTAGACCATGCAATAAACATGAATCTAGGAAGGATATTAACCACTACGTGAAGAAGAAGAAGAAGAGAAAGGTACCTGTGACACCAAAGCACTCAGGGCTTCGGCTAACAGGCCGAAAAAGTATCCCACATCTCCCGAGGGTGGATAGCTCCCTTTCCTTCCTAGAAATGACAATACCATTGTTGCTCCGTAGCTTAGTTCTGCATGACGGCACCTAAGGAACTCTGACAAGTCTCTTTGGTGTCGGTCTTGATATGCTTTCACAACTTCCAGTGGGCTTGTCTCTGCAACATAGATGTTCTTATTGTTGAGTAGAACTCCCTGTTCACCTTCAGGAACCTGATATTTTCAGAATTAAAATTAAGTTTGCCTTAGCAAACCAAAGTAACATATGTTTTGTATGATGTTTCAAGCAGTCTTCCATTTCTTTATGAGGTTAACCATGCTGATGAAGTGAGTTAGCATTTCAGAGAATTTATTTGGCTACTAGTAGTCAATTAACTGTAGCAATCATAGCCACTTTAAGAAAGTAAAGAATGATAAAAAAAGAAAACAAAGAAAACAAGTAGAATTCAGATAATAACAGTTTAGCAATTGTCATTTATTGAGAGGAAGGCAACCTGAGAGAGCCAGTTGAGACAACAGGAAGCGTTGAAGAAGTGGACACTTTGACAAGGGAAAAGCCTGCCGTAGAAGGAGCCTGGAACTCCCACGACGTAGTATGGCACCAGCAGATTCCCCTTCTCCTCCTCGACCTTCCTCTTGTATTCTCCCAGAGACCGGAAGACGTGATTGAAGTCATTCCCGGGAGGTCATTCAAGAAGAACAGTATGTCCGGAATCTCCTGGCGTCCCAGGCTCCGTCGTAGCTTGCCAATCACGTCGAGCACCTCGGAGACCACCTCCAAAGTGTTAGGGCCCGAGGAACAACCTAAGTCGACCACCGCCATCCTCTCGGGTAGCATCGACATGTAAACCCCACCTATTGCCTCCTCCAGTATTGGCTTCGCCATGTGAAGTACCTTCTCCTGGGACGCAGTTAGCAAACCAGTAATCAGATATGCTGAGGCCTACGCAAGTGTAAGTTGTTTAAGTTCATGCAAACAGTTGAGGTGTTCAACACCACCTGAAACCTAGAATTGGAGGCGTAGCTAGTTTCCCCAGCTCCTCCGACCATGTGAAGGATTCCTTCTATCCTCTTGCCCATCTCTCTCTCTCTCTCTCTCTCTCTCTCTCTCTCTCTCTTTGAAAAACAAGTTCCGAGCACCATGATTATAAATAGCCTATAAGAAGGACCACTGTGGTTGTGCGGAAACTGTAAGTTGCTTCCGACAATACATAGACAGTAATAAGTCAAAGGAGATGGACAAGAGGATAGAAAATGAATGAATGAAGGTACCATCAAGATGGTTGTTTGTATGTCCCTGTCCGCACTAAGTTAAGGGAGACGGTGGCATGGCTGGACGATAGTAAATGAATGCATGAAGGTACCACCAAGATAGCTTCAGAGAAACACATCATCTCCTCGTGTTTCAGCGTGCTCCTGCTTTGTAGTTATCAGTCTACGTTGGCATCTTAGTAGCCAGGAAAGAAACGGGAACACGCTCTCATCACTCCTTCGCATCCCCTTTAATTTGATCTGTGATGGAAGGCACAGATTGTCCTTCTGAAAGTGTTGCGGGAGGTAGAAAACTTTAAGCAAAAGAAAATGATAAGATTAATAATAAAAATATATCAAAATTAACGTAATACTATGGTTCGATAACTCCATTAATGCAAGAAATTATTTTAACCCAAACTCTAAAATCACTTGCACACCCTTCTCACCTAAATCTGCTAAACTTGTTTTTCAACCCTCTAGATTTATTAGAGAAAAACCCTTAAAAACACCGAAGTATCTTGCCTCTCTCTCTCATCAAAGCCTTGAGACAAAATATATATTTATAGAAATAAACCAAATTCTCTAATGATTATTCTTAATCTCTAATCTAAATTATAATCCTAACCTATCAAGAAATTTAAATTTAATTAAAACTCATCCCAAGTAGTTAGAATTTAAGTAAAATTCCTCCCAAGTAGTTAAAACCTAATTAGAACTCCTAAAATACTTATTAACCCTAATAATTTCTTTTTTGGTGAGTATTTTTTCACTTGTTGCCTTGTATAGAAACTAAACCATTGGCTTAAAGAATTACCCACATCTACATGAATTGATTTGGTTCATGGTCCAACACCTAATTCCAACGAATCCTATATAGCTGCACTAAGTCAATGATACTATTTGATTCTGAAAAGAGACATTTATCTCACCATCTTACCGTTACTAGATTTTTCTTCCCTTATAATTATCTACATCCTAAAAATCATAAATATGATTATTTATTTTCTATATCGTAAATAAAACTTATTATTATAGATACTTATTATCCCATATATATGTAACTTATTTTTAGCCTTTTGAGGTTATTACTATTTATTTCCATACGATACAACCCTTGATGCAATCTTTCATTTAGCAAGACCATGAAATCCATAGTGCACTAGTTTCGACAACCCCCTACCTACAATTATTAATATTAATAATAATAAAATATAATAAAAAGAAAGCCCTAAGATTAATAATAAAAAAGAAATCCCTAAGATTAATAATAAAAAAATATAAATAGAAAGTCGACATAAGATTTAGTGTTCTTCGACAACTCTTTACCTACATCGATGGAAAAAATTAAATTCTTTACTATATGAGAAAAATTAGTATAAGGGATCATTCTCCTTGAATTAACCTAAACCCAAGTCAAAAACCCTTAATATACACTCTCACATGAATAAAAAAAAAATTCTCAATCTTTTCGAAATCTACTAGAGAGAAACTCTTAGAAACACTCATGGTATCTTACCTCTACCTCTCATAAAAATATTAGGACTCAATATATATTTATAAGAATAAATCTTGATAACTATACTTTTAGAATCGCTAATCCAAATTCTAATCATAATCTATCAAAATATTTAAATTTAAGTAAGATAAATTTATTTGTATAGAGTGGTGGCCAAATATCAACACCAAATCAGCAATGATGGATTTGAAAATATTAAATCTTTATCATAATTAGGTCACTATGTGCAGAAGATAGAACTAATAATGATTTAACATCTTATCCTAATAGGATTTATATCTAACACGTTGAATAATTTGAGGTTTAGAGAAGCAGTTAATCAATTTTGCCCTTTATGTCTATATTTAGATTCTTAATTCTCCACATCATGATTAGATTATGTGGGTCTATTTAATTAAGTAAGATTTTTTGAAGATATAATTAGATTTTGATTATGGTTACTGGCTAATATAAAGAAATTCTAATTAAAATAGGATTCTTTAAGGGATGCCTTTGATGAGAAGAAATCTCTTAATATCTTATCCTAGACCCTCTACTCTCGCCTATAAATAGACAGGACCTCTAGGGATGCAAGATATGAGGACATAAGAATATAAGTAGAAGAAATAAAAGAGTGCAATGAGAGATTACGGTTTCTCTCTCAATCTCTCTATTACGATTTCTTTCTTAATCTCCCTAACAATCAATCTAAGTGGTCTTGTGAAAGGATAGGAAGAGAGGAGAATGTGAGTCTAGTTCTCCTTGCATTGATATTTCAGATCTAATGATGATGTGCTTGTAGATCGAGATAAAATTTATTTCTCTGAATAATAATGAAAAGTAATTATCATAATATTATTTAGATCCATTACTATTTGATTTCAGATTTTGGCATTAAAGTTTTTTTTTGCATTATAGATAGCATGATTATAGATTTTATGCTAACAATTGGTATCATAGTAATGGTTTTTGAAATTAAATATTTTTGAATCTATTTGTTCGCATCTTTCACTTATGAAAGGATCATATTTTTGTTTACGGTGCATAAATGATTCGTCGGGTATTATCGATATGTATTTTATGGTTTTGATCAATGGATTTATCGATTTTGTTGAGGTGACGGTCTTTCTCGATTGATTATTCAGTTATCGGTAGTGCAGCGTCATGTTTGCTGTAGCCGCGCATCACGACCACACGCAGGCAGCAGTCACCCGTGGTTAGTGAGAGGTGGTTGCATCACGCAACGCGCGCATCACAACAATAACAGCTGACTGCTGCCAGTCGCCATGCTGCCAGTCGCGAAGCAGCCAGTCGTGCGTCACGATGGCTACGTATCATGGCACCCACATGCAGTCACGGTCATGCAACGATAGTCGCTCGCAGACAGCAGCCGCACAATGGCGATCGCTCGCAGATAGCAACGACGACACCATAGGTAGGTAGCTCTAACATTATCGCAGTATATTATAGGAGGAAAGATAGAGTTGACGTTGAGTTCCTTGAGCAGATTTATGATCCAATTTAGATCAATAGTAATTGTGGCAATGACACGGTATTCAGCTTTAGTTATGGATCATGCAATTGTCTTTTATTACTTAGAACTTCAACTGATTGGATTAGCTCCAAAGAAGATAATAAACCTAGACGTAAACGTTCTATCATCAAAGTTTTTTGCCCAATCGTTATCAGCAAAAGCATGAAGATGAAGCGGGGCGTATTTACGGAGAAGGAGGCCATGATTGAGAGTCCCTTTAAGATATAGTAAAATTCATTTGACCGTAGACCAATATGTATTAGATGGCCGATGCATGAATTATGATAATTTATTGACTACAAATGAGATATCTGGACAAGTGAGAGCCAAGAATTGTAAGGAGATAAGTACTTGTCGGTATTGAGTAAAGTCTTGAATATACTTCCTTTGTGATAGGAGAAGATTTGAAGATGTAAATATTACTTCCACTCCTAGAAAGTAGCTCAATGTGCCTAGTTCTTTGATAAAGAATCGATCTACCAATTGCTTTAAGAATGCTTGGATCTCTAAAGAATCTTTGTCTGTGATAATAATATCATCTACATATACTAGAAGATATATTATGTTTTCATTTTATTGTTGTAGGAATAACGAGGTATCAGACGTGGAGTTGATGAAACCTGTTGATATTCAAAATGCGCCAAGTTCATTATACCAAGCTCTTGGAGCTTGACGAAGTCTATAAATAGTTTTTTATAGTTTGCAAACATGCCTTGGATACTATGGATGAATGAAACCAAGAGATTACTACATGAAGACATCTTAAGTTAGAGTCCCATGTAAATGGGCATTGTTAACATCCAATTATCATAGGTGACAGCCTTTTGAGATGGTCAAGCTCAAGATAAGTTGAATTATTGTGGGTTTGACAACTGGATTGAATGTCTCTGTGAAGTTAACACTAGGCCGTTGATAAAACCCTTTGGCGACTAGACGTACTTTATATCTAATAATATATCCATCTAGGTTTCGCTTAATTCGAAAAACCCATTTACACCCGATGATATTTTATGTGATAAAAGGGTACTAGGGTCCATGTAGAGTTGTGGAGAAGCATATCATATTCTTCACATATGGCTTTACGCTAGTGAAAAGATTTTTGAGCTTGAGTAATTGTAGTGGGTTCACTGGCCTCAAGGAAAGAGTTCGTTATAGCATGTAGATCAAGGACTTGACGTGGTTTAAAAATCACTTTTGGAGCTTGTTGTTATTGGATGGCTAGGAGCTGCGGAAGTGATAGGTTGGGTTGTTGGTATAGTCGATGGTAAGTCACCGAGATCATTCAGACTAGTATGCGGTACTTCAATATCACATGGCGAGGTAGTTGAGGGCATTGCTTTATTAATAGGGTAAACTTATGAAAAAAAGATTAAAGAAAGAAAAAAAAATGAAAAGCTGTTGAATAGAAGGAGTGTAGTGACCATGAGGATGAGGATAAGGATTGATCTCAACCAAACCAAACAAAAAAAAATCATGATGATTCATCCCAATCAATCCCTGACCATTCTAATCCACAATAGTCTGATTGGGTAAATCAAAGTCAGTCCTAAAGTTCCTTGTCTTCAACATGCACATCACATCGGGAAAGGCGATCATTACTCTCGTCATGTCTGATTTAGTCAAAAGAGCTCAAACCAATAAAGGAAGAGGAAATCAAACAATATCATATAGTGCTAGCCCAAACTAAACCAACCCACCTGAGTCTTGGACGGGTCATATGTGCTACACATGCCTATCCTAAGTAATAAGTTAAGTTCAGGTACAACAAGCTAGATAGAGGAGCGATGATGTATCTAACGCCAATCGCATCGTTAGGCAGGCTTAACTTCATAGATTAGGCTAAGCCTTACTCATAAGTTGGGCTAAGCCTTACTCATAAGTTGGGCTAAGCCTTACCATTGAATTGGGTCATGCTTGGCTCGCAAGTTGGGTCATACTTAGACACATGATTTGTGGTTGTATTTAACTGTATGGAATTGGTTATGCCTATCCGTATAAGTTGACCTATGCCCAGCCACATGATTAGGTTGTACCTTACCACATGGACTGGGACGTACAAAGCCACATGGACTGGATCATACCTAGCCACATGACTGAATCAAGCCTGGCCACATAGGTTAGATCATATCTTACCACATGGGCTGGGTCATGCCTAATTACATGGGTTAATTGTACCTAGCCACATGGGTTGGGTCATACATAATCATATGGGCTGAGTCGATCTAGTCTAGCAGATCAACTTAACTCAAGTCAGACTCCAATTAGAATTCTCTTATCAAATTATATTTCAAAAGTATAAATTATTAAGAATAACTCAAATCGATGAGTCTTGGACGGGTCATATGTGCTACACATGCCTATCCTAAGTAATAGGTTAAGTTGAGGTACAACAAGCTAGATAGAGGAGCGATGATGTATCTAACGCCAATCACATCGTTAGGCAGGCTTAACTTCATGGATTAGGCTAAGCCTTACTCATAAGTTGGGCTAAACCTTACCACTGAATTGGGCTATGCTTGGCTCGTAAGTTGAGTCATGCTTAGAGACATGATTTGGGGTTGTATATGACTGTATGGAATAGGTTATGCCTAGCCGCTTGAGTTGGCCTATGCCTAGCCATATGATTAGGTCGTACCTTACCACATGGGCTGGGACGTACAAAGCCACATGGACTGGATCATACCTAGCCACATGACTGAATCAAGCTTGGCCACATATGTTAGATCATATCTTACCACATGGGCTAGCTCTTACCTGGCCACATGGGCTAGGTCATGCCTAGTCACATGGGTTAATTGTATATAACCACACGGGTTGGGTCGTACATAACCATATGGGTTGAGTCGATCTAGTCTAGCAAATCAACTTAACTTTAGTCAGACTCCAATTAGAATCCCCTTATCAAATTATATTTCAAAAGTATAAATTATCAAGAATAACTCAAATCCATGAGTTAAAGAATTTAAATCCGTAATCTTAAATTTAAAACTAATTAAATCATAGGAATTCACACATAATTCTTTAAATACAGAAATATCTAATTAAATAATTAGATCCATTAATCTAAAAATAAAAATTTTAATAGTTAAATCAATATTAAAACTCACTTAATCTTAAGAGATTAATATAAATCAAATAATCATTTTAATATCATGAATCAATTATCATTATTTATTAATCATAAAATTTCGAAAATTCAAATATTGTTATGCATCATAAAATTTATAATAATTCCAATATCAATATTTCAAAACATAAATCAGACCAAATAAAAAAAAGGAGAAAGGATCCTACCTCTCCTCGGTTATCCTTTCTTCGAGATCATCTCCTCGGGAAGTCCTATCCTCGATCCTCCCATTATTAGGCTTGGTGAGGAATGAGGGAAGAGGAGCCCCCTTATATAGGAGAAGTTGAGATCTACCCAAAAGGTAAGTAAATATTTAATTTTATATTAAATTTATTTTTTTATTTTTCTTTTACACATAAAAATAGAAACATAATATTCATTTATAATGGTTCACACTTAAAATGGAATGTATATTATTTACTTCTTAAAAATCACATCACTTATTAGAAAATAAATTAATTAATAATCTAATTAATTAGTAAGTTTTCTAACTTATCCATGTGATTAAGGAAATTAAATTTAATTATTTCCTTAACTATAACACACAAATATGGAAGTTAATAATAAAGTAATAAATTATTTATACTAATTAATTTATATTAAGGGAGAAATCATTGTTGATTACATTTCTCCCCACTTAATAGAAATTTTGTCCCCAAATTTGATCAAAATAATATTAATCAATATAGTTAGCTCTTGAAATACTAAGTCAAAAGATAAATTTTAAAAATATTTAAATTAAATATACCACTCAAAGACTTTAAGTTAAAAAGTTTTTTTTTAATTTTTTTAACATAAAATATATGATAAATTAATAAAATTCATCGAATAAATTTGATTTTAGATTACTCATAACAAGTATATCAAATTTTATATCGAATAAATTAGTGAAATTTTTAAGTTTTAAAAGTTAATTGATTGTTGACAAAAATATAAGTTGAGGTGTAACTCAAAAGCAATTGAAATGTTGAAAATTTATCAAACTATTCAACATATATTCTTTTATAATTTCAAATGATTTATATATTATATATGTCAAAGAAATAATATTATATTTAATTCTCATTTGATTCCATCATTGTCTTAAATAATATCTAATAATTAATTTGATATTAAGTCAAAATTCTCTTCAAATTAATTACTCATACAATTAATGTATGATCAAATTTATTCAACTACAAAGGTACATATTTTATTAATGTCAAAAATAATTTCTACAAATCATCCTAACATATGTCAAATCTAATATCAATTTTAAGAATATTATATGATAACAAAAATATAAAGATAAAAACTTCTTAATTTATATTTTTAAAAGATCCAATAAAATTTTTGCACTTAAAATTATCAAAATGTACCTCTAAGAGAATAACTGAAACTTAGTATAATCTTTAATTAGTAAAACTAGATATGTTAACTATAAGCATTCATAATGATGTAAGATAAAACTAAAATAAGATAATTAATTATCAATCCTAAAACTACACAATAAGTAACAAATATGTTTTATTTATCTTACTCATAATTATAGATAAAATAATATTCTAAAATAAAGGGTAACAAAATAATATGTCAAACTATAGTAAAAATTTTATCAAACTTCATCATATATTATCTACCTTAAATTTACAACAAAATTATGCGAATGAATTTTTGGTCCCCAACATGAAAATGACATGGTCAAAATAATAAATGCTATAAGGCTTATGCAATAAACTTAATTTATTTATAAAATAAAAATCTAAATATTTTACAGTAAACATAAGCATTATAAAATATTTCTATTTAGACTATCAACTTATTTTTATAAATTTAATATGTTCATCTTCATGAATAACTAATTTTACTATATATATATATATATCAAAATATATACATTCTATAATCAATTTCACAATTCTTATCTACTTTTCAAAAGAAGACAAGAGTGTCATGACAAAATCACATTCAAAATGTAAAACTTTATGAGAGTTTTTAAACTAATATAATACTTATTTTAATTTAGAGGAAAAATAAAATTTTGGCCTTTTACGAGATTCTTTTGCGTAACATCTTTAATCAATCAATTTCTTATCAAAAAATAAATCATATTTGGCTTAATAAAATAATCTTATAAATCATATTCGGCTCAACAAAATAATCAGAATCTCCTAAAATCATGCTTTAAATGCATTCCTACGTAATTCTCAAAATATACATCTCAAAAACTAATTGAATCATCTAATATTCTAATCTTAGGATCCCATATTCCAACAGGTCCTCAAAATCATTGCTCTGATACCATTAAAATTGTCACATCCCATATTTATAAAATATAATAAATTATCATTTTATTATTCATAATTTATAGAATATACTCCTTTTTTGAATTCAAATCCTTGCCTTTACAATAGTAAATATTTTATTAACAAAAAAAGATCACATCTTCTTAGTAGGGTCACAAGTCTCCTCCACCCAAGCTTCATATCTATTACAAAATTATAGATTATGCTGAAAATAAATATAAGATAAAAATATATCAAAGAACCACACATCTTTGGTAGGAACCTTGGAAAAATCATAAAAATAATCTAACATTCATGAAACAAATGTTAATAATTAAATAAGAAATAATAATATATCAATTCATTATAAAACTTAAATATATAAAAAACAATCATGCATCGGTCACATACACATACAAGATAATTGGATAATAAAGCCATACATCACACCCGATGGTGCACTCTCCCAACAGCGGATGGAGAGGCATACTCCACAGGATGGATTCCTCCCAACAGCGGATGGAGATAATCCATATCGTACTCCTAACAAAGGGATGGAGTGGTATCCCTCACCCGCTTAAGTGGGACACGTTCCTCCCAACAAAGGGATGGAGGAACTGTCTAACCATCACGTCGATGATCCGATAATCCCAAGTGAATCGCCATACACGCCCTCGGCATGGATACATAAACATCCATGATCATTCATTTACATTCACTCATTCATTCACACATGCATCCAAGAAATAGTATGATCAAATATTACAAGAGACCATGCTTTATGTATGATCTACTAGACTATGTCCATTGGTGGCTCTACACTGTGATAAGCCCGTAGCTCCTTTCACAGGTTGCACTTCCAATATAGACCATTAGTCTAGTTACATCTACTACATGGTACAATCATATCAATATCATAAACTTAAGAAAAGTAGGAAACCAATAATCATTTTCAAATGACATCTTCAAATAAACCTTTAAATTCATTAAATCATAAAGGCTTAAAATAGTAATCTCTCAATAGTCTTCAATTAACTAAAACCTTAATTGGAATAGCTCAATTGGCTTAAATCAAATTCAATCCAATTATGACCTAATAGAATCAACCTTAAATCCTTATAGAACCGGTTTGAAATCACCCTAGACTAGTCTAATTTAGATTTAATTGATCTTGATTAGGTCAAATGATTTGAACTAATCAAGTTAGTTTGGAATCACTCTAAACTGATCTTAATCGATCATACATGTCTGATTTAGTCAAAAGAGCTCAAACCAATAAAGGAAGAGGAAATCAGACAATATCATATAGTGCTAGCCCAAACTGAACCAACCCACCTGAGTCTTGGACGGGTCATATGTGCTACACATGCCTATCCTAAGTAATAGGTTCAGTTGAGGTACAACAAGCTAGATAGAGGAGCGATGATGTATCTAACGCCAATCGCATCGTTAGGCAGGCTTAACTTCATAGATTAGGCTAAGTCTTACTCATAAGTTAGGCTAAGCCTTACCACTGAATTGGGCCATGCTTGGCTCACGAGTTGGGTCATACTTAGACACATGATTTGGGATTGTATTTAACTGTATAGAATAGGTTATGCCTATCCGCATGAGTTGACCTATGCCTGGCCACATGATTAGGTTGTACCTTACCACATGGGCTGGGACGTACAAAGCCACATGGACTGGATCATACCTAGCCACATGACTGAATCAAGCCTGTCCACATAGGTTAGATCATATCTTACCATATGGGCTGGGTCATGCCTAGTCACATGGGTAAATTGTAACTAGCCATATGGGTTGGGTCGTACATAACCATATGGGCTGAGTCGATCTAATTTAGCAGATCAACTTAACTCAAGTCAGACTCTAATTAGAATCCTCTTATCAAATTATATTTCAAAAGTATAAATTATCAAGAATAACTCAAATCTATGAGTTAAAGAATTTAAATCCGTAATTTTAAATTTAAAACTAATTAAATCATAGTAATTCACACATAATTCTTAAAATACAAAAATATCTAATTAAAAAAATTAGATCCATTAATCTAAAAATAAGAATTTTAATAGTTAAATCAATATTAAAACTCACTTAAGCTTAAAAGATTAATATAAATCAAATAATCATTCTAATATCATGAATCAATTATCATTATTTATTAATCATAAAATTTTAAAAATTCAAATATTGTTATGCATCATAAAATTTATTACAATTCCAATATCAATATTTCAAAACATAAATCAAACCAAATAAAAGGAGAAAGGATCCTACCTTTCCTCGGTTATTCTTTTCTCAAGATCATCTCCTCGAGAAGTCTTCTCCTTGATCCTCCCATTGTCAGGCTTGGTGAGGAATGAGGAAAGAGGAGCCCCCTTATATAGGAGAAGATGAGATCTCCCCAAAGGTAAGTAAATATTTAATTTTATATTAAATTTATTTTTTATTTTTCTTTCACACATAAAGATAGAAATATAATATTCATTTATAATGGTTCACACTTAAAATGGAATGTATATTATTCACATCACTTATTAGAAAATAAATCAATCAATATTCTAATTGATTAGTAAGATTCTTAACTTATCCACGTGATTAAGGAAATCAAATTTAATTATTTCCTTAACTATAACACACAAACATGAAAGTTAATAATAAAGTAATAAATTATTTATAGTAATTAATTTATATTAAGGGAGAAATCATTGGTGATTACAGTATTACCCATTAGTTGCATATGTGTAACAAGTGTTTCGATTTAATATGTTAAATTATTACTAATAAAACATTAATGACCTTATCAATACCCTTATTTTTATTTATTTATTTTTGTAAACACCTTGTCAAGCAACTAGTAAATATATCAGTTTAGAGTGATTCCAGACTAACTTGACTAGTTCAAATCATTTGACCTAATCAAGATCAATCAAATCTAAATTAGACTAGTCTAGGGTGATTCCAAACCGGTTCTATAAGGATTTAAGGTTGATTCTATTAGGTCATAATTGGATTGAATTTGATTTAAGCTAATTGAGCTATTCCAATTAAGGTTTTAGTTGATTGAAGACTATTGAGAGATTGCTATTTTAAGCCTTTATGATTTGATAAATTTAAAGGTTTATTTGAAGATGTTATTTGAAAATAATTATTGGTTTCTTACTTTTCTTAAGTTTATGATATTAATATGATTATACTATGTAGTAGATGTAACTAGGCTACTGGTCTATATTGGAAGTGCAACCTGTGAAAGGAGCTACAGACCCATCACAGTGTAAAGCCATCAATTGACATAGTCTAGTAAATCATACATAAAGCATGGTCTGTTGTAATATTTGATCATACTATTTCTTGGATGCATGTGTGAATGAATGAGTGAATGTAAATGAATGATCATGGATGTTTATGTATCTCTGTCGAGGGTAGGTATGACAATTCCCTTCGGTGATTAGCGGACCATCAGACGTGATGGTTAGACGGTTCCTCCATCCGCTGTTGGGAGGAACGTGTCCCCATTTAGGCGGGTGAGGGATACCACTCCATCCGCTGTTCGGAGTGCGATATGGATTATCTCCATCCGCTATTGGGAGGAATCCATCCCGTGGAGTATGCCTCTCCATTCGCTATTGGGAGAGTGCACCATCGGGTATGATGTACGCCTTTGTTATCTAGTTATCTTGTATGTGTTGCATGTGACCGATGCATGATTGTTTTTCAGATGTTTAAGTTTTATAATGAATTGATATATTATTATTTCTTATTAAATTATTGATATTTTTTTCATGAATGTTAAATTATTTTTATGATTTTTTCGAGGTTCCTACCAGCATGTGTGGTTGTTGATATATTTTTATCTTATATTTATTTTCAGCATAATCTATAATTTTGCAATAGATATGAAGCTTGGGTGGAGGAGACTTATGACCCTACCAAGAAGATATGATCTTTTTTTATTAATAAAATATTTAATATTTTAAAGGCAAGGATTTGAATTTAAAAAAGAGAGTGTATTCTATAAATTATGAATAATAAAATAATAATTTATTATATTTTATAAATATGGGATGTGATAAATACTCTCTGGTTTATAAACTTTTGATAACATATTAACTTAGTCGTCAACAAGTGTTTTATCAATTAAACCCTTAGTGCAATTCTTTACAAGAAGTAAGATACAGGATACAAGCATATTCTAAACCAAAACTGAGAGAAAAGATGTAGAATGTATATATTTTCCATATTAAAAAAAATTCTCCCACTTGGTTTGATGCCTCAGGGTTTTTTCAACTATTCTATAAAGAAATATCCGAGATGATATTTTTACCTTTCTCTAGTCTAGATCATATCCTTCAAACAATTTATAAAAAAAATTAAATTTTACTTTCTCGACAATCAATGCTCAAGAAATCAATAATCATTCAACAAGACTAATAAATTATTAGATCTCATGGATGAGATCCAATAAGAGTTAAAAAGAGATTATTGGGTAGAGACCCATTAATCTAAGAGGCTTGGGTAATTGGATGGAGATTCAGTACCCAATAGGGAAGGATTCATTAGGGTTGACGTGGGACCTCTATAAATATGAGGGAATCAAAGGTCCATAGGTTGGGACTTTCTGATATCCACCTCCTATTCTTCTCTCCCTAGAGAGAGGAGCATCTTCACAACCCCTACCATGTGGATCACCACTAGAGAGGAGATTGCTTAACCTCCTTCATCCTCCCCCATGGATCTATAGGATTTCAGGGATATATGATCTCCTTATTGTCACGAACGGTCATCGCACACTCGCAGCAACTTCGTTCAACGTTCCGTCCGTCGCTTGCCCATGCTTGTACATATCCTTGGCAGCCTGTTTTGCCATGTTTTGGTGTGTTTTTCCTTGTAAAAATGTAGTAAATAGTAGCTGCGTACAGCAGTGAACAATCGCTTTCGCTACATCGCCTAGGAACCTAAAAACACTCCGTTTTCATGTGCCGCGGGCTGATTTACGTAGAGCGCGCGCCATGAAAATTGTGTCACCATCTCAACCACTCGAACCCCGGGTGGCACATGGCTGGATGGGGCTTCAATATAGTGTCGGGCGTTGAACACTTTCTACAAGTTTGCACGTCAACTTGACGGAAACTTGCCTTCGCGCCAAAGACTTGGGGAGTAGTTGTTTGCGGACTTCAAACTGCTCATTCACCCCTCTAAAGTCCTTGTTTTCCTCCTCTCTTTCTCTGCTTTCTTGCACTCCAAGTGCTCGCTCAATTGCTTGTAAAGCTTCCCTCTTCGTGAGACGTCGGGACTTGTCCGTCGCTCGTTCCAACAACTAATCAACTTCTCTTTTTACAGGTCCTACGGGACCTACACGAGGTTGCAGCTCGGCTGACCCTTTGCGGACGTGTATGTCGCAAGGGCGCCTCAAGACTTAAGCAATCCAAGCTAAGTCCGATCGAAGTGGGCGCAAAGGCGGTTCTTGACTTAGGCAACTTCAGCTAAGTCGGTGGCTTGCCGCAAGGGTGCCTCACCACTTAGGCAATTCTTGCTAAGTGCGTGACATTGTGGTATCAGAGCGGGTAAGCAATTTGAGCAAGTAGCGAAGAAATTTCGCAATCTCGCCATGGCGAAACAGCATGGTGAATCGAGCAAGATGGGGCAAGCCGGAATGTTACCCCAAGCAGCTACAGGAGGGTTGCATGTGCAAACTCGCTCTCACGTTGCAGGAGCCGCTCATGAGGAGCGGGGCAGTGAGCATGAAGAGCGAGAAGGGGGCTGCTCACCACGAGCGGAGGAGGCGCAATCTGGAGCGCCAACCGGAAGAAAGAGCCATAGAGAGAGGGTCACAGCGGTGGAAACCCGCTTGGATATTCTCGAAGCGAGCTTGGATGAACTCTACCAAGGCCAAAGTAGGCTTCTTGGCATAGAGAGCTCGCAAGAAGAAGCTGAATCCCGGATCGACAAGGTTGAAGCCTTAGTCGACCGACTGACGGATGACACAAAGGACTCCGTGCAACACTTGCAAGAAATGGTGACGGAACTCACTTCCAAAGTGGCGATGCTCACAAGGGCGTTGAATGCGGGGGGAAGCAACACCCGCGTTGCGCCAACACAAAGCTTCAGGGCGCCCAACCCACATTGTTATGGGGGTGCTAGAGATGCGAAGGAGCTCGAGAATTTTCTGTTTGATATGGAACAGTACTTTCGAGCTACGAGGCCAGACTCTGAGGACACCAAAGTTTCGATAACGACTATGTATATGAACGGTGATACAAAGCTTTGGTGGAGAACCCGTTGGGAAGAGATTCAGCAAGGTCAGTGCTAAGTGGACACATGGGATGACTTGAAGCGTGAGTTGAGAACTCAATTCCTACCCGAAAACACTGAGTTCATCGCAAGGAGGAAGTTGAGACAACTCCACCAAACGACTTCCATTCGGGACTATGTGAAGCAATTTTCTATACTAATGTTGGACATTCAAGATATGTCTGAAAAAGATAAGCTGTTCAGCTTTCTTGATGGCTTGAAGCCATGGGCTCAACAGGAACTTCATCGACGGAATGTCACTGATTTGGTTGGAGCAATTACAGCCGCAGAAAGGCTTACCGACTTTGCTTCTTCGAGGACCCGAGGAAGAAGAAGCAGTCCACAGGAAATCACCAAACAAGGCACCCTCCTGGGAAGGAATCTAGGGGTGACCAACGGAAGAAGAGTTTCCATAAGGGGCCAAACTCAAACGGTAAGACCTCAAAACCTAGGAGATGTTTCTTGTACGGAGGACCACATAGTGTATGGGAGTGCCCGCAAAAACAGGCACTTAATGTCTTGTCGGCTTCCATCAGACCCCCTAAGCCAGACAAGGGCAAGGCAGTTGCCCTCAGTTCGAGTAGCTCCGAGTCGGGCAGCGACGATGAGAAGTCGCAAGGACCCCGAATGGGGGCGATGCGTTTGTTGAATGCATTGCGGGGTCAAGTGGGGGAGAACCTGAAGCCGAAGCAACAAAAAGCAGGAAGCAGTGAGCTGATGTACGTAAACATCAGACTCAATGGCCAAACCACCCGAGCAATGGTGGACACGGGTGCTACTCACAACTTCATCGCCGACCGAGAAGCAAAGCGGCTTGGGTTAATCTTAGAGAAGAACCCAAGTCGGATGAAGGCGGTTAACTCGGAGGCTAAGCAAATCTCTGGACTAGCTAAGGGAGTCTCCATCAAGATCGGATCGTGGAGCGGGCGCACAAACATGATGGCGGTGCCATTGGATGACTTCCAAGTGATTCTTGGAATGGAGTTCATGCATGCAGCAAAGTTGGTGCCGATGCCATTCCTAGACTCCATATGTCTAATGGGAGGTGACAACCCTTGTATGGTTTCTGTCACTCAAAGAGGAACCCAGGATCCCCAGCAACTATCAGCGTTGCAACTGAAGAAGGGGGTACACTAAGGAGAGTTAACTTTTGTGGCTGCGATGAAGTTAGAAACACTCGATGGGGAAGCCCGTAAAGAACCTGCTGCGGTGGCAAATGTCTTGAAGGAGTTCGAAGATGTTATGCCACCTGAGTTGCCGAAAACTCTGCCACCACGTAGAGGCGTGGATCATCTTATTGAGCTGGAACCAGGAGTGAAGCCTCCAGCGAGACCACCATACCGCATGCCCCCTCCTGAGTTGGCAGAGCTCAGAAAGTAGTTGGATGAACTGCTAAGCGGTGGTCTCATTCGTAGTTCCAAAGCACCATTCGGAGCTCCAGTTCTCTTCCAGAAGAAACAAGATGGGAGTCTCCGACTATACATCGATTATCGAGCCCTTAACAAGGTGACTGTGAAGAACAAATATCTCATCCCTCTCATTGCGGACTTGTTCGACCAACTGGACAAAGCAAAGTATTTCTCGAAACTCGACCTTCGGTCGGGGTATTGGCAGGTGCGTATTGCTGAAGGTGATGAAGCGAAGATTACCTGTGTGACCAGGTATAGAGCGTTTGAGTTCTTGGTGATGCCTTTCGGCTTAACCAATGCTCCAACCACATTTTGTACTCTTATGAACCAGCTATTCAAGGAGTATCTGGACAAGTTTGTGGTTGTCTACTTGGATGATATCATCGTCTACAGCCGAACACTTGAGGAGCATATTGAACACCTCCGAACAATCTTCAAAGTTCTCAGGGAGAATTCTTTGTTCGTAAAAAGAGAGAAGTGCTACTTTGCTCAGAAAGAGATCTTGTTCTTGGGGCATCGGATCGGCGACGGTTCCATTCAGATGGATAAAGCAAAGGTGCAAGCAGTTGTGGACTGGCAAACTCCAAAGAAGGTGCCTGAACTGAGATCCTTCCTTGGGTTTGTGAACTACTATCGACGCTTCATACTGGGGTATTCGAAGCGTGCAACTCCACTAACAGAGTTGCTGAAGAAAGAGCAGCCTTGGAGATGGTCCGACAAATGTGAAGCGGCATTCCAAGACCTAAAGGCTGCCATTCTGGAAGAACCAGTGCTCAAATTGCCAGACTATGGGAAGCCCTTCGAAGTCCATACAGATGCTTCAGACTTCGCTATTGGGGGAGTGCTTATGCAGGAGGGCCATCCGGTGGCCTATGAAAGCGTCGATAGTAGTTAGGCAATAGGGGGACTCGGATCGATACTTGTGGTGGTCGACCGATTTTCGAAGTATGCAACCTTCATTGCCGCACCCCTACACTGTTCAGCAGAGGAAGCGGCGAAGCTAATGATGAAGAATGTGGTGAAGTATTGGGGAGTCCCGCACAATATTATAAGTGATCGAGATGCTCGGTTTCTGGGACGATTTTGGACCAAGTTGTTCAAATTGTTGAGGTCGAAGCTATACTTCTCCACAAGCCTCTACCCCCAAACGAATGGCCAAACTGAGAGAATAAACTCTCTCCTAGAATAATATCTTCAGCACTACGTGAGTGCCAACCAACGAGATTGGGTGAAGTTGTTGGACATAGCCCAATTCTCCTTCAACCTGCAGCGGAGCTCTGCATCCAACAAGAGCCCCTTTGAGATCATCACTGGACAACAGTCGTCGACTCCTCACACTTTGGCTATTGGATATACGGGGAGTAGTCCATCCGCATATCACTTGGCAAAAGAATGACATCAAAATGCAGATATTACGCAGGCCTACTTGGAGAAGACGGCCAGAAAGATGAAGAAGTGGGCAGACTTGGGAAGGCGACCCCAAGAATACAAAGTCGGCGATTTGGTGTTGGTGAAGCTCCAACTAGCATCACTCCAATTTTTTAGAAACAAGGTGCATAAAGGATTGGTGCGCAAGTATGATGGCCCCTTCCCAATTATCGCAGGGTGGCAACGCTTCCTACAAGTTGCAAATCGCTAGCGTGGCTCAAGATTCATAATGTTTTCCATGCCAGCAACTTGAAAGCCTACCACTCCGATCCGCAAGATGCTTCTCAAGGCGTTTCAACTCGTCCACCTCCCACCAGAGCTTCCTACGAGAAGCGAGTTGAAACCATTTTAGCAGATCGCAGGACAATGCTACCCAATGGAGCTGAACAGATTGAATACTTGGTGAAGTGGCAAAAACTTCCCAAAACCAAAGCCAGTTGGGAGCCAGAAGACACCCTCCGACATGAAGAAGTAGCTATCAAAGCATATCAAAGAGTGTCAACGAGGGCGTCGACAGCTTAAGTGGGGGAGAATGTCACGAACAGTCGTCGCACACTCGCAGCAACTTCGTTCAACATTCCGTCCATCGCTTGCCCATGTTTGTACATATCCTTGGCAGCCTGTTTTGCAATGTTTTGGTGTGTTTTTCCTTGTAAAAATGTAGGAAACAGCAGCTACAGCGCAGCAGAATGATCGCTCATTTGCATCTGCCTAGGAACCCAAAAAACAACTCCGTTTTCATGTGCCGGGCTGATTTACGTGAGCGCGGCCATGAAAATTTTGTTAGCCATCTCAGCACCACGGAACCCCGGGTGGCACATGGTGGATGAGGGCTTCGATGATAGTGTCGGGCGTTAAACACTTTCACAAGTTTGCACGTCAACTTGACGGAAACTTGCCTTCGCGCCTGGCACTTGGGGAGTAGTTGTTTGCGGACTTGCAGCTGCTCATTCATCCCTCTAAAGTCCTTGTTTTCCTCCTCTCTTTCTCTTCTTTCTTGCACTCCAAGTGCTCGCTCAATTGCTTGTAAAGCTTCCCTCTTCGCGAGACGTCGGGACTTGTCCGTCGCTCGTTCCAACAACTAATCAACTTCTCTTTTTACAGGTCCTACGGGACCTGCACGAGGTTGCAGCTCGACTGACCCTTTGCGGACGCGTATGTCGCAAGGGCGCCTCAAGACTTAGGCAATCCAAGCTAAGTCCAATCGAAGTGGGCGCAAAGGCGGTTCTTGACTTAGGCAACTTCAGCTAAGTCGGTGGCTTGCCGCAAGGGTACCTCACCACTTAGGCAATTCTTGCTAAGGTCCATAGGTTGGGGCTTTCTGATATCCACCTCCTATTCTTCTCTCCCTAGAGAGAGGAGCATCTTCACAACCCCTACCGTGTGGATCACCACTAGAGAGGAGATTGCTTAACCTCCTTCATCCTCCCCCATGGATCTATAGGATTTCAGGGATATACGATCTCCTTATGTACTATCTTTCTCACATACGCAATTTTCAATTTCTTAGATTTGATTTTACATACCAATCTTTGCACAACGATGAAATATTTTCATAGAAATCTAGGATATTTTATTTTTTGTTCTTCTACTACGCATGTGATGTCGCCCCTAGATTTCCCAATAAGAACTCCTTCGGACTCAGTGAATCATTATCTCCATAATAATTTACTTGACTCATCGACTACAGACGTACTAAGCCACTACATCACAGTCCCCAAATGATACAGAGGAATCCAATCCTTTGGACTTATTTGTCCTTAGTTACCATATATCTATAGTCTCTAATCCATCTAATATCCGAGAGATCATATATCGGGCATGGTGCTATCAGGCCCATACGATTTCCACTCGAGTCTCACTCTAAATGGATTCTCCTAGAGAACTCTTTCTCTCTCAATCCGAATGACCATAGCCGAGGATTTTCTGAGCAAGAATACATGGGATATTCCTCTTATGATACCAAGAGTGAATGATCCTCTATTGATACTCAATAGCCTTTATAAGGTTGGTTTGCCACTCCTAATAACCTGGTTATACTAGATCCGAACTTCCAAACCTATAAGTCCCAGGTATCAAAGAGTTGAATACTCATACTGAACATCTTTGGTGTCTCAAGTCTAAGGACTAGATATACTACTCGGGACTACGGAATCGTTGTCGACAACATATATCATTAACCATCCAAAGCATTTAAGTAAGTGGATCAATCAGGTGAACTCATTCTCCAATGAGCACCTACACTGTATCCTTAGTGTCCCCACACGAGTAGCTATGAGACTAGTCACTTCCATCATATGGACAAATATACAGTACACCAGTCTATCCGGTTATCTCGATGTCCCTCTTGAGTAACCTATGATCGGAATTATTTAGGGTTTGTGTTTAAAGGTGAATCAATCTCATTATCGTGATCTCATCACAATCTGATTTCCATTACACAGATCCAAGGACATTACAATATACATATAGATAATGTAAGAAAATACTAGTAATTATAAGTAAAGAGATTGACGCAACGTGTTACAAGTGTCATCACTCATGTAATTGGCTTGTAAAGCACCTATAACTAATAAAATCCTACTTGACCTAAAGTCAATCACCTACGTGTCTGATCCCTATTAGACCTTTGTGATGCTCAATAACAATTTGAGACAACGGCTTCATTAGTAGATCTGTAATGTTATCTTTAGATGGAATACTTTTCATTATTACATCTCTTCGGGCCACAATCTCTCTAATAAATTGGAACCTCCTCAAAACACTTCTGATGAGACTCAAGTTCCCTCATTTGAGCAATCACCCCATAGTTGTCACAATATAAGAGAATCAGCTCTTTGCTGCCTAGCACGATTCCTAGATCTGTGATGAACTTCTTCATCCAGACTCCCACCTTTGTTGTCTCTATCACAGCAATGTACTCTACCTCTGTGATCGAGTTGGTAGTAGTATCTTGTTTGGAACTCTTCCAAAGATATCTTGCTCTGTATTCATGGTGAATACATACCTTAAATTAGACTTGTCATCATCGATATCGATTGCAAGCTCGAGTTTGTGTAACCCTTAACCCTGAGGCTACTTTCTCCATATACCAATAAAAGATCCTTAGTCCTTCTCAAGTACTTAAGGATATACTTTAGTGCTTTCTAGTGCTCCAAGCTTGGATCCACGATACACTGCTCGTGACACTCAAAGCATATGCTATATCAGGCACAGTACATAGCATAGCATATATGATGAGACCTATCTTTGAGGCATAGGGTATCCTATCCATGTGTGCCCTTTTTTCAAGAGTTTTTGGGGGACATACTCTTAGAAAGTAATAGCCTATGTCTCATCGGTATGAGACTTTTCTTGAAATTTTTCATGTCAAACCTTTTGACAATGGTGTTTATGTACCTAGATTGGGACAAGCCAAGCATCCTCTTAGATCTATCTCTATAGATTTGAATCCCCAATATGTAGGATGCTTCTCCTAAGTCTTTCATGAAAAAGTGTCTAGAAAGCTAAGCCTTTACAGTGGAAACTATTCCTACATCATTTCCAATTATTAGGATATCATCCACATATAACACCAAGAATGTGATAGCGCTCCCACTTACCTTCCTGTACATACATGATTCATCTTCATTCTTAACAAAGTCATAAGATCTAATCGTCTCATCAAATCTTATGTTCCAACTTCAGAAACCCGCTTTAGTCCATAAATGAGCTTAAGCAACCTTGCACACCTTATTTGGACTCTGCTTGGACATGAATCTCTTAGATCAGTATCATATACACCTCCTCCTCGAGATTGTTATTGAGGAACGTAGTGTTAGAACCCTCCGCGATTCTAAGCTTGGGGTTGATCTCTATAGGGGATCGGCCTCCTTGGAACTCTATAGGGTTCCTTCCTCCAAGTTGCTGCACAAAGGCTGCAAAATATTGATCTATTCATTGATTAAAGAGGATGAATACATGGCTATTTATAGGGCTTCTAAGCCCCAACTCCTAATAGGACTCTTACTTAAGACTCCTACTTCTAACCAACTTCTAATTATGACTCCTTCTCTAGTAGGACTTCTACTTCTAATAGGACTCTCTTCCTAATAGGACTTCTACTTCTAATAGGACTCTTTTCTTAATAAAACTCTTACTTATAATAGGACTCCTTTCTTGATAGGACTTCTACTTCTAATAGGACTCTTTTCCTAATAGAACTTCTATATATAATAGGACTCCTTTCCTAAGAAGCAACCTAACCCTAACCTAGCCGGCCTCTTCACCTCTTTAATAGGGGTCGGCTAGATAGGATTTACATGAATGCCCTTATCAATGAAACTAAATTAGGACTCTCATAGCTAGAGTCCTAACAGACCCGCCCTCTTCAAATCAGCCTTGTCCTCGAGGTTGACGTTCCATGACTTCTGGGGATTTGATCTTCAAGTCGTCGTAGTTCTCCCAAGTGGCATCTTCTGCTGGTATGTTTGCCCACTATATTAACACTTTAGTAGTAGGTCGTCGTCATCGATTCACGATTCGTCGATCAATAATGGCACTTGGTTGGGTCTGGAGCTCTCCTTGGGTAGTTATATTTGGTAGATGGCTTTAGGCTGTCTCGTGTTGTCCCAACCTGAGCTTCAAACATGATATATGGAAGACTGGATGGATTCGGGAGCTGGCGGGTAAGTCCAATCTATATGCTACTTCTCCGATGCGCTCCAAGAAATATTTTAGGCTTTTATGGTCGGTCTTGATGTGAAAGTGTCGCCCAATTAAGTATGGTCTCCATTTGGACACCGCATGCACAATCGCGAGCATCTCCTTGTCGTAAATAGTCATCTTGAGGTGAGAAGGAGATAATGCCTTACTAGCATAAGCGAGGGGTCGGCCATCTTGTATTAATACAGCACCAATTCCTGCTCCGGAGGCATCAGCTTCAATAATAATAGTATTATCGAAGTCGGGTAATGCTAGTACTGGCGTTGTTATTATTGCGACTTTAAGTTCCTCGAAGGCGGTGGTGGCTTTGTTCGACCACTGAAAGCATCTTTTTCTGCAAGGAAGTAAGGGGTGTCTTGATCTTTCCATAGTCTTTCATGAACTTATGGCGGAACTGTTAAACCAAGAAAGCCGCCTTGTGTGATTTTATGTTCCTCGGGGTTGGCCAGATTCTGCATTGCTTCAATTTTGGAGGGTCCACCGCCACACCTTCCTCTGATATGATATGCCCAAGATATTCCACTTTTTGTAGAAGAAAGCTATACTTCATTTTTTTTGACAAAAAGAACATGTTCTCGTAAAATTGTCAAAACAAGTCTTAAGTCTTTGAATATGACTTTCAAGAGAAGGGCTGTAAATAAGGATATCGTCAAAGAAAACTAGTACAAACTTTCGAAGATAACTCTGGAAAATATCATTCATAAGGCTCTGGAAGGTGGAGGGAGCATTGGTGAGACCAAAGGGCATTACCAGAAATTCATAGTGACCGTTGTGCGTTCGAAAGGTAGTTTTCGGTATGTCTTCTTCGCACACTCGTATTTGATGATACCCGGATCGAAGGTCCAACTTTGTGAAGACTCGTGCTCCTTTTAATTCATCAAGCAATTCATCTACTACTGGAATAGGATACTTGTCCTTGATGGTTATGTCGTTGAGAGCTCGGTAATCAACACACATTCGCCATGTTCCGTCTTTCTTTCGCATTTAGAGCCTTTGGTGAAGAGTAGGGGCTGCAACTTGGCAAAATAACTCCTGTTTCAAGCATCTCTTTTACAATCCTTTCTATTTTATCTTTTTGGAGATGTGGATACCGATATGGTCGAGTATTTGCTGGAGGTTTCCCTGGGAGAATCGGTATACGATGATCGTGCCGGCGATTAGGAGGTAGGCTGCGTGGTTCGTCAAATATATCTGAAAATTCAGCAAGCAAGGGAAGTAGGTTTGGATCTTCAAATTTGGTTGGCTCTCCCTTAGGTTGCTGCTCAAGTTGTACCAAAAAGCCGCTGCATGCTTTGTGCAAAACTTTCTCCATTCGTTGTGTGCAAATTGTTGTTACGTCGCCCCCACGTTTCCCGTATAGTATCACCTGTTTCCCCTTGCTGTAAAATTTCATAATTAGTTTCAAAAAATTCCAGGAAACATCACCTAATGTTGTCAACCATTCGATGCCAAGCACGGCCTCATAATCATCGAGAGAGAGGAGGAAAAAATCTGCAATTATCTCTTGGTCCTGCAGCAACAGTTTCACCTGTGGGCACTTACGATCACACTTCAAAATTCGTCCATCTGTGAATTTAACATTGAACCTGCTGCAATTCTCAATAGGTAAGGCCATCCGGACAGCAACCTTGCTGTTCATAAAATTATTAGTGCTCCCGGTGTCAATAAGAACAGTGATTGGTTGTTGCTTCAGAAATCCTCCCACTTTCATTGTTTGCGGGTTCGCATAACCGGCAAGGGCATGCATCATAATATCAATTGGCTGCTGTTCTTCATCTGTGACCTCTTCCTCATGCTCCTAGACCTCCTCCTTCATGTCTTCAAGAGGTTCAATCAATAGGAGGCGGCCCCTTTTGCAGCGATGATCACGGTTCCACGGCTCGTCGCAATGCCAACAAAGACCCTTTGCTGATCGATCACGTAGTTCTTCTCTTGTTAATTTTTTGGGCAGCGAAGGATGGCTGGGAGCAGAAGGGGGTTTATATGTTGAGGTTCTAGGAGTGGTTCCCATCCTCCGAGAATCTTGGTTGAGTCGTTCTTCTTGTATTCGGGCAAAAGAAATCGCAGCCATCACGATGTGCGATGGGCAGTGCCTTAACTTCCCCTTTTATCTCTGGCTTGAGTCCTTCGATAAATGTTCCTAACAATTAACGGTCAGTCCAATCACGAGCAAGGTAAGATAGCTTCTCAAACCTGGTTTGGTACTCTTGAATCGTAGAGGTTTGTCGAATCTTTGCGAGTTGGCCGTCGATATTTTCATACTCCGTAGGTCCAAAATGGTTCAGCAGTGCATTCTTAAATTGATTCCATGTCAGAGCCTCATGATTATATTCCAGCTAATTGTACCATTGAATAGCATCTCCTTCAAGGTGGATGACAGCAATCTCCACCACAGCATTATCCGACGTTCGGTAGTAGCGAAAGTAACGTTCTGCGTGCGAAATCCACCCCGTTGGGTCTCCTTCTTCCCATCGTGGGAAGTCCACCCTCATGCATGGCTGAAGCACGTCCGAGGGCTGTCCCTCCTTCTCTGGGGTCTTTTCTAAATTCTCTCCTTGTTGCAGTTTGGTTGGACTCGATGGTTGTCCAATTCTGAATTCTGCAAACAAAGCGCGCAATTTGTCTTCCAAGCGCGATTCAAGCCGTGATTCAATCCGAGATTCCCATGCTTCAAATTTGGCATCAATTGGATCTTGGGAAGCCATAGCATATGTCTGTAGATCAGAGATTCCCTTGTCTTTTTTCTGTTGATGGGTTAATGGCATGGGGTGGTGGAAGGTTCGGACAATAGATTAGTGATTGAAGGGTTCAGCTATAATGGTTTACTGTTTTGGGCTATGGTTTTTGATGCTGTTAGGGTTATGAAACTAGGTTATGATGGCTGCATCTTGAGGCTAGAGGGATGCCCTAAAGACATCTTAGTTTGTGGCAGCAAGGTGGCTAGGGTTTGGTAGGTTACGAAGAAGAAAAAAGGACCAAGGTGCAATACCAGATTTTTCGCCGAAAAAATTCCAGCAGTAAAGATGTAATTTTTCCAGAAATTTTCTAAAGAGATTCAAGTAAAACTCAAAGGGGATCTACTGATAAGGAAGAGGTAATACTGTAAAAAATTTTGCAGGAAGAAACGACAACAAGAGGTTTGGAAAAATTGAGAATCACGGAGAGGTATTATAGTAGATTTTTACGTCTAAAGTGCAGCAGATTGGACGTAAAAGATAAGTGGTTTTTATTGAGAATTTTTCGACAAAACCAAAGGGAAAACCACTGTTAGGAAGTGTCAAAGCCGCCGTAAAAATTTCATAGAGAATTGGATAGAAAAAACGTAGTAGCAAGATCAAAAAGGCAGTGTTATGCGGCTGAAATTCTGCAGTGTGACTTTCGTTGCAGAGATGAAAACTTTGCGACGAAAAGTTTATGCAGCAATTATAGGAACGAATTTTTTTGGATTTTTTGAATTAGGATAACTAAATTGCAACAGCAGTAGGGTAGATAACCAGAACCTGTTGCAATTCACGGGAAGATCAAAGGATAATCTACGGTGATGGAGATGACGGCGGAATTCAGCGATGATCTTCTAAGCAATTGTGGGAATTGCTTTGCGCGGTTGTGGAGGGCTAGTGGATGGCTGTGGAAGGGCAGCGAGATACCAAGAATGCTGCTCTGATACCAAGTGTTAGAACCCTCCGCGGATTCTAAGCTTGGGGTTGATCTCTATAGGGGATCGGCCTCCTTGGAACTCTATAGGGGTTCCTTCCTCCAAGTTGCTGCACAAAGGCTGCAAAATATTGATCTATTCATTGATTAAAAGAGGATGAATACATGGCTATTTATAGGGCTTCTAAGCCCCAACTCCTAATAGGACTCTTACTTAAGACTCCTACTTCTAACCAACTTCTAATTAGGACTCCTTCTCTAGTAGGACTTCTACTTCTAATAGGACTCTCTTCCTAATAGGACTTCTACTTCTAATAGGACTCTCTTCCTAATAGGACTTCTACTTCTAATAGGACTCTTTTCCTAATAAAACTCTTACTTATAATAGGACTCCTTTCCTAATAGGACTTCTACTTCTAATAGGACTCTTTTCCTAATAGAACTCCTACATATAATAGGACTCCTTTCCTAAGAAGCAACCTAACCCTAACCTAGCCGGCCTCTTCACCTCTTTAATAGGGTCGGCTAGATAGAATTACATGAATGCCCTTATCAATGAAACTAAATTAGGACTCTCATAGCTAGAGTCCTAACACGTAGTTTCCACATCTATCTGCTAGATTTCATAGTGTGATGTAATAGTCAATAAAATTCAAATGGATTTTAGCATGGCTATGGGTGAGAATATTTTGTCATAGTCAACACCTTGGCTTTGACAATACCCCTTAACCACTCGCCTTGCTTTATAGGTCTCTACCTTTCCATCTACTCCGATCTTCTTCTTGAAGATCCACTTGCAGTCAATGGATACGATACCCTCGGGTGTATCAACTAGGTTCCAAACCTTGTTGGAGTACATGGAATCCATCTTTGAATTCATAGCTACTTACCACTTCCCGGAGTCTATACTCGTAATAGTCCCCTCATAGGTCTAAGGATCAATATCCTCTCCTCTGATATATCCCACATATCTCTCAAGAGGATGCGATACTCTTCCGAACCTACATAAAATTGGAACTTATGTGCTAGGTACCTGAACAGACTCTAGCTATGGAATGGTACTTGAGCTAGATTCTTCAACCTCGCTCAACTCTATAACGCTCCAACTATCTCCACCAAGAATGTGTTTCTTCTCAAGGAATATTAATTTCTTGGCTACAAAGATTTTTTGGTCCTTGGGGTGATAAAAAAAATGCCCACAAGTTTCCTTAGGGTATTCCACGAACTTGCATCGTTCCATCTTGGATTCCAACTTATTGGGATTATGTCTTTTAACGTGTGCAGGGCAGCCCCAAATCTTAACAATCTTAAGATCAGACTTCTTCCCTTTTCATATCTTATATGGTGTAGACATTAACGACTTAGTTGGAACTCTATTCAGAAGGTAAGCTGTGGACACTAGAGCATATCCCCAGAATGAGATGGGTAGATTGGCAAAACTCATCATGGATTACACTATGTCTAACAGTATGCGATTTCTCCTTTCGGATACACCATTGAGCTAGGGTATATAAGAAGGTATCCATTGGAACAAAATCCCATGGTCCTTGAGGAATTAAGTGAACTCTATATTCAAGTACTCACATCATCGATCCGATCGAACAGTTTTGATACTCTTTCCTGATTGGTTCTCTACTTCATTCTTATACTCCGTAAATTTCTCGAAGGCCTCAGACTTATACTTCATCAAGTATACATGTTTGTACCTAGAGAAATCATTAATGAAAATAATGAAATAGGAATAAACACCTATAGCTTGAGTTAATATAGGACCACATACATCACTATATATGAGTTCCAACAACTTAGTGGCTCTCTCTCCAATTCTACTAAATGAAGATTTGGTCATCTTTTCATGAAGGCAATGTTCACAAGTCGTATATAACTCAGAGTTAAATGGATCTAGGTATCTATCCTTTAGCAACTTTTGAATCCTTCCCTCATAGATATTACATAGCCTACAACACTATAGGTATGCACTTCATTTTGTTTTCTGTTGGACACACTTATATTCATGATGTGTGGAATAGTGTCTAACATAATCAAATAATTATGCAATGTTTCTCTCGTGATGATCTCATCATCCTTAATAATTGAACAACTATTATTCTCAAAAACTACTTTATAACTATTCAATATCAAATATGAAATAGATATAATATTTTTGGTAATAGAGAGAAAAAAATAACATACATCCAATGCAATAATATCGCTACCAAGCAGATGCAAAATGACCTCATCGACAATAACAACAGCAACTCTTACTTCATTGCCCATCTTAAGGTCCATCTCGTCTCTCACCAATCTCCTAGGCTTTTGCCAAAACTTGCAACAAATTACAGATATGATAAGCACCATCGGTATCCAATACTTATATGTTATCATATGAGTCAGATAAATGGAGCCTGATTATGAATGTACTTGAAGCTTCTCCAAGCTTCTGTTTCGCCTTTTTTGTAAGATACTCCTTATAATTTCTCTTCCAATGTCGATCTTTGCTGTAGTGGAAGCACTGGCCTTTGTCCTTTGTCGGGTCCTTCATAGCAATCTTTGCTTTACCCCGTCTGCCCTTGCCCTTCTTAAGGGACTTCTTTGTCTTCTTTTTCTCTATAGTCTTACTAGCATAGAGAATTATGAAAAGGAATCTAGTAGAGACTAAAGCACAAGATCCACATATAGGTTATCCTCTAGGACCATTCTTAGATTTGTGAATTTCTCTATCCACTCAATCATCTTAAGGATATTTCTGAACCGGTGTTCCCTTAGTCATCCTGGCGTAGAAGAGATTTTTTGATATCTCATATCGCTGAGTTCTTTCTTATTCCTCAAACAATTTACGAAGATGCAGGAGTATGGATCTAGCATCTATCTTTTCATATTATTTCTATAACTCGGGAGTCATGGAGCCCAACATGTAACATTGAGCAAGAGTTGAGTCATCTGTATATTTCACATAGTGAGCGATCTTATCCTCGCTTGCCCCTTCCATGGGCATAGGCATCATTATATCAAGGACACACGCGACTTTCTCCTCTGTGAGAACTATTCTTAGGTTATGAAGCCAATCCGCATAGTTTGGACCAGTGAGGTGATTGGCATCAAGTATGCAACGTAGAGAGTCTAATGGCGATATTTTTCTAAAAATAAAGATGTAGTAGAAATAAATAACATGCAGATTTTATAGAAATATAAATAATCAAGATATAGACTTCTATCTTGACATGCTCTCGCTATTTTTCGATCAAGTCACGTGACACCCTCAGCACGTGAAACAGAAGTCTCTGACAGACTTCTAGTGGAGATCGAGATCCAATCGACATCTTAGTGTAACCTCGAAGGACTCAACCAATCACATTAAGCCTAAAAGGTAGGCAACTCTTGCCGATCACAACTCTTTATGATTTTAGTCTTGTTCGGCCTCCGAACCACCATGGCCTCGAGGGTCTCGACCAACTATGATGTTTGTTTAAGTCATCACCATCTTTATAAGATGAGTCTGATTCGATGATATACCCTTAAGGAATTTGACCAAGCATACCATATCCTCAGGTCACCGTGACATCTCTATATCATAGGTAAGATAGTGAATCGCAATATAGGTAAGTCTCATGGGACTCGACCAACTCAATTTATACCAAGAATCGGTTTCTACCTATAATGATGGAAGGCCATGTGGGTCAATCTAATTGCCTCATATTTACTGACTTAATATTATTGAGAGAGGGGATTTTTTATTTGGTCTCCTAATATGACGTGTCACATACATACATATTTAATATATATCTACATCGTATGCAAATATATATATATATATATATATATATATATATATATCTAGTAGGTGTATAAGCAATCACACCATATGATCATGGACCACATCCTAATATGATCAGGCTCAAGCCAGTGGGCCTAATCACTTACATCAAGATTTGTATATGTAGTGGTACATCTCCATGCCTTATAATCGTCCATCTCATCTTCGTCGGTTCTGTCGGCATCTCGACGCATCTCCATGCGTCGTGATGGTGCATCTCAACCTTGTGGGTCCCATTATTACTTCCACGCTCTCGTTGTATCTCTTCGTGTAATTACAACATAATTATAGGCACGCAGGCCTGATAATAAATAAGAAAAATAGAGGCATGTAGGCCCCAATAATAATAATCACATGTACACACACATCACAGGATCCATGATCATCTGTTTGCATCATACATCACATTTATACATCATCATCATATAGGACTACTAGATAAATAATAATAATTAATTAAATCTTTTAATTAGCTAATATTTTTTTAAGTCAAGGGCATACAAAATTTTTTTAAAATTATGAAGGGTATTTTGGTAATTTAGAAAAAGAATAAAAGTGGAATTTCTAAAATTCTAAGGGGTAAAATTATCTTTTGGCCAAAAACCCTAATCCTCTTCCATTGTCTTCACTACATTACAGTCGTCGCCACCTTGCCGACGGTGGCCACTACGGGCGAGGGCGGCGAGGGTGCCGCAATAGGAGGGCGTAGTGCCTATAGCGGGCCGACGCCCCCTTTGCGGGCGAATGCCACTATGGGCGCCGCCCACCCCTTGCGCGCTTGCAAGCGGGTGCAGGCGACACTTGCCCTTGTTGGCAGGTCGCCCATGCTCGGTGCCACCCGCAGCCACCACTGCTGCGGGCAGGTTGTCGATTGCCAACAATAGCCTTATGAAAGCAGCAAGGGTAGCAGCAGTTACTGCCCTTTCTTGGCATCAATAATTTTGACAACAAAAGCTATTCTAAATCACAACACACGTAGTTTAAAATCTGATCTTCACATGAACAACCTGGCTCTGATACCACTATTGGGAAATCTAGGGGTGACATCACATGTGTAGTAGAAGAACAGAAAAAAAACACAAAGTCCTAGATTTTCATGAAATGGTTTTGTCATCGTGCGAAGATCGGTGCGTAAAAATCTGTGAATCCAAAAATTACGTATACAAAAAAGATAGTACCTAAGGAGATAGTATATCCCTGAATTCCTACAGATCCGTAGGGAAGGATGAAGGAGGTCAAGCATCCTCCTCCATAGCGGTGATCCATATGGCAAAGGCTACGAAGATGCTCTTCACTGAGGAGAGGAGAATAGGATGTGGCCACCAAGAAAACCCTAGCTTATGGGCTTTTGGTTCCCTCCTATTTATAGAGGCCCTTGTCAACCACATGGATCTTGCCCTATTAGGTGCGATCTCTATCCAATTACCTAAGCCTCTTAGATTAATGGGTCTCTACCCAATAATCTCTTATTGGATCTCATCCATTGGATCCAATAATTCAGGAGCTTATTGGATATCCATTACGATAGGGGCTCCGGTGAATATCTCATATTCGAACCTCTACTCATCGTAACACCTACCATATGTGTGTGACTCTCTAGGCCCAATATCGAGCTGGCCGTGAGTCATATATGTCAGAACTCCTTCTGACTTAGTGAATTATTATCTCCATAAAAATTTGGTCGACTCATCGACTACGGATGTACTAGGCCACTACACCACAATCCCTTGACGATATAAGGGAATTCAATCCTTTGGACCTATCAGTTCTCAGTTACCATGTACCTATAGTCTTTTGTCCATCTAATATCCTAGAGACTGTATATCGGGTATAGTGTTGTCAGGCCCATACGATTTACACTCAAGTTTTACTCTAAATAGATTCTCCTAAAGAACTCTTCTCTCTCAATCCGAATGACCCTGACAATTAATTTGCTTAAGCAAGAACACATGGGATATTCCTCTCATGATACCGAGACTGGATGATCCTCTATTGATACTCAATAGCCCTCGTAAGATTAGCTACCACTCCCAATAATTGATTATACTAGATTTGAAACTTTCAAATCTATAAAATGATATTAAAGAGTGGAGTACTTATATAGGACATCTTTGGTGTCTCAAGTCTAAGGACTAGATATACTATTAGGACTACGCAATCATTGTCTGATAACAGGTATCATTAACCATCCAGCATTCTATAAGTAGATCAATTAGTAAACTCATTCTCCAATGAGCACTTACACTATATCCTTAGTGTCCCCACATGAGTAGCTATGAGACTAGCCACCTCCATTATATAGATGGGTATACAGTAAGTACACTAGTCTATCTGGTTATCTTGATGTCTCTCTCGAGTAACTTATAATCAGGATTATTTAGAGTTTGTGTTTAAAGGTGAATCGGTCTCATTATCATGATCTCATCGCGATCCAATACCCATACACAGATCCAATAATATCATAATATATATCTAGATAATATGATAAAATACCAATAATTATAAGTAAAGAGATTGATGCAACGTGTTACAAGTGCCATCACTCACGTGATTAGCTTATAGGGCACCTATAACTAATAGGGGCTATAATGACATTCCTCAAATCGTTGCTCAAAACCCCTCATTGTATGCACCATGCAATCAAGAAGGGGCCAGCCCTTCTTGCTATCCACACACCCTAAACTAGGGCTAATAGCTAAGAAGGAGAAGGGGAGGGGAATAAGAGGTGGCTATCAAAAAGCCTTAGCCAATGAGCCTTTAGTTCCCTCCTATTTATAGAGGTCTCCTGTCAACTTAACTCTAATGGATCCTGCCCTATTGGTATTGGATCTGCATCCAATTACCCAAGTCTCTTAGATTAGTTGGTCTCTACCCAATAATCTCATATTAGCTCTTATTAAATTTATGTATAGGATCTAATAATTCAGGGTTTAGTGGATATCTAATAAGATAGGGGCTCTAGTGGATATCTTATATCCGAACCTACACTCGTCGTAACACTTACCATATGTGTGTGGCATTCTAGATCTAATATTGAGCTGACAATGAGTCATACCTATCAGAAATCCTTCTGGCTCAGTGAATTATTATCTCTATAATAATTCACTCAACTCATTGACTATAGAAGTACTATGCCACTACGTTGTAGTCCCCAGACGGTACAAGAAAATCCAATCCTTTAAGCCTATCTGACCCCAGTTACTGTGTACCTATAGTCCCTCATCTATCTAATATCTTAGAGACCGTATACCGGGTATGGTGCTATCAGGCCTATACGATCTTTTCTCGAGTCTCACTCTAATCAGATTCTCCTAGAGAATTCTTTTTCTCTCAATCCGAATGATCTTGGTCAAGGATTTGTTTGAGTAGGAACATATGGGATATTCTTCTTATGATACTGAGAGCGGATGATCCTCTATCGACACTCAATAGCCCTCATAAGGTTAGCTGTCACTCCCAATAACTAGTTATACTAGATCTGAAACTTCTAAACATACAAGTCCAGTATCAAAGATTGGAGTACTTATATAAGACATCATTTATGTCTCAAGTCTAAGAACTAGATACACACTACTGGGACTACGGAGTCGCTATTTGACAATAAGGTATCATCAATCATCCAGCATTTCGTGAGTTGATCAATCAGTGAACTCATTCTCCAATAAGCACCTACACTGTATTCTTAGTGTTCTCACATAAGCAACTATAAGACCAAACGCCTCCATCATATGGATGAGTATACAGCATGTAAATATGTTTGGTTATCTCGATGTCCTTCTTGAGTAACCCATAATCGGGATTATTTATGGTCTATGTTTAAAGGTAAATCGATCTCATTATCATGATCTCATCATGATCCGATTCACATTGCATAGATCCATTTATATCATAATATATATAACACGTAAGATAAAATAATAAAATATTAAATAATAATAAGCAAAAAGAGTACATGTCAAATCACATGTGTCATCACTCACATAATTGACTTACAAGGCACCTATGACTAACAACAAATAGATCTTTAAAAAAAATTAAAATCGATAGCATAATTAAAAAATACAATCTAGACTTATTGCTTAAGGCTTTGCAGGACGACATTAGCTATTTTGACACTTACATGCTTGTAACACAAATTACTAGCATCTAGGTGAAGGTTTTGCTTTCATTTATACCCTGTATGTTAATCAAATGAATATGAAAGTTAGTTTTTCACTTAAAGATCTAGAAAAAGAGATAAATATAAACAAATCTAAAGGATTCATCTCACCATCATATCACAATTAGGATTTCTTTTCTCATTATTATCAATATTTTAGAGACTCTAAATATCACATGTCATTTTTTTAATGCAAATAAAGCTCACTATTTTATGTTCCTATCATCCCTATACATACATTTTTAGCTTCTTCTATATAGTGAAACCTTTTTTGCAATCTTCCATTTAGTAACTTTTAGAATTCCATGTCCTATCCTGTAGTTATAACTCTAAGAATCCAAAAGTCTAAAAGAAATTAGATTCTTACATAGTTATAGAACATAAGTCACATTTTACAAAGTTATAGAACATAAGTCACATCTTCTAAAGTATAGACAACTTTATCAATTATTTTAATCTTTACTTAACTAAAACTCAAATCATTGTTTAGACTCAATTTACTAGTCAACTTGTTATTTAATTAATTAAAATAATACTTCTAAGAGTAGATATAAGTAACATGAGTAGAATCTAATAATTAATTTTTTAAAAAAATTAAGAAGACATCTCCATCACCATCCATCATAAGAGAGCACTCACCAATAACTTCTTCTTGTTTCTTTTTTTTTTCAGATAATTTTGCTTCATATATTTATACTCATTATATCTATATCATTAAACATCATTCAAATATTTATCTCTTGATCTCAACCTATCACATTGAAATCCATATTTATCAGAAGATCCTCCTTATTAGCCTCCCCTTATAAGCTAATATCTCGTTATTTATATTTTCATATTTATTCTTTTTCCGATAGCATGAGACACTAAAACTTTTTTAATCGTACTCATCACATATAATGTTATCTCTATAAAATTATTATAGGAGTCAATGAGAAATATAAGAAGCAATAATATCTTTTCTTTATCATCTATCTTCACATCAACTTTTCTTAGTTAAATCAATATTCCTTTAAATATGTTCAAATAGTCTACTAATTGTCCGCCTTCTTTCATCTTCAACCTATATAAATTTTGTCTCATATATAACTTATTATTTAATCTCTTATCCATATAAAGTTGAGCTAACTTAATGTAAATAATTATAATAGAGTTATCATCAATAACATTATTAATAATATTATCAGTGATACAAAGATGGAATAATACTTACCCATTTTGTCTCAAGTTCTTCTCATCGCTTATTGTTTAATAATAATAATAGTTTATGCTAGGTATTACTGAATAATAAGATCATTCATTCTCCTTTATCATAGGATAAAATTATTTCTTCCACCAAAATTTTCCATATAAAGCTATAAAAACAGTTGAATCATTATTGAATATATGAATATTAAATCTTTTGAACTCTAATAGCACTTGTTAAGATGGGATAGAAAAACTAAAAAGTTAACACAATATACTAAAAAGTTAACACAAGATTAATAATAAAAAAGCACAAGATTAACAATATTAACATAATATTAACAATATTAACACAAGATTAACAATATTAACATAATAAAAAATAACACAAGATTAATACAATATCCTAAGATTAACAATCAAAAAATATACTAAAAAGTTAATACAAGATTTAGTATTGATCGATAACTCCCTACCTATATTCACAGAAAAAAAATTAAAATTTTCATTATATAAGAAAATTTAATACAAGCGATCACTCTCCCTTGAGTTAACCGAAATTCAAGTCAAACACTATACTCTCTCACATAAATAAGAATTTTTTTCTCAATCCTTTTTAAACTTATCAAAGCGAAACTCTCAACTTACCTTTAACACTTACAAGGATCTTAAGACACTCAGTATGTATTAATAGGAATAAATCTTGAGAACTATACTTTCTACCTCAATTACAAATCCAAATTCTAATCTTAATCCATCAAAATATTTAAATTTAAGTAAGACTCCTCCTAGACATTTCGAATGACTTCTAAAGGTCTCCTGTTTAGAGCTCCATTACAGATAACTATGGCCGTCGGTCTTGAAGTGATGATACAGGAAGCAGGTCCCAGGCGAGTTGGATGGTTTCCTCAGATATTTTTTTTTTTATCATGTATAGACAAATTTGTATAGAGTGATGGAATTAAAAATATTAATTCTTTATCATAATTGTGTGCTGGATATAGAACCAATGATTTAAGATCTTATCCTAATAGGATTTATGCCTAACACGTGGAATCACTTGAGGTTTCGAGAAACAGCTAACTAATTTTGCCCTCTAACTGGATTTAGGCTCTTAAAACTCCACGTCACAACACTATGTTGTGCAACAGTTGGTCCTCAATTATTGCCTATCATATCCAACATGACTACATCACAAACAAAATCCCACAAAGCAAATTCCCTTTTCGAGGAACCACGTTGCATTATTGTGAATGCGTGAATTGCATATCAAACTCTAAATAATTGTATATCAGAAAAAGAAAAGATGGGGATGATAACTGGGTTGGGTCAGCTTGATAGAAACCATTATTTATATACAATGTGTTCATATAGAACATTTTACTGTGACTGCAAATGACAAGGTTGGCGCAATTATACAGCTTAGCTTATTTTTCTCCAAAGTGAGGGATGCAGGATAAAGGCATTCTCCACCTTCATTAAATTTCCTCCTCTCATTTAAATTTTTAATATTCAATAATCTCTTCTATTTTGGATCGTCGTATTCAAATCAGTTCGAATCGAACCGTTAAAAAATCAAATTGAATTAAATTAAAAGAACAATTCGATTTGATTAAGATAACGTACTCTCAATCTAAATTATTTGGGACCTACCTAATCGAATTGTTTCAAAATTGATTAATTAATTCTAATTTTAAATGAATCAGTTGGATTCAATGAACCGATTCAGTTTAATTGAACCAAAGCAAAATTTTGATCTAATTGAACTAATATTTTTAAAAAAGAAAAATAAATCATAAATATCATTCTAAACTTCTAAAAAAAAATAGATATAGAAAGAAAAAAATAATCAACAATAAAACAGCACAAAGACACAAATTTAGAGAGAGAGAGAGAGAGAGAGAGAGAGAGAGCACCAATTTCAACAGGTGGTTTCACTCATTCTTCTCTCATCAACTTATATAAGCATGCCGGTTCTTGAATTCGTTGCTTATAAGGGAAGCTTGTTGCAGGATGAAGCTTATACAAACCCTTCATTTAATTCCCACAGATTGCCAATATTTCCATCTCGAAGAAACCAATAGCAGTATTGATCATTCAACAAGACTAACAAATTTCTCAACCATGAGACTTTGGCAACTAAGAATTCCGAATGATATTCCTCGACTTACACTGAAGGGTAAATCAACACAATAACTAAAGCCTTGTATTGGAGAAAAAGAAGAATAGCACTTACACATCTCATGAGTTCTAGTGGTTTGGACGAGGACAAGTCGATGGGCCAAGCCATCATGCCGACTGCGAGCGCCCAATCTCTAATGTCCATGTCGGCGGTGACATGACGACAAGCTATTGCTGTTCTTTAAGCCAATTTGTTTTCATTCTGCAATCGTCGTAAGTAAAACTTATTCGAATGCTTACTTCTATTCAACCCATCTAAATCGAGTTAGATATCTTTTGATGGAGTAGGAGACATACAAATAAGTATCAACATCATGTTCTTATATCTAGACAACAACTACAACTTAGATCATATGAATTTTGCATTGTAATGCATGCAGGCCTTCAAGCTTTCCTCCTCAAGGCAAAGACTAACACGGTGTAGTTGCACTTGTCTTTTAGGAGGTGCCTTGCAGTAATATTATCGGCAACTAGTGAGAATAATTCATGGAGTATGGCATCCCCAAAATGATGTGAAATCAAGGGCTCCATCACTGCCTGTAAAGTGCTTGCCACATTCTTCCCATTGAGTACATTCTCGGAGTCATCAAACGGATCCCAATTGGACTCCGCTTTCTCCACATCGAATGAACCTTCCACCCCTATCACTGACTTCACTTCCTGCATCGAAGCTCCATAAATTGGCAAATTGTGTTGAAAATCTAGATAGGAAGAAGAGAGAGTTTTGAAACAGAGGAAGAGTAGGACAAGAGTAGCTTTCTATTTTTCTCTCAAAATACTCTTTACAATTTCACAAACTCTATTCTTTCATGAACCAACATATGGGGTTTATATAGTCCCCAAAGATACATCATATTGATTGTATTCAGAATGAATTTCTCTTTCAAGGAACCTCTTCAAGAACCAATGATCATTTTGACTTGTCCTTCCATAGACTTCTAATCCATCTTTTCTTCTTGATGGATTAAATCTCCTTCTTTATACTATGAACCTTTCTCTTATTGAAATTAACCTCTTTATGATATTAGAACAAGTTTATTTCCAACATTATCCCCCCTTAAACTTGTTCCATCTGGCATGCCAAATTTCCTTCGAAGTTGTTGGAATATATACCTCTTCTTCAAGAACTCCATTGAGAAATGCTGATTTGACATCCATTTGTAAAATTTTCCATTTCATTTGAGCTGCTAGGGAGATAAGGAATCTTCTTGTTTTCCAATCGAGCAAGCGGGTGCAAATACTTCTTCGTAGTCAATCCCATATTGTTGTTTGTATCCCTTTGCAACCAATCGTGCTTTGTATTTCTCTATCTTCCCTTGTGCATTTCTTTTTGTTTTGAAGATCCACTTAACACCGATTGCTTGGTGATCTTTTGGAAGTGTAGTAAGCTCCCATGTATCATTTTTGTTAATTGCATGAATCTCTTCATTCATTGCTTGTCGCCATTTTTCTTCATTATAAGCTTCTTCGAAGGTTAATGGATCATATCCTGCAAAAGACAAAATAAAGAAAGTTCGTCATTGTTAGTATCAATCCTTGAGTCACATCATAGAGTTCTGAACTGGTCTTGTCCTTCTTATAATCGGACTTCTTGAATCAAGTGACCTAGCCGATCTAGGTGATGATTAAAGTAAAGCCTCTTCGGTGTTTCCTTGTATTATATCATCATCTTACGAAGCTATGACTTTCTTATGCTTTTCCATTTGCTCATCACTTTTCCAGTTCCAAATCTGTTGTTCATCAAACTCAACATCTCTTGACATCACAACTTTATTTGTGATAGGATTGTAGAGTTTATAACCACTAGAATTTTCAGCATAACCTAACAAAATGCATTTCTGACCTTTATCCTCCAGTTTTGTTCTCTTTTCCTCTGGTATCTTAGCAAATGCAATGCTTCCGAAAATCCTCAAATGATCAACTCTTGGTTTCTGAAAGCTCCATGCTTCTTCTGGTGTAACATTTCCAATTCGCTTTGTTGGAAACACATTAAGCAAATAAGCTGAGAGAACAACAAGATCTCCCAAAATTCTTTAGGAATTCTTCTTTCCTTTAACATGCATCGGACCATATTAAGTATAGTCCTATTTTTCCTTTCTGAAACACCATTTTGTTGAGGTGTGTATGGCATAGTGAATTGATGAAAAATTCCATTGTTTCTACAAAAGCTTTCAAATTCATTTGATGTATATTCACCACCTCTATCTGTTCTTAAACATTTAATCCTACAACCACTTTGTCTTTCAACCAACTCCTTAAATTCTTTGAATTTACTGAAAACTTCTTTCTTTTCTTTTAATATATAAACCCAAGTTTTGCCACTATGATCATCAGTGAAGGTAAGAAAATACACTTCCTCCAAGTGATCTTTGGGTGATAGGACCACAAACATCAGTGTATCAAATCAAGTCGATGCCATGCTCTTCTTGTTCTTCGACTTTGAAAGGCTTTCTTTCTTGCTTACCCATAACACATACTTCACATAGTTTTGATGGGTGATCAATTCTTGGCATTCTGTCACCATATTATACTTCTCTAGAAGTTTCAAAGCCTCAAAATTTAAATGAGCATATCTAAGATGCCATAATGTAGAAATGTCCTCAATATCAGTCTTAAAACAGTTTGATCGATCAAAAATACATAAATGCAGAGGAAACATTCTGTTCTTTGCCATTTTCACATGTGATATCAATATTCTATCCTTGTCACGAATTGAAAGAGTCATATCTTTCATCTCAATATTATAACCTTTTTCAAGTAATTGTCCCAAACTCAAAATATTATTTTTCATATCGGAACATAATAAACATCTGAAATGCATAACTCTTTACCATTATTTAGTTCAAGGAGAATTTGACCTTTGCCTCTTACTGGTCTCTGAGACATATCACCAAATGTAACATTTCCAGAATAATTTGTATCTATTTCTGAAAATAAATCTTTAATACCACACATATGATTTGAAGCTCCAGTATCTAAATACCATGTCATAGATTGATCTTCTTTCAATTTATCATATGTCATCAGCAATACTTGATTTTCATTCTTTTCTTTCTGAACAAAATTTGCCTTATCACCTTGGTTGTTAGGATTGTAATAGCATTCAAAAGAGTAATGTCCGTACCTTTTGCAAATATAGCATTGTATTTCAGACCTTTTAAAATTTCTGCCACGTCCACGGCCTCGGCCACGTCCTCGACTATAACCTTGGCCTCTTTGGCTAGAATTTTCTCCACCACCTTCATTGTTTGGAGATTCCTGATTGGTCTGATTTCTGCCTCCTCTTCCTCTTTGTCCATGACCTCTTCCTCTTTGAAATTTTGATTCACCTCTGTTTTCAAGAGTAAGCTTGGTTTGTAGTGCTTGCTCCAAAGTTCTGTCTTCTCCTCTTTTGGTAATCCTTTGTTCATGAACTTGAAGAGAACCCATAAGTTGTTCTAAAGACATTGTTTCCAAATCTTTAGATTCTTCAATCGCAAAAAAGAAATAAAATCAAATTTTGGATCTAAAGATCTCAATATTTTTTCTATTACTCTTTGATCACTTATTTGTTCACCATTTCGTCTCATTTGATGAACAATAGAAATGACCTTTGAGAAGTAATCAGAAATAGTTTCAGAAGTACCTTGTTGTAATTTTTCAAAGTCGGCTCGTAAAACTTGTAAACGAAGTTTCTTTACCTTATCAACACCACCAAATGCTTTTTGAAGCATTTCCCAAGCCTCCTTTGAAGTATTTGCTGGAGCGATGATCTCGAACATTGTATCGTCAAGTCCTTGGTAGATCGTGAACAAAGCATTTTTCTCCTTCTTCCTTCTATCTTTGAGTTGTTTTCTTGCTTCTGCATTCATTGCTCCTTCTTCTGTTGGATTTGGCTCAACAAATCCATCTTCTACAAACTCCCATACATCTTGGGAGCCTAGAAGAACCTTCATTTGGATGCACCATATATCATAATTTTCTTTTGTCAATCTAGGGATCTGAATTTGGATGGTACTTGGGGAAGAGGCCATTGCTCAACCTATGCTCTGATACCAAAATGTTGAAAATCTAGATAGGAAGAAGAGAGAGTTTTGAAACAGAGGAAGAGTAGGACAAGAGTAGCTTTCTATTTTTCTCTCAAAATACTCTTTACAATTTCACAAACTCTATTCTTTCATGAACCAACATATGGGGTTTATATAGTCCCCAAAGATACATCATATTGATTGTATTCAGAATGAATTTCTCTTTCAAGGAACCTCTTCAAGAACCAATGATCATTTTGACTTGTCCTTCCATAGACTTCTAATCCATCTTTTCTTCTTGATGGATTAAATCTCCTTCTTTATACTATGAACCTTTCTCTTATTGAAATTAACCTCTTTATGATATTGGAATAAGTTTATTTCCAACAAATTGAAGGTGTCCACTTTGTCTTCTGATATAATCCCTGAACTCAATAAACAATAAGTCGGGTCACTTCTCTACTTTAACCTTCCTTACGACGCAAGTAATACAATGTTCTCGCTACTCCGTAAGGTGAAGATTTGAGGCACCTGTGAGACCATTGCGTTAAGGGCCTCTGCTACTAATCCATAAAGATAGTTTAGTTTGCTTTTTATTCCTAGGAATGTTGATACCATTCGCCTTCCGATGCTTAGTTCTACGTAACGGGATTTGAGAAACGTGGAGAAGTCCCTCCGGTGTTGTTCTTGGTATGCTTTCACGACTTGGGGTTGACTGTTCTCCGCAATAGAGATGTTGCCCTGTTCAGCGGAACACCCTGCTCACTCTCGAGACCTTGTGGAACCTAAGACACATAGTTCATGATCATAGTAGAACATTAGCACGATTACAGCAACGCATCGTGATCGACTTTGAGAGCCACATGAGGCATAGGAAGAGTGGAAGAAGTTTTGGGTCCAGCCCATATGAGCTTGGACCGGATAATTAAGTTTTTTTTGAACCCAAATTAATTAATTAAAAAAAATGCGTGCAGTTGAGGATTATTGCAGCCAAGGGTTTCTTTCCTTTGCATACAACGTGCCACGGCACGGTGAGAGAAAGAAAAGAGAGAACTAAAGAAGAGAGAGAAAAACTAGTATACTAAGTTTTTTACTTGATAATCAGTGGTTAAACTTCGTCAGTTTTGATCCAAATTTAATATAAAAAATCTTTACAGTAAACTCTACAATCCGAATGATGCCGATCTATGGTTTATCCTCTCTAAGGTACTTTCCTGTTATATCAATTTGATGAGATCTAAAACTTTTCTTTGATAAGATCCATCTATGTGATGATGATATACTATTCTTGAGCCAAGATATGTGATCTTGATATTATTATGATCCTCTTGTTATTTTGGAGAAGATCAATTGTAAACCTGTTATCATTATTGGTGATAGTGAAAGTTTGAAGTGGATTACGGTCCCGTGGTTTTTCTCACATTGGATTTTTCACATTAAAAATTCGATCTCACTTGTGATTGATCAGTAGTTCTGCTATTTATATTGTTCTGGTTAATATTTATTTATTAATATCAAGTTGATATTTTTTTATGAGGAACCCATTATGATACATAAAGAGGGAAAAAAATTATTCTACATTAACAGGTTTTTTTCCCAACAAGTGGTATCAGAGCAGCAGGTTGTTATTTGCTACTAGTTTTTCTTGTGTAATTGAAATGGAATAGTCAAATGGTATGATTAAATTGAACTCATCAAATTATTCTACTTGGAGGTGTACGATGGAAGACTTGCTCTATTGCAAAAAATTGTATAAGCTCATCAAAGTTAAAGAAAAACACTCTACTATGGAAGAGGAGGAATGAGAGGTCCAACATAGGAAAGCTATTGCTTATATTAGAAGATGGATGGACATAAATTTGCATGAGCATATTTCTGATGAAACCAGAGCTGATATTATTTGGCAAAGGCTAGAAAATCTCTTTGCGAAAAAGACAGTGAGAAATAGAATTTCTCTCCTCAAAAGACTTGTTAATTTGAAGTATAAAGATGGTGGTAATATTGTTGAGCACATGAGCTTATTTCAGAGTCTTGCAAACAAGTTGATTGCTATGAAAATAAATATAGATGATAAAATGCAGGGATTATTACTTCTCAGCTTTTTACTAGAAAGTTGGGAAACATATGTTGTGACAATTTATAACTCCACACTAGAGAGAAATCTAACTATAGACATAGTTAAAGATAGTTTACTGAATGAAGATGCTAAAAGGAAAGAACAAAAAGAATCTTCTTTTGGTGCACTTGTTACTAAAAAGCAAGAAAGATGTGGAAGAAGTCACAGTAGAAATTCACATGGTTATAGAAGAAGATCCAAGTCTAGAAGAGATATCAAGTATTTCCATTGCAATAGGCTAGGTTATATAAAGAAAGAGTGTAGGTTTTGGAAGTGAGAACAAAATGAAAGGAAGAAAAATAAGAAAGAGACCAATAAGGTGATATCATTATTGTTTGCGATGATGGATATGTTAGTCTTGTAGCTCAGGATAGTAACTAGGTAATTGACTCTGGTGCTTCATTCCATGTTATTTCTTATGGTGATTTCTTCAATTCATACACTATTGGTGATTTTGGCAATGTTAGAATGAAAAACAATGGTACATCCAAGATTGTGGGTATTGGAGATATTTGCTTAGAGACTAGTATTAGGAGCAAATTTATACTCAAAGATGTTAGACATGTTCTAGATATTCGTCTGAATTTGATATCTACAAGAAGACTTGATAATGAGAGATTTACACACTATTTTGGTGAAAGTAAATGGAAGCTCACTAAAGGTTCTCTAGTCGTGGCGAGAGGAAAGAAGTTAAACTTTTTTTATATTATGGAAGCTAAGCTATACAAAGAAGAGATTAATACAATTCAAAAGGGTGAAAGCATAGATCTTTGGCATAAGAGGCTTGGTCATATCAGTGAGAAGGGACTTCAAACTCTTACTAGAAAGCAGTTCTTACTAGAGTTACAAGGTACATCTCTTAAATCTTGTTATCATTGCTTAGTTGGAAAAACATATAAAGTTGTATTTCATACTTATCCGTTATCTAGAAGATCAAATATTATTGATTTAGTTCATACTGATGTCTGTACTATGCAAACTAGAACTCTTGGAGGTGCTCTTTATTTTGTTACTTTTATTGATGATCATTTTAGAAAATTTTGAGCTTTTGCTTTGAAATCTAAAGGCCAAGTACTCAATGTCTTCAAAGAATTTCATATCAGTGTTGAAAGAGAAACTGGCAGAAAGCTAAAGAGTGTTCGAGTAGATAATGGTGGCGAGTACAGGAGTTCTTTTGAGAATTATTGTAGGTTTTATGATATCAGGCTTGAGAAAACAGTTCCAAAAACTCCTCAGCAAAATGGTGTGATAGAAAGGATGAACAGAACAATTAAAGAAATGATTAGGTGTATGCTTTCCCACGCCAAGTTATCTAAGTCATTTTGGGGGGGGTTATGAGAACTACAATTGACCTGATAAATCTTTCTCTATTAGTTCCTATAAAAGGTGATGTTCCAAAGAGAGTATGAAAAGGGAAAGATGTATCTTATGATCATTTGAGAGTGTTTGAGTGCAAAGCATGTGTATATATTTCCAAAGATGCGAGATCCAAGCTTGATAATAAGGCAAAGGCATGTATTTTCTTGGGATATGGTCATGAAGAGTTTGGGTACAGATTATGAGATTTAGTGAACGAAAATTGTTAGAAGCAGGGATATTGTGTTTCTTGAAGACCAATTGTTTGATAATAGTGATAATGTTGAGAAGTCAGTAACCTCTGTTTATATTCCTTAGAGTTTGGGTTTAGTTCCTCCACCTATAGTTCATGATGATCATGGGGGAGATGAAGAAGAAGATTATGGTGAGAACGTCAGTGATGATGCTTGTACAACTGATGATGTTGAACCCACTGAGCAAGCACCTCCACCACTAGTTGAAATTCCATTAAGAAGATCTACAAGATAGCGACAACCATCTACAAGATATCCTCTACATGAATATATTATGCTTACTGATGGGAGAAAGCCAGAAACTTACTAAGAAGCTATTCTATATGAGCACAAGAATGAGTGAGTTAAAGTCATGCAAGAAGAGATGATATCCTTGCTTGAGAATCATATCTATAACTTGGTAAAGTTGCCTAAAGAGAAGAAAGCTCTTAAGAATAAATGAGTTTACAGATTAAAGACTGAAAATAATAGCTCACAATAAAGATACAAGGTACGATTAGTTGTGAAGGGATTCAGTCAGAAGAAATGTATTGACTTTGAAGAAATATTTTCTCTTATGGTGAAAATATACTCTATCTGAGTTATTCTTGGTTTGGCTACCTGTTTGAATTTAGAAGTTAAGCAACTTAATGTGAAAACTGTATTTCTTCATGGTAACCTAGAAGAAGAAATTTACATAAAGCAACTAGAATGTTTCGAAGTCAAGGAAAAGAAAATCTAGTGTGCAAGCAAGAAAAAGTTTATATGATCTCAAACAGGCACCTAGATAGTGATACAAGAAGTTTGATTCCGATAAGCCAAGGGTACAATAGAATCACATCTGATCATTGTGTATTTACAAAGAAGTTTTCAAATGATGATTTCATTATTCTCCTGCTATATGTTGATGATGTGCTGATTGTTGGCCATTATGCTAGTAAAATTGAAAAACTTAAAAGAGCATTAAGTAAGTTTTTTTGCTATGAATGACTTGGGATTAGTGAAATAAATACTTGGCATGAAGATTCTTCGTGATAGGAAAAAAGGGAAGATTTGGCTATCTTAGAATACCTACATTAAGAAGGTTCTTGAAAGATTCAATATGAGTAAAGCCAAAGCAGTTTGTTCTCCACTTGCATGTCATTTTAAACTTAGTTCGAAACAATGTATGACAAGTGAGAAAGAAAAAGAAAAAATGTCCAAAGTGCCTTACTCATCTGCAGTGGGCAGTTTGACGTATGTTATAGTTTGTACTAGACCAGATATAGCTCATGTAGTTAGAGTTGTTAGCCGATTTTTCTCTAATCCTGAAAAAAAATATTCGACAGTAGTAAAATGGATATTAAGATATCTAAGAGGTATTTCTAGGTTGTGTTTATATTTTGGCAATAGTGAACTTGTGTTAGAAGGGTACATAGATGCAGATATAACATGTTATACTAATTCCAAGAAGTCCACCTTGGGATTCTTGATGACATTTGTAGGGGGAGCAGTCTCTTGGCAGTTTAAGTTACAGAAATGTGTTGCTCTATCAACCACAGAAGCAGAATACATAGCCATTACTAAAGCTTGTAAGGAAGCTTTGTGGATGAAAATATTTCTATAGGAATTGGGCTTGAAACAGGAAGGTTATACTGTTTACTGTGATAGTCAGAGTGCTATTCACCTCTCCAAGAATTCAACAGACTATTCTAGATCCAAAGATATTGATGTGAGATACCATTGGATTCGTGATGTGCTTGAGATGAAAGAATTACAGTTGGAAAAGGTATATACCAATAAGAATAGATCAGACATGTTGACAAAATCTTTGCCTAAGAAGAAGCTTGAAGCTTGTAGGTGAAGAGCGAGCGTAATACAACCCACCATATGAGCTGGAGGGGGAGAATTGTTGGATCCAACCCATATGTGAGCTTGGACCGGATAATTGGACTTTTGAGCCCAAATCAATTAATTAAAGAAAAAAAAGAAAAAAAAAGAGAAAAAGGTGCGTGCAGTTGAGGATTGTTGCAGCGAAAGGTTTTTTTTTTTGCGTGCAACATGCAGCGGCGCAGAGAAAGAAAAGAGAGAGCGAAGGAGGAGAGAGAAAAACTAGGATAATGAGTTTTCTGCTTGACGATCAGTGGCTAAATTTCATCAGTTTTGGCCTAAATTTGACATGGAGAATTTTTGCAGTAAATTCTACAATCTTAATGGCACCGATCTATGGTTTATCCTCTCTAAGGTACTTTCTTTCTATACCTATTTGGTGAGACCTAAAACTTTTTTTTGATGAGATCCATCTATGTGATGATGACATACTATTCTTGAGCCAAGATATATGATCTTAATGTTATTATGATCTTTTTGTTATTTTGAAGAAGATCAATTGTAAACATGTTATCATTATTGGTGATAATGGAAGTTTGAAGTGGACTACGGTCCCGTGGTTTTTCTCGTATTGGATTTTCTACGTTAAAAATTCGATCTCACTTGTGATTGATCAGTTGTTCTGCTATTTTATTATTCTGATTAATATTTATTTATTAATATCAAATTGATATTTTTGATTAGAAATTCATTTTGATACATAAAAAGAAAAAAAATTATTTCATATTAACATATTTTTCAACAAGAAGTACATGTGTTACACGAGCCGTAGAAGGAACCGGGCACACCCACAACTTAATGAGGCACGAGCAGCTCGCCCCTTCTCCTCCTCCATCTTCTCATATCTTTCCAAAGACCGGAAGACATTCTTGAAGTCATTTCTTGGGAGCTCGTTCGAGAAGAACTGGATCTCCGGTGGCTACTGTTCCATCCTTTGTCGTAGGTCGCTGACGATGCCAAGCACCTCAGAGACCACAAGAAAGGTGGTCGGACCCGACGAACAACCGAGGTCGACGACGACCATCCTCTCAGAGAGCAGCGTCCTGTACATCTCTGCTATGGCGGTCTTCAATATGGGCTTTGTTCGATAAATCGTTTTCTCCTACACACAAACACTATAAGCAATGTAGTAAACCGAAGATTCAACTAATAATACTTCTTCGAGGGGGGCGACTAACGTGAACTCTGGAATTAGCGGCGTAGCTGGTTTCCCCACCTCCTTCAACCATGTGAAGGACTCGCTCTACCTTAATGACCATATCTACACCCCTTATCTTTCTAATAACTTCGTGTAAGCGCTGAGCTTTAGGCAGCGGAACCATATATACAGGCGACTTCCCGCTAGAAAGAATTCCACTGTTCTAACGTAGAAATCCTAAATTACTATATGACTCACCTCTGACTGTCGGACCCTCCATAAATCATTCTCAGGGAGTCTGAACCCAGACCTGATTGGGTAGATGGATTCAGACCTAACAGCTAAAGGCCACCTGACGTTAGAGAAACTTTATTGGATTTGGGTTAGTTTAATGCAACTATTGGACGATGAGTGCAAATATATCATTTTACTATGACTGCAGGATACTAGGATGCCCGGTCAACGTGGAGTTCTTCACATGGCCCACGATTGCTGAGAATCCTTCAAATTTTTTTTGGATGCCACGTAGACATGTTGAATTTATAAAGCATTCTTAAGTTGACTAATAATAGTTTATCTCTTATAATCAATTATATTTAATATTTTAATTTTTATATTTTTAAAAATTATATTGAGATCCCTATACTTATGAAAGTAAAAAAAATTAGTTTTATTTTTCCTTATACTATCAACTCGGTTGATGTAACAATCATAGGGTTTACCAATAAGCAAGTGTTGACCTTACCTCATTTCGGTTTATTATTGGGCACGTATAATATTTTCATCGGTAGAGTTGACAACGTAAAGAGAAATAAAATTACATGTTTCACTTTTGTAAATATAGAATATTACTTTTGAGTTATATTGTAACTAATCAAATGGGATAATTTATAATTAGTCATTCTTAAGTTAATATTATACTCCCTTTATACCTCTTATTTTGCTTGACTGAGTTGAAGGAATACATGCAAAACGTTTTGTCAAAAAAAATAAAAATATTTTTCTTACATTAAACAACATATGTTTATACGTGGAGTTGAAATTCAATCTATTATTTGTGTAATAATGTGCTAATCAATTCGAGTGTTCAAATATTATGTTCGAGAAGTGGTGATAGGTAAATTGAGAGAAGTAGAGAGAATTCAAAGACTAAAATTATAAACATTAGTAAATATTTAGATTCCTTCCTCTGAGGAAAGTAAGAACAAAGGTTTGGCTTGGTAGAACATACCAAACCCAAATATATGGTGCATATTAAATTTATTTTTTTAGTCATAACAAAGATTGTGACAAAGTAAACCTTAATCCCAAAAAATAAAAATAGAATTCAATTTATACTAAATTATAACACTTAATATTCATGGATTTTGCAAATAGGCAAAATTTGGGCGCTTTGTGAAATCCTTCAACAGTCGATATAAGATGACAACCTGCAACAAGTGGTGCAATAATTTACAGCTTAATTAGGAAAAAGAGAGGTGAATGAATTCTGAGTCTTTAGATATCAAAATGTTCACTATGAAATAAGTTATGCTTCTTTATGATATATAATCACAATGTCATCATCATCATAAAACAAATGAAAGAGTGTTACTTAATTAATGAGACCCAACATGGCTAACGCTACAGAAAACTGGCATGCATGTATCGACACGCTGAAGAAACCAATTAGCTAATAATATACAGATGGTTGAATCTCACGAAAAGGGAATGATGTTGAAACAATGGAATGGGTTCCTTCAGATGCAATGGAATTGCACATTGGCATTGGAAATAAAACAAGAGATCACAGAAGACAAGGATAAAGAAGAGTATACACAGCAACCTGTTTGCGGAGATTATACACGCAGCAAAAATACCATTTTCTGTGACAGTATTAACTAAGTTAGCGGAGATGGCGGCATGGCCGGACAATAGTAAATGAAAGCATGAAAGGCACCTCCATGAAGGTTGTTTGCTTGTGGCTGTCCGGCGCACTATGACAGCGTTTTATAGAGAGCTTTGGAGGAACACGTCATCTCCTCGTGTTTCAGCGAGCTCCTGGTTCGTAGCTATCAGTCTACGTTGGCATCTTAGTAGCCTGGAAAGAAACGGGAAGACGCTCCCATCACTACTTCTTATCCCCTTTGATTTGATCTGTGATGGAAGGTATAGATTGCCGTTCTGAAAGTGTTGGGGGACGTAGAGAAACCTTAAAGCCAAAAAGAAAATGGTAAGATTAATAACAAGAAATATATCAAAAATTAATGTAATATTATGATTCGATAAGTTTTTTTATATAAGAAATCATTCTTAACTCAAAAAGTATAAAATCATTTGCATATTCTCTTACATGAGTATGAAAATCTTCTTTTTCAAAGAGAAACCAAATACCAAAATATCTTACTCATCGCTCTTATTAAATCCTTGAGACTCAAGATGTTTTTATAAGAATAAATTTGAATTCTTTAACAATTATTCCTAGTCTCTAATCTAAATTTTAATTCTAATCCATGAAGAAATTTGGACTTAATCAAAACTCTTCCCAAGTAGTTAAAACCTAAGTAGAACTCCTAAAATACTTATTAACCCTAATAATCTTCACTTTAATGAATATTTTTTTACTTTATGCCTCATATAGAAATTAAATCATTGGGTTGAAGAATTATCTACAATTATATGAATAGAATTGGTTCATTGTCCAAAACTTGGTTACAACAAATTTGCCAGTGAATCATATATAGTTGCACCGAGTCAGTGATGCTACTCGAGTTCGAAAAGAGACTCATCTCACCATCTTACTATTATAAATTTTTTTTCTCATAATTATCTACATCCTAAAAATCATATATATGATCCTTTGTTTTCTGTACTATAGACAAAACTGACTGTCATAGGTATTTATCATCCCCTTAATATGAAACTTGTTTCCGATCCTTTGAGATCTTTACTATTTCTTCCTATACAATACAATCCTTAATGTAATCTTTCGTTTAGCAAGACCATGCAACTCTCAGTATCTTTTAGAACTCCTCGTCATGCTTTATAGCCATACCTCTAGGAATCTAAAAGAAAATTAAATTATCTCATATCTTTTGAAGCATAAGTCATAACTTCCAAAGTATGCACAACTCTATCAAATATTTAATCTTTATGTAATTAACACCCATGACCTCCATCATTGAATCATTGTCTACACTCAACTTATTAGTCAACTTATTAGTCAACTTATCATTCAATAAATCAAAACAATATTTTTGAAAGTAAATATGAGTAACATGAATAGAATCTAGAAAGTAGCTCTTCTGCAGAAGATACAGAGGACATCCATCACTATCCATTGCAAGAGTATTTCTTTTTTCAGATAATTTCACTTGATATGTCTATACATTTTACATCTATAACACAAAACATTATTCAAAATTTTGACTCTTGATCTTGACTTGCTATATTGAAATCCACCCCTATTAGAAGATCCTACTTATCTACCTTCACCTTGAGCAAATAATACTTAACCGTCCATATTTTAAATTTTATCTTGTTTTTCGTAGTATATGGTATTAAAACTTTTTCAACTTATTTTAGAGTTACCATATTCTTCCCTACAGTATCATCTCTAAAAAGTTGTTATAGGAGTCGACGAGCAATATAAGAAGAAATAATATCTTATGTGTATCATCAATCTTCACATCAACTTTTTTCAGTTGAACTAATATTCTTTTTAAATATATTCAGATATTCTACCAATTCTTCACTTTCTTTCATCCTCAACTTATATTAAATTTGCTTTAGATATCACTTGTTAGTTAGACTTTTATCCATATAATATAATGCTTTTCTAACTTATCTTAAATAACTATAATGGAGTTATCATTAATAAAATTATTGATAATATTATCTACGATATAAAGATGAATAGTATTTACACACTTTGTCTTATAGCTTCTCTCAATTTTCATCGCTTATTTTTTTAAATTTGTTTGCTTATCCCTTTATGCTAGGTATTACTGAATAAGAGGATCCTTCACCCACCTCTGTCATAGGGTGAAACTATTTCTTCCATTAAATTTCTCCAAGAAAACTAACAAAAATAATTGAATCGTTATTGAATCTTTGATCATTGAATCTTATTTGAACTCTAATACCCCTTGTTGAGAAGAGAGAAAAAAACTTAAAATAAAAAAATCCTCTAAGATTAATAATAATAAAAAAATACTAGAAAGCCGACACAAGATTTAGTGTTATACGATAACTCTCTACCTATGTCCACGGGAAAAAAAATTAAATTATTTACTATATAAAAAATTTAATATAATAGATCACTCTCCCTTGAGTTAACTCAAGCCAAAAACCCTTCGGACACCCCCTCACATAAACAATAACTTTTTTCCTCAATCATTTCTGGATTTATTAGATAGAAACTTTCAGAAATATCCAAAGTATCTTGCCCCTTTCTCTCGTAAAGATTTTAAGATTCAATATATATTTATAGGAACAAATACTGAGTACTAAACTTTTCCCTTAAATCACTAATCCAAATTCTAATCTTAATCCATCAAAATAATACAGGAAGCAGTTCCCAAGCTAATTGGATGATTTCTTTTGATTATTCTAAACAAATTTGTATAGCATAGTAGGCCAATGTCAACACTAAATCATGTGTCAAGGGATCGAAAATATTATCTTCTTCATAATTGGGTCACTATGTGGTGGAGATAGAACTAACAATGATTTAACATCTTTCCGAATAAGATTTATGTCTGGATTTTGGCCTCTATGTCTGGATTTAGACTCTTAATTCTTCACATCAAGACACTAAACCTTTATGCTTTTGTGCAATAGTTAATTACATCTCAATTATTATCTATCATATCGGGCATATCTACATCACAAACAATGTACGAATACCACGAAGCAAGTTCCTTCTTCGAGGAAACACATTGCATCATTGTGAACGGCTGAATTATACATCACACACTAAATAGTTGCATGCCTCATCTCTCACTTCCAAATCCTCCATCCTCGTATATTATCCACTTGCCTAACTCTCTCACTTTCAAATTCTCCAAGCGGTACAGATCTCATTGGGCACTCACGTAACTGACAGCTCAGAACTATAACACCCTCAAATTCAACTTATAAATTTCAATGTAATTATTTAATATATAGATCTTAATATAATTATAAGATTTATAAAAGATGTATTTATAAAAATTAGAATCTCGATTGAAAAATTATTTCTATGCAACAAGGATTCTCAAGATTTGAAAATTTTCTCAAGAAAAATTATCAAGAGGTTTAGAGTCGGTTACAATTTGACTCATAGATATATATGGTAAACAAGTTTAAGTTCATAATATACTTCATTATATATATATATATATATATATATATATATAAGGGTATGACAAATTAAGTTGTGATAGAAAAGAAAGAGATAGATACATGCTTTTTGGTTCAAGAGATATCTTTAGTTAATTTCTTAATAATTGAAGTATCTGTACCCAGTGAACTGTTAAAGGTAGTCACACGATTTTATTTTGCTTTCAAATAATAATAATGCAGTCTATCTCACGAAGAAAATTATGTATCTTACATAAGCTCAATTATAACGTCTACTGGAAAGAGTTGAATACACGCTGATAAAAAGTAGTTGAGTCACAAATGTTGCTCCCATGGCATTGCAGGTTCACCAAGCTGCAGCACCATCGCCATCAGCCCCCTTCTTCTTCTCCTCCTTCTTCTTCAAGGAAATGACAAATACGTAGTGCTTACATTTCTGTTGAAGGAGATGCCTGGAGACATTGGCTGCATATATGGAGAATAACTCATCCAGTATGGCATCCCCGAAATGTTCTGCAATCAAGGGTTGAAGCGCTGCTCTCACATAACCTGCGACGTTCTTTCCGCTTACTATACTGTCGAATGCAGCGGAATCATCGTCCGAGTCATCAAACGGGTCCCAATTAGTCTCAAAGATCTGTGCTTGTTCTAAATCAAACAGGTCTTCCCCATGGATCACTGCCTTTACTTCTTCCATGGAAGGTGAATAATACGGCAAATTGAAGGTCACCAGTTTGTCCTCCTCTATTATTCCCTGCACAATAATGTCGCCAAACCATCAAGAGATACTGGCCAGCAGTAGGGTACGAAAGGCTAAAGTGCGTTCCCTGCAATTTGTTTCTTTGGGCTTGTGTTTGCTCACTATTTATTTCTTTACACTTGAACTTTGTTCTCTTTCTTGTTTCTGTCGGAGCATGTCATGGCCATGCTTCTGACCATATCGATCTAAGTCCACTAAATATTTATGAGCAACAAGGGTGCAATGTTGTTTATTTTCCTCTTTCTTCCCCGTTCTTCTCCTACTTGTGGACGATGTAAATATTTGATTCTCCACCTCCCTCACATCCTATCATCTGTAATTAACAAGTAGTACTGGAGGATGATGGATTTAAACATCTCTCCAGAAATCAAACCATTGTTTTACCATATTCTTTTGTTTTCCTTTTTGTGTTTTACCATAGTCAACTTTGCTGTAAGATAAAGAAGAGTAGACCATGCAATAAACATGAATCTAGGAAGGATATTAACCACTACGTGAAGAAGAAGAAGAAGAAAGGTACCTGTGACACCAAAGCACTCAGGGCTTCGGCTAACAGGCCGAAAAAGTATCCCACATCTCCCGAGGGTGGATAGCTCCCTTTCCTTCCTAGAAATGACAATACCATTGTTGCTCCGTAGCTTAGTTCTGCATGACGGCACCTAAGGAACTCTGACAAGTCTCTTTGGTGTCGGTCTTGATATGCTTTCACAACTTCCAGTGGGCTTGTCTCTGCAACATAGATGTTCTTATTGTTGAGTAGAACTCCCTGTTCACCTTCAGGAACCTGATATTTTCAGAATTAAAATTAAGTTTGCCTTAGCAAACCAAAGTAACATATGTTTTGTATGATGTTTCAAGCAGTCTTCCATTTCTTTATGAGGTTAACCATGCTGATGAAGTGAGTTAGCATTTCAGAGAATTTATTTGGCTACTAGTAGTCAATTAACTGTAGCAATCATAGCCACTTTAAGAAAGTAAAGAATGATAAAAAAAAGAAAACAAAGAAAACAAAGAAAACAAGTAGAATTCAGATAATAACAGTTTAGCAATTGTCATTTATTGAGAGGAAGGCAACCTGAGAGAGCCAGTTGAGACAACAGGAAGCGTTGAAGAAGTGGACACTTTGACAAGGGAAAAGCCTGCCGTAGAAGGAGCCTGGAACTCCCACGACGTAGTATGGCACCAGCAGATTCCCCTTCTCCTCCTCGACCTTCCTCTTGTATTCTCCCAGAGACCGGAAGACGTGATTGAAGTCATTCCCCGGGAGGTCATTCAAGAAGAACAGTATGTCCGGAATCTCCTGGCGTCCCAGGCTCCGTCGTAGCTTGCCAATCACGTCGAGCACCTCGGAGACCACCTCCAAAGTGTTAGGGCCCGAGGAACAACCTAAGTCGACCACCGCCATCCTCTCGGGTAGCATCGACATGTAAACCCCACCTATTGCCTCCTCCAGTATTGGCTTCGCCATGTGAAGTACCTTCTCCTGGGACGCAGTTAGTGTTAATAGATAAGATTTCCTCAACCGCACGAGGAAATCTCGATAGACGGTTGAGGAAAATCCTCTCTTCATCCTCTCTTCCTATGTATAAATAAGGCTTTGTCAAGCTACATTGATCAATCAATTATTCTTTTCAATTCATTTCAACATGGTATCAGAGCCCTTGCATTAAGCAAGAGCTTTTTTTTTTCTCCCTTTCCGCTGTCCAGCGACAGCATCGACACCCTCGGCCGCCTCCTCCTCTCGCTACTGCGGTGGGACATCTGAGGAGTCTTTCCGCTGTCCAGCGACAGCGTCGACACACCCGACGGCGATTGGAAACACTCTGCACCGACTCGATTCTTGCTGCGCCACGCCGCCGTCTCAATCCTCTGCACACATCGAGAGTCTTTCCGCTGTCCAGCAATCAACACACCCGGCGCATGATTGGAAACACTCCGGCCACCGACTCGATTCTGCGCCACCGCCGTCGTCTCTCCAATTTTACGCCTCGACCGCACTCTCTCGGTTCGACACCACCCGCCACCGCCGTCGTCTCCAATTTTACGCCTCGACCGCACTCTGCGGTTCGACACCACCCGAACCCCACAACACCACCACCTGCTTTGCTTCCGCCGTCAACTCCGCCACCGCTCCAATCGCTACGCCACCGCCAAACACTCCTCCGATTCCAATCGCTCGCCACCACCGAACCCTCCCCGACTCTCGATTCTTGCGCCACCGCCGCCGTCTCAATACCACGCCTCGCCCTTTCCGCTGCCAGGCCCCTTTCGGCGAAGCGGCAGCGACTTCCATCAACAGGTGAAGGGCGGCGTAGGCGGCGGCATCCCAACATCTGGAGGATCCGCGGCAGAGAGGCAGTGCGGGGACTCGAAGACGATTCACCCTTCAATTGCGATCTCGGCGTTCTTTTCCTCCTGCCCCTCTCCGCAACGCAGCGTGCGGTGTGGCGCCAAACAGACAGCACCATGCGACCTCCGCCTCGGCGCTCTCTCTCTCTGCCAAACTCCCACCGAGCGGTGCGATCTCGCACGGTTGAGTCTTCAACGCCTATTCGCACCAAACAAATCGGGCGGGGTGATAGCGATTTCCTTCTCCTTACGACCCATCGAAGCCGACGCCATCGTATCATCAAATGGCTTCATCATCTACTCGATCATTGTCCCTCTCAGTGAACAATAGCATTCTCAATCTCAAGCCTCATCACTATCAATGCTTTGCGGCACTCATTCCTTTCAAGTTATCCAAAAGCGAAATTATGCATCTGGCGTGCCCAATTTTCTAATCTTCTATTTGGATATGACCTTATAGGTTACATCGGCGGCTCTCTCCATTGTCCATCTGCGGTGCTCAACGGCCAGGAGGATCTAGTCCAATACCAAATCCAGACTCACAAACCGTGGTTACGTCAAGATCGTCTCATCCTCCAAGCCATTCAAGCTTAAAATCCGGCTGGGTCCGTCGCCCCACTAATATCTTCATGTATGATCAACTGCTGAAGCATGGTCCAAGTTGCAAACAACATTGGCAAATCGCTCGCGTACTCGCATGCTCGGACTCTTATCCAGTCTGATGAAAGTGAAACAAGAGGGAAGTACTATTGCTGATTACTTACAAAATATCAAAGTGATCATCGATGACTTAACTTTGATAGGCCATTCCCTCAGTGAAGAAGAAGTCCTCGTTCATACCCTTAATGGCCTAGGGGCGAATACAATACAAAGAATTGGCAGCCGCAATTCGAGCACGTGACTCTCCAATATCATTTGAAGAACTTTATGACAAGTTGACCGACTACGAGACATATTTGAAGCGCGACGATCGGCTGCCCGGACCAACTATCACAGCTCAAGTCAGTCATAAATCCAAGAGAAAGAGCAACCAATACAATAAGCGCGTCAATCAAGGTCCGACAAAGCTGCCTCCTGACCTTATGGGTCCCACACCAAATCCCTCTCATCTACATTATCAAGGTGATATCCCCTATAATCATCAGCACTTGCGTCCTGACTTCAACGGCCATCGCCGAATCGTCTGTCAGTTGTGTGATAAGATCGGACACTCCGCGAAAGTCTGTCGCTCTCGACCTCGGCTTCCTGCTCCAACACAGTGGCCTCAAGCCAATCTCACAACTACTCCGATGACTAGTCAACCCAACTGGATTGTGGACTCTGGTGCATCACATCACATCACCTCCGATCTTCAGAACTTGTCATGTCCCACAATAACTATGGCGGCGATGAAGATGTCATCATCGATGATGGTAAAGGACTCCCTATCACTCATCTTTGGTTCCACAATACTTAATTCATTCACCACAACATTCACACTTGATGATGTTTTGTGTGCACCCACATCAAAAGAAACCTTATTTCTGTCTCTCACCTCGTAAGCAAAATAATACCTCCATTGAATTTTTTCCGACTCCTTTCTTGTCAAGGATTTGAGCACGGGCATCCTTAGTCCAGGCCGAACAAAGACAACATTTATGAGTGGCCATCCGCTTGAAAACAAACCATCCCACTGCTCACTCCTCGATTCTTTGCTCCAGTTGATGTGTGGCATCGACGTCTTGGTCATCCCTCGTCTCTTATTCAGCAAAAGTTACTTTCCCATTATTCAATTCCTACCTCTACTAGCAACATTTTAACTTATTGTGATGCTTGTCGTAGCAATAAAAGTCATAGACTACCTTTTGGCACATCTTCTATATCTTGTTCTAAACCTTTTGAAATTATTTATACTCGATGTTTGGGGTCCCGCCCCAACCCTTTCTTTGACAAGTTTCGTTTTTATGTTATTTTTGTTGACTATTTCACTAAGTACACATGGTTATATCCCCTCCGTCATAAATCTGAAGTTTCAATTTGTTTTACCAACTTTAGAAAGTTGGTCGAAATTTCTTTCAGATCTTCCATTAAAAGCAGTTTATTACGATGGCGGAGGTGAATATCAAGCCCTCGCATCTGTCTTGCAGCTTGTGGTATACAACACCTCAAGTCACCTCCTCATACTCCCCAATTGGTTGGTTCTGCTGAAAGCGCAAACATCAACATATAGTTGAAATCCCAGGGCTCACACTTCTACATCAGCCTCGTTGCCATCACCTTTTTGGACAAAGCCTTTTCAAACTGCCTATCTCATTAATCGTTTGCTCACTCCAGTCTTACAATATAAATCCCCATTTGAGAAACTATTTCACAAGTCTCCAAACTTTCATAAACTCAAAGTCTTTGGTTGTCTATGTTATCCGTAGCTCGTCCTTATGCCTCACATAAGCTTACACCACGATCTAAGCCTGTATTTTTATTGATACTCTCTTGAATATAATGCTTTTATTTGCTCTGAGCCACAAACCCAAAAAGTCTTTCTGTCACGTCACGTTATTTTTGTGGAGTCTTCTTTTCCTTTTCAAAATCATGAGTACTCTACCATGCAAGCTACTCCGACAAACACACATCACTGGAGCATCTCCTCAACCCCATCACATGAACCTCCCATAACACCATCCAATCCTAACCCTCCTGGGCAACACTCCCCTGCTCAACACCTCCAACCTACCCTTCCAATCCCTCTTCACAAGTTTCACCTATTAATGAACCAATACCCTCAACTACATCATCGAGTCGTTGAAGTACAATCTGTGAGACTAGTTCACTTGATCTCGATGACTCACCACCGACTATGCCAACAACTCAACCTACCACTTCTGTAGCTCCTAGTCATCATATGATAACACGCTCCAAAAGTGGTATTGTTAAACCACGTCAAGTTCTTGATCTACATGCTACAACAAACTCTTCCCTTGAAGCCAGTGAACCCACCACAATTAATCAAGCGCAAAAATCTTCACACTGGCGTAAAGCAATGTGTGATGAATATGATGCTCTTCTTCATAACTCTACATGGACCTTAGTTCCCTCTTCTCACACACAAAACATCATCGGGTGTAAATGGGTTTTTCGAATTAAGCGGAACCCAGATGGATCTATTGCTAGATATAAAGCACGTCTAGTTGCCAAAGGGTTTCATCAACGACCTGGTGTTGACTTCACAGAGACATTCAGCCCAGTTGTCAAACCAACAACAATACGGCTTATCTTGAGCTTGGCTATCTCAAAAGGCTGGCATATACGACAATTGGATGTTAACAATGCCTTTTACAGGGACTCTATCTGAAAATGTCTTCATGCAAAGAACCCCACGGCTTTGTTCATCCATAATATCCAAGGCATGTCTCAGAAACTACAAAAGGCTATTTATGGACTTCGTCAAGCTCCAAGAGCGTGGTATAATGAACTTGGCACCTTTTTAACATCAATGGGTTTTCTCAATTCCAAATCTGATACATCGTTATTCCTACGACAACATCATGAAAACACTATATATCTTTTGGTGTATGTAGATGATATTGTTGTCACAGGAAATAATCTTTTGGAAATCCAGACATTCTTAAAGCAACTGGCCATTCGATTCTCTCTCAAAGATCTAGGTACCTTGAGCTACTTTCTAGGAGTGGAAGCTACATTCACCTCTTCCGGTCTTTTTCTATCACAGAGAAAGTATATTCAAGATTTATTATCAAAGACAAATATGCAGGATGCTAAAGAGGTTGCCACTCCCCTCTCTACTAGTGAGTCACTGAAACTCTGTGATGGAAGTCCTGCTACGGACTCTACTCAATACCGGCAAGTACTTGGCTCCTTACAATACTTGGCTCTCACACGTCCAGACATTTCATTTGCAGTCAATAAATTGTCACAATTCATGCATCGACCATCTACAATACATTGGTCTGCGGTCAAACGAATTTTGCGATATCTTAAGGGGACTCTAAATCATGGCCTCTTTCTCCGCAAACACACCCCGCTTCAACTTCATGCCTTTGCTGATCTTTGATTGGGCAGAAATTATGATGATAGAACGTCCACGTCTGGGCATATTATATTTCTTGGAGCTAATCCAATCGGTTGGAGTTCTAAGAAACAAAAGACGATTGCCGATCTACAAGCAAGTGAATACCATGCCATTGCCATGGCTACTACGAAATAAATTGGATCACAAATCTGCTCCAAGGAACTCAACAGCGTCAACTCTACTGTCCTCCTACAATATCTTTGTGATAATATTGGAGCTACCTATTATGTGCCAACCCAGATTTCACTCACGCATGAAGCATATTGCCATTGACTTCCACTTCGTACGAGATCAAGTTATCGACATCAACTACGTGTTTCTCACGCATAATCGGTGATCAACTAGCAGACTCACTTACGAAGTCTCTCGCTCGTAAATTATTTTCATTACATCGGTCCAAGATCAGTGTCCTTGACAGGAGCATGATCTTGCGGGGGCATGTTAATAGATAAGATTTCCTCAACCGCACGAGGAAATCTCGATAGACGGTTGAGGAAAATCCTCTCTTCATCCTCTCTTCCTATGTATAAATAAGGCTTTGTCAAGCTACATTGATCAATCAATTATTCTTTTCAATTCATTTCAACAGTTAGCAAACCAGTAATCAGATATGCTGAGGCCTACGCAAGTGTAAGTTGTTTAAGTTCATGCAAACAGTTGAGGTGTTCAACACCACCTGAAACCTAGAATTGGAGGCGTAGCTGGTTTCCCCAGCTCCTCCGACCATGTGAAGGATTCCTTCTATCCTCTTGCCCATCTCTCTCTCTCTCCCTCTCTCTCTCTCTCTCTCTCTCTCTCTCTCTCTCTCTTTGAAAAATAAGTTCCGAGCACCATGATTATAAATAGCCTATAAGAAGGACCACTGTGGTTGTGCGGAAACTGTAAGTTGCTTCCGACAATACATAGACAGTAATAAGTCAAAGGAGATGGACAAGAGGATAGAAAATGAATGAATGAAGGTACCATCAAGATGGTTGTTTGTATGTCACTGTCCGCACTAAGTTAAGGGAGACGGTGGCATGGCTGGACGATAGTAAATGAATGCATGAAGGTACCACCAAGATAGCTTCAGAGAAACACATCATCTCCTCGTGTTTCAGCGTGCTCCTGCTTTGTAGTTATCAGTCTACGTTGGCATCTTAGTAGCCAGGAAAGAAACGGGAACACGCTCTCATCACTCCTTCGCATCCCCTTTAATTTGATCTGTGATGGAAGGCACAGATTGTCCTTCTGAAAGTGTTGCGGAGGTAGAGAAACTTTAAGCAAAAAGAAAATGATAAGATTAATAATAAAAAATATATCAAAATTAACGTAATACTATGGTTCGATAACTCCATTAATGCAAGAAATTATTTTAACCCAAACTCTAAAATCACTTGCACACCTTCTCACCTAAATCTGCTAAACTTGTTTTTCAACCCTCTAGATTTATTAGAGAAAAACCCTTAAAAACACCGAAGTATCTTGCCTCTCTCTCATCAAAGCCTTGAGACAAAATATATATTTATAGAAATAAACCAAATTCTCTAATGATTATTCTTAATCTCTAATCTAAATTATAATCCTAACCTATCAAGAAATTTAAATTTAATTAAAACTCATCCCAAGTAGTTAGAATTTAAGTAAAATTCCTCCCAAGTAGTTAAAACCTAATTAGAACTCCTAAAATACTTATTAACCCTAATAATTTCTTTTTTGGTGAGTATTTTTTCACTTGTTGCCTTGTATAGAAACTAAACCATTGGCTTAAAGAATTACCCACATCTACATGAATTGATTTGGTTCATGGTCCAACACCTAATTCCAACGAATCCTATATAGCTGCACTAAGTCAATGATACTATTTGATTCTGAAAAGAGACATTTATCTCACCATCTTACCGTTACTAGATTTTTCTTCCCTTATAATTATCTACATCCTAAAAATCATAAATATGATTATTTATTTTCTATATCGTAAATAAAACTTATTATTATAGATACTTATTATCCCATATATATGTAACTTATTTTTAGCCTTTTGAGGTTATTACTATTTATTTCCATACGATACAACCCTTGATGCAATCTTTCATTTAGCAAGACCATGAAATCCATAGTGCACTAGTTTCGACAACCCCCTACCTACAATTATTAATATTAATAATAATAAAATATAATAAAAAGAAAGCCCCTAAGATTAATAATAAAAAAAGAAATCCCCTAAGATTAATAATAAAAAAATATAAATAAAAAGTCGACATAAGATTTAGTGTTCTTCGACAACTCTTTACCCACATCGATGGAAAAAATTAAATTCTTTACTATATGAGAAAAATTAGTATAAGGGATCATTCTCCCTTGAATTAACCTAAACCCAAGTCAAAAACCCTTAATATACACTCTCACATGAATAAAAAAAAAATTCTCAATCTTTTCGAAATCTACTAGAGAGAAACTCTTAGAAACACTCATGGTATCTTACCTCTACCTCTCATAAAAATATTAGGACTCAATATATATTTATAAGAATAAATCTTGATAACTATACTTTTAGAATCGCTAATCCAAATTCTAATCATAATCTATCAAAATATTTAAATTTAAGTAAGATAAATTTATTTGTATAGAGTGGTGGCCAAATATCAACACCAAATCAGCAATGATGGATTTGAAAATATTAAATCTTTATCATAATTAGGTCACTATGTGCAGAAGATAGAACTAATAATGATTTAACATCTTATCCTAATAGGATTTATATCTAACAAGTTGAATAATTTAAGGTTTAGAGAAGCAGTTAATCAATTTTGCCCTTTATGTCTATATTTAGATTCTTAATTCTCCACATCATGATTAGATTATGTGGGTCTATTTAATTAAGTAAGATTTATTGAAGATATAATTAGATTTTGATTATGGTTACTGGCTAATAGAAAGAAATTCTAATTAAAATAGGATTCTTTAAGGGATGCCTTTGATGAGAAGAAATCTCTTAATATCTTATCCTAGACCCTCTACTCTCGCTTATAAATAGACAGGACCTCTAGGGATGCAAGATATGAGGACATAAGAATATAAGTAGAAGAAATAAAAGAGTGCAGTTGAGAGATTACAGTTTCTCTCTCAATCTCTCTATTACAGTTTCTTTCTTAATCTCCCTAACAATCAATCTAAGTGGTCTTGTGAAAGGATAGGAAGAGAGGAGAATGTGAGTCTAGTTCTCCTTGCAGATTGATATTTCAGATCTAATGATGATGTGCTTGTAGATCAGATAAAATTTATTTCTCTGAATAATAATGAAAAGTACGTATCATAATATTATTTAGATCCATTACTATTTGATTTCAGATTTTGGCATTAAAGTTTTTTTTTGCATTATAGATAGCATGATTATAGATTTTATGCTAACAATTGGTATCATAGTAATGGTTTTTGAAATTAAATATTTTTGAATCTATTTGTTCGCATCTTTCACTTATGAAAGGATCATATTTTTGTTTATGGTGCATAAATGATTCGTCGGGTATTATCGATATGTATTTTATGGTTTTGATCAATGGATTTATCGATTTTGTTGAGGTGACGATCTTTCTCGATTGATTATTCAGTTATCGGTAGTGCGTCATGTTTCTTTGTCAGTGAGCGCGCATCACGACCACACGCAGCGGCGATCACCGTGGTTAGTGAGAGGTGGTTGCATCACGCAACGCGCGCATCACAACAATAACGGTGGATCGCCGCCGCCATCTTGTGCCGATCGCGAAGCGGCGATCGTCGCGTCACGATGGCTACGTATCATGGCACCCACATGCGATCCGCGATGCGTAAACGATAGTCGCTCGCAGACAGCAGCCGCACAATGGCGATCGCTCGCAGATAGCAACGACGACACCATAGGTAGGTAGCTCTAACATTATCGCAGTATATTATAGGAGGAAAGATAGAGTTGACGTTGAGTTCCTTGAGCAGATTTATGATCCAATTTAGATCAATAGTAATTGTGGCAATGACACGGTATTCAGCTTTAGTTATGGATCATGCAATTGTCTTTTATTACTTAGAACTCCAACTGATTGGATTAGCTCCAAAGAAGATAATAAACTTAGACGTAAACGTTCTATCATCAAAGTTTTTTGCCCAATCGTTATCAGCAAAAGCATGAAGATGAAGCGGGGCGTATTTACGGAGAAGGAGGCCATGATTGAGAGTCCCTTTAAGATATAGTAAAATTCATTTGACCGTAGACCAATATTTATTAGATGGCCGATGCATGAATTATAATAATTTATTGACTACAAATGAGATATCTGGACAAGTGAGAGCCAAGAATTGTAAGGAGATAAGTACTTGTCGGTATTGAGTAAAGTCTTGAATATACTTCCTTTGTGATAGGAGAAGATTTGAAGATGTAAATATTACTTCCACTCCTAGAAAGTAGCTCAATGTGCCTAGTTCTTTGATAAAGAATCGATCGACCAATTGCTTTAAGAATGCTTGGATCTCTAAAGAATCTTTGTCTGTGATAATAATATCATCTACATATACTAGAAGATATATTATGTTTTCATTTTATTATTGTAGGAATAACGAGGTATCAGACGTGGAGTTGATGAAACCTGTTGATATTCAAAATGCGCCAAGTTCATTATACCAAGCTCTTGGAGCTTGACGAAGTCTATAAATAGTTTTTTATAGTTTGCAAACATGCCTTGGATACTGTGGATGAATGAAACCAAGAGATTACTACATGAAGACATCTTAAGTTAGAGTCCCATGTAAATGGGCATTGTTAACATCCAATTATCATAGGTGACAGCCTTTTGAGATGGTCAAGCTCAAGATAAGTTGAATTGTTGTGGGTTTGACAACTGGATTGAATGTCTCTGTGAAGTTAACACTAGGCCGTTGATAAAACCCTTTGGCGACTAGACGTACTTTATATCTAATAATATATCATCTAGGTTCCGCTTAATTCGAAAAACCCATTTACACCCGATGATATTTTATGTGATAAAAGGGTACTAGGGTCCATGTAGAGTTGTGGAGAAGCATATCATATTCTTCACATATGGCTTTACGCTAGTGAAAAGATTTTTGAGCTTGAGTAATTGTAGTGGGTTCACTGGCCTCAAGGAAAGAGTTCGTTATAGCATGTAGATCAAGGACTTGACGTGGTTTAAAAATCACTTTTGGAGCTTGTTGTTATTGGATGGCTAGGAGCTGCGGAAGTGATAGGTTGGGTTGTTGGTATAGTCGATGGTAAGTCACCGAGATCATTCAGACTAGTATGCGGTACTTCAATATCACATGGCAAGGTAGTTGAGGGCATTACTTTATTAATAGGGTAAACTTATGAAAAAAAGATTAAAGAAAGAAAAAAAATGAAAAGCTGTTGAATAGAAGGAGTGTAGTGACCATGAGGATGAGGATAAGGATTGATCTCAACCAAACCAAACAAAAAAAAATCATGATGATTCATCCCAATCAATCCCTGACCATTCTAATCCACAATAGTCTGATTGGGCAAATCAAAGTCAGTCCTAAAGTTTCTTGTCTTCAACATACACATCACATCGGGAAAGGCGATCATTACTCTCGTCATGTCTGATTTAGTCAAAAGAGCTCAAACCAATAAAGGAAGAGGAAATCAAACAATATCATATAGTGCTAGCTCAAACTGAACCAACCCACCTGAGTCTTGGACGGGTCATATGTGCTACACATGCCTATCCTAAGTAATAAGTTAAGTTCAGGTACAACAAGCTAGATAGAGGAGCGATGATGTATCTAACGCCAATCGCATCGTTAGGCAGGCTTAACTTCATAGATTAGGCTAAGCCTTACTCATAAGTTGGGCTAAGCCTTACCATTGAATTGGGTCATGCTTGGCTTGCAAGTTGGGTCATACTTAGACACATGATTTGTGGTTGTATTTAACTATATGGAATTGGTTATGCCTATCCGTATGAGTTGACCTATGCCTAGCCACATGATTAGGTTGTACCTTACCACATGGACTGGGACGTACAAAGCCACATGGACTGGATCATACCTAGCCACATGACTGAATCAAGCCTGGCCACATAGGTTAGATCATATCTTACCACATGGGCTGGGTCATGCCTAATTACATGGGTTAATTGTACCTAGCCACATGGGTTGGGTCATACATAACCATATGGGCTGAGTCGATCTAGTCTAGCAGATCAACTTAACTCAAGTCAGACTCCAATTAGAATTCTCTTATCAAATTATATTTCAAAAGTATAAATTATCAAGAATAACTCAAATCCATGAGTCTTGGACGGGCCATATGTGCTACACATGCCTATCCTAAGTAATAGGTTAAGTTGAGGTACAACAAGCTAGATAGAGGAGCGATGATGTATCTAACGCCAATCACATCGTTAGGTAGGCTTAACTTCATGGATTAGGCTAAGCCTTACTCATAAGTTGGGCTAAACCTTACCACTGAATTGGGCTATGCTTGGCTTGTAAGTTGAGTCATGCTTAGAGACATGATTTGGGGTTGTATATGACTGTATGGAATAGGTTATGCCTAGCTGCTTGAGTTGGCCTATGCCTAGCCACATGATTAGGTCGTACCTTACCACATGAGCTGGGACGTACAAAGCCACATGGATGGATCATACCTAGCCACATGATTGAATCAAGCCTGGCCACATATGTTAGATCATATCTTACCACATGGGCTAGCTCTTACCTGGCCACATGGGCTAGGTCATGCCTAGTCACATGGGTTAATTGTACATAACCACACGGGTTGGATCGTACATAACCATATGGGTTGAGTCGATCTAGTCTAGCAAATCAACTTAACTTTAGTCAGACTTCAATTAGAATCCCCTTATCAAATTATATTTCAAAAGTATAAATTATCAAGAATAACTCAAATCCATGAGTTAAAGAATTTAAATTCGTAATCTTAAATTTAAAACTAATTAAATCATAGGAATTCACACATAATTCTTTAAATACAGAAATATCTAATTAAATAATTAGATCCATTAATCTAAAAATAAGAATTTTAATAGTTAAATCAATATTAAAACTCACTTAATCTTAAGAGATTAATATAAATCAAATAATTATTTTAATATCATGAATCAATTATCATTATTTATTAATCATAAAATTTCGAAAATTCAAATATTATTATGCATCATAAAATTTATAATAATTCCAATATCAATATTTCAAAACATAAATCAGACCAAATAAAAAAAAGGAGAAAGGATCCTACCTCTCCTCGGTTATCCTTTCTTCGAGATCATCTCCTCGGGAAGTCCTCTCCTCGATCCTCCCATTATTAGGCTTGGTGAGGAATGAGGGAAGAGGAGCCCCCTTATATAGGAGAAGTTGAGATCTACCCAAAAGGTAAGTAAATATTTAATTTTATATTAAATTTATTTTTTTATTTTTCTTTTACACATAAAAATAGAAACATAATATTCATTTATAATGGTTCACACTTAAAATGGAATGTATATTATTTACTTCTTAAAAATCACATCACTTATTAGAAAATAAATCAATTAATAATCTAATTAATTAGTAAGTTTTCTAACTTATCCATGTGATTAAGGAAATCAAATTTAATTATTTCCTTAACTATAACACACAAATATGGAAGTTAATAATAAAGTAATAAATTATTTATACTAATTAATTTATATTAAGGGAGAAATCATTGTTGATTACATTTCTCCCCACTTAATAGAAATTTTGTCCCCAAATTTGATCAAAATAATATTAATCAATATAGTTAGCTCTTGAAATACTAAGTCAAAAGATAAATTTTAAAAATATTTAAATTAAATATACCACTCAAAGACTTTAAGTTAAAAAGATTTTTTTTTAATTTTTTTAACATAAAATATATGATAAATTAATAAAATTCATCGAATAAATTTGATTTTAGATTACTCATAACAAGTATATCAAATTTTATATCGAATAAATTAGTGAAATTTTTAAGTTTTAAAAGTTAATTGATTGTTGACAAAAATATAAGTTGAGGTGTAACTCAAAAGCAATTGAAATGTTGAAAATTTATCAAACTATTCAACATATATTCTTTTATAATTTCAAATGATTTATATATTATATATGTCAAAGAAATAATATTATATTTAATTCTCATTTGATTCCATCATTGTCTTAAATAATATCTAATAATTAATTTGATATTAAGTCAAAATTCTCTTCAAATTAATTACTCATACAATTAATGTATGATCAAATTTATTCAACTACAAAGGTACATATTTTATTAATGTCAAAAATAATTTCTACAAATCATCCTAACATATGTCAAATCTAATATCAATTTTAAGAATATTATATGATAACAAAAATATAAAGATAAAAACTTCTTAATTTATATTTTTAAAAGATCCAATAAAATTTTTGCACTTAAAATTATCAAAATGTACCTCTAAGAGAATAACTGAAACTTAGTATAATCTTTAATTAGTAAAACTAGATATGTTAACTATAAGCATTCATAACGATGTAAGATAAAACTAAAATAAGATAATTAATTATCAATCCTAAAACTACACAATAAGTAACAAATATGTTTTATTTATCTTACTCATAATTATAGATAAAATAATATTCTAAAATAAAGGGTAACAAAATAATATGTCAAACTATAGTAAAAATTTTATCAAACTTCATCATATATTATCTACCTTAAATTTACAACAAAATTATGCGAATGAATTTTGGTCCCCAACATAAAAATGACATGGTCAAAATAATAAATGCTATAAGGCTTATGCAATAAACTTAATTTATTTATAAAATAAAAATCTAAATATTTTACAGTAAACATAAGAATTATAAAATATTTCTATTTAGACTATCAACTTATTTTTATAAATTTAATATGTTCATCTTCATGAATAACTAATTTTACTATATATATATATATATCAAAATATATACATTCTATAATCAATTTCACAATTCTTATCTACTTTTCAAAAGAAGACAAGAGTGTCATGACAAAATCACATTCAAAATGTAAAACTTTATAAGAGTTTTTAAACTAATATAATACTTATTTTAATTTAGAGGAAAAATAAAATTTTGGCCTTTTACGAGATTCTTTTGCGTAACATCTTTAATCAATCAATTTCTTATCAAAAAATAAATCATATTTGGCTCAATAAAATAATCTTATAAATCATATTCGGCTCAACAAAATAATCCTAATCTCCTAAAATCATGCTTTAAATGCATTCCTACGTAATTCTCAAAATATACATCTCAAAAACTAATTGAATCATCTAATATTCTAATCTTAGGATCCCATATTCCAACAGGTCCTCAAAATCATTGCTCTGATACCATTAAAATTGTCACATCCCATATTTATAAAATATAATAAATTATCATTTTATTATTCATAATTTATAGAATATACTCCTTTTTTGAATTCAAATCCTTGCCTTTACAATAGTAAATATTTTATTAACAAAAAAAGATCACATCTTCTTAGTAGGGTCACAAGTCTCCTCCACCCAAGCTTCATATCTATTACAAAATTATAGATTATGCTGAAAATAAATATAAGATAAAAATATATCAGCAACCACACATGCTGGTAGGAACCTTGGAAAAATCATAAAAATAATCTAACATTCATGAAACAAATGTTAATAATTAAATAAGAAATAATAATATATCAATTCATTATAAAACTTAAATATATAAAAAACAATCATGCATCGGTCACATACACATACAAGATAATTGGATAATAAAGCCATACATCACACCCGATGGTGCACTCTCCCAACAGCGGATGGAGAGGCATACTCCACAGGATGGATTCCTCCCAACAGCGGATGGAGATAATCCATATCGTACTCCTAACAGCGGATGGAGTGGTATCCCTCACCCGCTTAAGTGGGGACACGTTCCTCCCAACAGTGGATGGAGGAACTGTCTAACCATCACGTCTGATGATCCGATAATCCCCGAAGTGAATCGCCATACCTGCCCTCGGCATGGATACATAAACATCCATGATCATTCATTTACATTCACTCATTCATTCACACATGCATCCAAGAAATAGTATGATCAAATATTACAAGAGACCATGCTTTATGTATGATCTACTAGACTATGTCTATTGGTGGCTCTACACTGTGATAAGCCCGTAGCTCCTTTCACAGGTTGCACTTCCAATATAGACCATTAGTCTAGTTACATCTACTACATGGTACAATCATATCAATATCATAAACTTAAGAAAAGTAGGAAACCAATAATCATTTTCAAATGACATCTTCAAATAAACCTTTAAATTCATTAAATCATAAAGGCTTAAAATAGTAATCTCTCAATAGTCTTCAATTAACTAAAACCTTAATTGGAATAGCTCAATTGGCTTAAATCAAATTTAATACAATTATGACCTAATAGAATCAACCTTAAATCCTTATAGAACCGGTTTGAAATCACCCTAGACTAGTCTAATTTAGATTTAATTGATCTTGATTAGGTCAAATGATTTGAACTAATCAAGTTAGTTTGGAATCACTCTAAACTGATCTTAATCGATCATACATGTCTGATTTAGTCAAAAGAGCTCAAACCAATAAAGGAAGAGGAAATCAGACAATATCATATAGTGCTAGCCCAAACTGAACCAACCCACCTGAGTCTTGGACGGGTCATATGTGCTACACATGCCTATCCTAAGTAATAGGTTCAGTTGAGGTACAACAAGCTAGATAGAGGAGCGATGATGTATCTAACGCCAATCGCATCGTTAGGCAGGCTTAACTTCATAGATTAAGCTAAGTCTTACTCATAAGTTAGGCTAAGCCTTACCACTGAATTGGGCCATGCTTGGCTCACGAGTTGGGTCATACTTAGACACATGATTTGGGATTGTATTTAACTGTATAGAATAGGTTATGCCTATCCGCATGAGTTGACCTATGCCTGGCCACATGATTAGGTTGTACCTTACCACATGGGCTGGGACGTACAAAGTCACATGGACTGGATCATACCTAGCCACATGACTGAATCAAGCCTGGCCACATAGGTTAGATCATATCTTACCACATGGGCTGGGTCATGCCTAGTCACATGGGTTAATTGTAACTAGCCATATGGGTTGGGTCGTACATAACCATATGGGCTGAGTCGATCTAATTTAGCAGATCAACTTAACTCAAGTCAGACTCTAATTAGAATCCTCTTATCAAATTATATTTCAAAAGTATAAATTATCAAGAATAACTCAAATCTATGAGTTAAAGAATTTAAATCCGTAATTTTAAATTTAAAACTAATTAAATCATAGTAATTCACACATAATTCTTAAAATACAAAAATATCTAATTAAAAAAATTAGATCCATTAATCTAAAAATAAAAATTTTAATAGTTAAATCAATATTAAAACTCACTTAAGCTTAAGAGATTAATATAAATCAAATAATCATTCTAATATCATGAATCAATTATCATTATTTATTAATCATAAAATTTTAAAAATTCAAATATTGTTATGCATCGTAAAATTTATTACAATTCCAATATCAATATTTCAAAACATAAATCAAACCAAATAAAAAAGGAGAAAGGATCCTACCTTTCCTCGGTTATTCTTTTCTCGAGATCATCTCCTCGAGAAGTCTTCTCCTTGATCCTCCCATTGTCAGGCTTGGTGAGGAATGAGGAAAGAGGAGCCCCCTTATATAGGAGAAGATGAGATCTCCCCAAAAGGTAAGTAAATATTTAATTTTATATTAAATTTATTTTTTATTTTTCTTTCACACATAAAGATAGAAATATAATATTCATTTATAATGGTTCACACTTAAAATGGAATGTATATTATTCACATCACTTATTAGAAAATAAATCAATCAATATTCTAATTGATTAGTAAGATTCTTAACTTATCCACGTGATTAAGGAAATCAAATTTAATTATTTCCTTAACTATAACACACAAACATGAAAGTTAATAATAAAATAATAAATTATTTATAGTAATTAATTTATATTAAGGGAGAAATCATTGGTGATTACAGTATTACCCATTAGTTGCATATGTGTAACAAGTGTTTCGATTTAATATGTTAAATTATTACTAATAAAACATTAATGACCTTATCAATACCCTTATTTTTATTTATTTATTTTTGTAAACACCTTGTCAAGCAACTAGTAAATATATCAGTTTAGAGTGATTCCAGACTAACTTGACTAGTTCAAATCATTTGACCTAATCAAGATCAATCAAATCTAAATTAGACTAGTCTAGGGTGATTCCAAACCGGTTCTATAAGGATTTAAGGTTGATTCTATTAGGTCATAATTGGATTGAATTTGATTTAAGCTAATTGAGCTATTCCAATTAAGGTTTTAGTTGATTGAAGACTATTGAGAGATTGCTATTTTAAGCCTTTATGATTTGATAAATTTAAAGGTTTATTTGAAGATGTTATTTGAAAATAATTATTGGTTTCTTACTTTTCTTAAGTTTATGATATTAATATGATTATACCATGTAGTAGATGTAACTAGGCTCTGGGTCTATATTGGAAGTGCAACCTGTGAAAGGAGCTACTGGACCCATCACAAGTGTAAAGCCATCAATTGACATAGTCTAGTAAATCATACATAAAGCATGGTCTGTTGTAATATTTGATCATACTATTTCTTGGATGCATGTGTGAATGAATGAGTGAATGTAAATGAATGATCATGGATGTTTATGTATCTCTGTCGAGGGTAGGTATGACAATTCCCTTCGGTGATTAGCGGACCATCAGACGTGATGGTTAGACGGTTCCTCCATCCGCTGTTGGGAGGAACGTGTCCCCATTTAGGCGGGTGAGGGATACCACTCCATCCGCTGTTCGGAGTGCGATATGGATTATCTCCATCCGCTATTGGGAGGAATCCATCCCGTGGAGTATGCCTCTCCATTCGCTATTGGGAGAGTGCACCATCGGGTATGATGTACGCCTTTGTTATCTAGTTATCTTGTATGTGTTGCATGTGACCGATGCATGATTGTTTTTCAGATGTTTAAGTTTTATAATGAATTGATATATTATTATTTCTTATTAAATTATTAATATTTTTTCATGAATGTTAAATTATTTTTATGATTTTTTCGAGGTTCCTACCAGCATGTGTGGTTGTTGATATATTTTTATCTTATATTTATTTTCAGCATAATCTATAATTTTGTAATAGATATGAAGCTTGGGTGGAGGAGACTTATAACCCTACCAAGAAGATATGATCTTTTTTTATTAATAAAATATTTAATATTTTAAAGGCAAGGATTTGAATTTAAAAAAGAGAGTGTATTCTATAAATTATGAATAATAAATAACAATTTATTATATTTTATAAATATGGGATGTGATAAATACTCTCTGGTTTATAAACTTTTGATAACATATTAACTTAGTCGTCAACAAGTGTTTTATCAATTAAACCCTTAGTGCAGTACTTTACAAGAAGTAAGATATAGGATACAAGCATATTCTAAACCAAAACTGAGAGAAAAGATGTAGAATGTATATATTTTCCATATTAAAAAAAATTCTCCCACTTGGTTTGATGCCTCAGGGTTTTTTCAACTATTCTATAAAGAAATATCCGAGATGATATTTTTACCTTTCTCTAGTCTAGATCATATCCTTCAAACAATTTATGAAAAAAATTAAATTTTACTTTCTCGACGATCAATGCTCAAGAAATCAATAATCATTCAACAAGACTAATAAATTATTAGATCTCATGGATGAGATCCAATAAGAGTTAAAAAAAAGATTATTGGGTAGAGACCCATTAATCTAAGAGGCTTGGGTAATTGGATGGAGATTCAGTACCCAATAGGGAAGGATTCATTAGGGTTGACGTGGGACCTCTATAAATATGAGGGAATCAAAGGTCCATAGGTTGGGACTTTCTGATATCCACCTCCTATTCTTCTCTCCCTAGAGAGAGGAGCATCTTCACAACCCCTACCGTGTGGATCACCACTAGAGAGGAGATTGCTTAACCTCCTTCATCCTCCCCCATGGATCTATAGGATTTCAGGGATATATGATCTCCTTATTGTCACGAACGGTCATCGCACACTCGCAGCAACTTCGTTCAACGTTCCGTCCGTCGCTTGCCCATGCTTGTACATATCCTTGGCAGCCTGTTTTGCCATGTTTTGGTGTGTTTTTCCTTGTAAAAATGTAGTAAACAATAGCTGCAGCACAGCAGAACAATCGCTCGCTACATCTGCCTAGGAACCTAAAAACAACTCCGTTTTCATGTGCCGCGGGCTGATTTCTGTAGGCCGCGGCCATGAAAATTGTGTCAGCCATCTCAGCACCCTGGAACCCCCCGGGTGGCACATGGCTGGATGGGGCTTCAGTATAGTGTCGGGCGTTGAACACTTTTACAAGTTTGCACGTCAACTTGACGGAAACTTGCCTTCGCGCCCAGCACTTGGGGAGTAGTTGTTTGCGGACTTACAGCTGCTCATTCACCCCTCTAAAGTCCTTGTTTTCCTCCTCTCTTTCTCTGCTTTCTTGCACTCCAAGTGCTCGCTCAATTGCTTATAAAGCTTCCCTCTTCGTGAGACGTCGGGACTTGTCCGTCGCTCGTTCCAACAACTAATCAACTTCTCTTTTACAGTCCTACGGACCTACACGAGGTTGCAGCTCGGTGACCCTTTCATGGACGTGTATGTCGCAAGGGCGCCTCAAGACTTAAGCAATCCAAGCTAAGTCCGATCGAAGTGGGCGCAAAGGCGGTTCTTGACTTAGGCAACTTCAACTAAGTCGGTGGCTTGCCGCAAGGGTGCCTCACCACTTAGGCAATTCTTGCTAAGTGCGTGACATTGTGGTATCAGAGCGGGTAAGCAATTTGAGCAAGTAGCGAAGAAATTTCGTAATCTCGCCATGGCGAAACAGCGTGGTGAATCGAGCAAGATGGGGCAAGCCGGAATGTTGCCCCAAGCAGCTACAGGAGGGTTGCATGTGCAAAGTCGCTCTCACGCTGCAGGAGTCGCTCATGAGGAGCGGGGCAGTGAGCATGAAGAGCGAGAAGGGGGCTGCTCACCACGAGCGGAGGAGGCACAATCTGGAGCGCCAACCGGAAGAAAGAGCCATAGAGAGAGGGTCACAGCGGTGGAAACCCGCTTGGATATTCTCGAAGCGAGCTTGGATGAACTCTACCAAGGCCAAAGTAGGCTTCTTGGCATAGAGAGCTCGCAAGAAGAAGCTGAATCCCGGATCGACAAGGTTGAAGCCTTAGTCGACCGACTGACGGATGACACAAAGGACTCCGTGCAACACTTGCAAGAAATGGTGACGGAACTCACTTCCAAAGTGGCGATGCTCACAAGGGCGTTGAATGCGGGGGGAAGCAACACCCGTGTTGCGCCAACACAAAGCTTCAGGGCGCCCAACCCAAATTGTTATGGGGGTGCTAGAGATGCGAAGGAGCTCGAGAATTTCCTGTTTGATATGGAACAGTACTTTCGAGCTACGTGGCCAGACTCTGAGGACACCAAAGTTTCGATAGCGACTATGTATATGAACGGTGATACAAAGCTTTGGTGGAGAACCCGTTGGGAAGAGATTCAGCAAGGTCATTGCTAAGTGGACACATGGGATGACTTGAAGCGTGAGTTGAGAACTCAATTCCTACCCGAAAACACTGAGTTCGTCGCAAGGAGGAAGTTGAGACAACTCCACCAAACGACTTCCATTCGGGACTATGTGAAGCAATTTTCTATACTAATGTTGGACATTCAAGATATGTCTGAAAAAGATAAGTTGTTCAGCTTTCTTGATGGCCTGAAGCCATGGGCTCAACAAGAACTTCATCGACGGAATGTCACTGATTTGGTCGGAGCAATTGCAGCCATGAGAAGGCTTACAGACTTTGCTTCTTCGAGGGACCCGAGGAAGAAGAAGCGATCACAGAAATCACCAAACAAGGCACCCTCTCGGGAAGGAATCTAGGGGTGACCAACGGAAGAAGAGTTTCCATAAGGGGCCAAACTCAAACGGTAAGACCTCAAAACCTAGAAGATGTTTCTTGTACGGAGGACCACATAGTGTATGGGAGTGCCCGCAAAAACAGGCACTTAATGTCTTGTCGGCTTCCATCAGACCCCCTAAGCCAAATAAGGGCAAGGCAGTTGCCCTCAGTTCGAGTAGCTCCGAGTCGGGCAGCGACGATGAGAAGTCGCAAGGACCCCGAATGGGTGCGATGCGTTTGTTGAATGCATTGCGGGGTCAAGTGGGGGAGAACCTGAAGCCGAAGTAACAAAAAGCAAGAAGTAGTGAGCTGATGTACGTAAACATCAGACTCAATGGCCAAACCACCCGAGCAATGGTGGACACGGGTGCTACTCACAACTTCATCGCCGACCGAGAAGCAAAGCGGCTTGGGTTAATCTTAGAGAAGAACCCAAGTCGGATGAAGGCCGTTAACTCGAAGGCTAAGAAAATCTCTGGACTAGCTAAGGAAGTCTCCATCAAGATCGGATCGTGGAGCGGGCGCACAAACATGATGGCAATGCCATTGGATGACTTCCAAGTGATTCTTGGAATGGAGTTCATGCATGCAGCAAAGTTGGTGCCGATGCCGTTCCTAGACTCCATATGTCTAATGGGAGGTGACAACCCCTGTATGGTTTCTGTCACTCGAAGAGGAACCCAGGATCCCCAGCAACTATCAGCGTTGCAACTGAAGAAGGGGGTACGCAAAGGAGAGTTAACTTTTGTGGCTGCGATGAAGTTAGAAACACTCGATGGGGAAGCCCGTAAAGAACCTGCTGCGGTGGCAAATGTCCTGAAGGAGTTCGAAGATGTTATGCCACCTGAGTTGCCGAAAACTCTGCCACCACGTAGAGGCGTGGATCATCTTATTGAGCTGGAACCAGGAGTGAAGCCTCCAGCGAGACCACCATACCGCATGCCCCCTCCTGAGTTGGCAGAGCTCAGAAAGCAGTTGGATGAACTGCTAAGCGGTGGTCTCATTCGTAGTTCCAAAGCACCATTCGGAGCTCCAGTTCTCTTCCAGAAGAAACAAGATGGGAGTCTCCGACTATACATCGATTATCGAGCCCTTAACAAGGTGACTGTGAAGAACAAATATCTCATCCCTCTCATTGCGGACTTGTTCGACCAACTGGACAAAGCAAAGTATTTCTCGAAACTCGACCTTCGGTCGGGGTATTGGCAGGTGCGTATTGCTGAAGGTGATGAAGCGAAGATTACCTGTGTGACTAGGTATAGAGCGTTTGAGTTCTTGGTGATGCCTTTCGGCTTAACCAATGCTCCAGCCACATTTTGTACTCTTATGAACCAGCTATTCAAGGAGTATCTGGACAAGTTTGTGGTTGTCTACTTGGATGATATCATCGTCTACAGCCGAACACTTGAGGAGCATATTGAACACCTCCGAACAATCTTCAAAGTTCTCAGGGAGAATTCTTTGTTCGTAAAAAGAGAGAAGTGCTACTTTGCTCGAGAAGAGATCTTGTTCTTGGGGCATCGGATCGGCGACGGTTCCATTCGAGATGGATAAAGCAAAGGTGCAAGCGATTGTGGATGGCAAACTCCAAAGAAGGTGCCTGGCGAGATCCTTCCTTGGGTTTGTGAACTACTATCGACGCTTCATACTAGGGTATTCGAAGCGTGCAACTCCACTAACAGAGTTGCTGAAGAAAGAGCAGCCTTGGAGATGGTCCGACAAATGTGAAGCGGCATTCCAAGACCTAAAGGCTGCCGTTCTGGAAGAACCAGAGATGCTCAAATTGCCGGACTATGGGAAGCCCTTCAAGTCCATACTGGATGCTTGGACTTCGCTATTGGGGAGTGCTTATGCAGGAGGGCCATCCGGTGGCCTATGAAAGCGTCGATAGTAGTTAGGCAATAGGGGACTCGGATCGATACTTGTGGTGGTCGATCGATTTTGAAGTATGCAACCTTCATTGCCGCACCCTACCTACATCATTCAAAGAGGAAGCGGCGAAGCTAATGATGAAGAATGTGGTGAAGTATTGGGGAGTCCCGCATAATATTATAAGTGATCGAGATGCTCGATTTCTGGGATGATTTTGGATCAAGTTGTTCAAATTGTTGGGGTCGAAGCTATACTTCTCCACAAGCCTCCACCCCCAAACGAATGGCCAAACTGAGAGAATAAACTCTCTCCTAGAATAATATCTTCAGCACTACGTGAGTGCCAACCAACGAGATTGGGTGAAGTTGTTGGACATAGCCCAATTCTCCTACAACCTGCAGCGGAGCTCTGCATCCAACAAGAGCCCCTTTGAGATCATCACTGGACAACAGTCGTCGACTCCTCACACTTTGGCTATTGGATATACGGGGAGTAGTCCGTCCGCATATCACTTGGCAAAAGAATGACATCAAAATGCAGATATTACGTAGGCCTACTTGGAGAAGACGGCCAGAAAGATGAAGAAGTGGGCAGACTTGGGAAGGCGACCCCAGGAATACAAAGTCGGCGATTTGGTGTTGGTGAAGCTCCAACTAGCATCACTCCAATTTTTTAGAAACAAGGTGCATAAAGGATTGGTGCGCAAGTATGATGGCCCCTTCCCAATTATCAGTAGGGTGGGCAACGTTTCCTACAAGTTGCAACTGCTAGCGTGGCTCAAGATTCATAATGTTTTCCATGCCAGCAACTTGAAAGCCTACCACTCCGATCCGCAAGATGCTTCTCGAGGCGTTTCAACTCGTCCACCTCCCACCAGAGCTTCCTACGAGAAGCGAGTTGAAACCATTTTAGCAGATCGCAGGACAATGCTACCCAATGGAGCTGAACAGATTGAATACTTGGTGAAGTGGCAAAAACTTCCCAAAACCAAAGCCAGTTGGGAGCCAGAAGACACCCTCCGACATGAAGAAGTAGCTATCAAAGCATATCAAAGAGTGTCAACGAGGGCGTCGACAGCTTAAGTGGGGGAGAATGTCACGAACAGTCGTCGCACACTCGCAGCAACTTCGTTCAACATTCCGTCCATCGCTTGCCCATGCTTGTACATATCCTTGGCAGCCTGTTTTGCAATGTTTTGGTGTGTTTTTCCTTGTAAAAATGTAGGAAACAGCAGCTGCAGCGCAGCAGAACGATCGCTCGCTGCATCTGCCTAGGAACCCAAAAACAGCTCCGTTTTCATGTGCCGCGGGCTGATTTCTGTAGGCCGCGGCCATGAAAATTTTGTCAGCCATCTCAGCACCCTGGAACCCCCCGGGTGGCACATGGCTGGATGGGGCTTCAGTATAGTGTCGGGCGTTGAACACTTTCACAAGTTTGCACGTCAACTTGACGGAAACTTGCCTTCGCGCCTGGCACTTGGGGAGTAGTTGTTTGCGGACTTGCAGCTGCTCATTCACCCCTCTAAAGTCCTTGTTTTCCTCCTCTCTTTCTCTGCTTTCTTGCACTCCAAGTGCTCGCTCAATTGCTTGTAAAGCTTCCCTCTTCGCGAGACGTCGGGACTTGTCCGTCGCTCGTTCCAACAACTAATCAACTTCTCTTTTTACAGGTCCTACGGGACCTGCACGAGGTTGCAGCTCGGCTGACCCTTTGCAGACGCGTATGTCGCAAGGGCGCCTCAAGACTTAGGCAATCCAAGCTAAGTCCAATCGAAGTGGGCGCAAAGGCGGTTCTTGACTTAGGCAACTTCAGCTAAGTCGGTGGCTTGCCGCAAGGGTACCTCACCACTTAGGCAATTCTTGCTAAGGTCCATAGGTTGGGGCTTTCTGATATCCACCTCCTATTCTTCTCTCCCTAGAGAGAGGAGCATCTTCACAACCCCTACCGTGTGGATCACCACTAGAGAGGAGATTGCTTAACCTCCTTCATCCTCCCCCATGGATCTATAGGATTTCAGGGATATACGATCTCCTTATGTACTATCTTTCTCACATACGCAATTTTCAATTTCTTAGATTTGATTTTACATACCAATCTTTGCACAACGATGAAATATTTTCATAGAAATCTAGGATATTTTATTTTTTGTTCTTCTACTACGCATGTGATATCACCCCTAGATTTCCCAATAAGAACTCCTTCGGACTCAGTGAATCATTATCTCCATAATAATTTACTTGACTCATCGACTACAGACGTACTAAGCCACTACATCACAGTCCCCAAATGATACAGAGGAATCCAATCCTTTGGACTTATTTGTCCTTAGTTACCATATATCTATAGTCTCTCATCCATCTAATATCCGAGAGATCGTATATCGGGCATGGTGCTATCAGGCCCATACGATTTCCACTCGAGTCTCACTCTAAATGGATTCTCCTAGAGAACTCTTTCTCTCTCAATCCGAATGACCATAGCTAGGGATTTTCCTGAGCAAGAATACATGGGATATTCCTCTTATGATACCAAGAGTGAATGATCCTCTATTGATACTCAATAGCCTTTATAAGGTTGGTTGCCACTCCTAATAACCGGTTATACTAGATCTGGAACTTCCAAACCTATAAGTCCGGTATCAAAGAGTTGAATACTCATACAGAACATCTTTGGTGTCTCAAGTCTAAGGACTAGATATACTACTGGGACTACGTAATCGTTGTCTGACAACATATATCATTAACCATCCAGCATTTCTTAAGTGGATCAATCAGTGAACTCATTCTCCAATGAGCACCTACACTGTATCCTTAATGTCCCCACACGAGTAGCTATGAGACTAGTCACTTCCATCATATGGACAAATATACAGTACACCAATCTATCCGGTTATCTCGATGTCCCTCTTGAGTAACCTATGATCGAAATTATTTAGGGTTTATGTTTAAAGGTGAATCAATCTCATTATCGTGATCTCATCATAATCTGATTTCCATTACACAGATTCAAGGACATCACAATATACATATAGATAATGTAAGAAAATACTAGTAATTATAAGTAAAGAGATTGACGCAACGTGTTACAAGTGTCATCACTCATGTAATTGGCTTGTAAAGCACCTATAACTAATAAAATCCTACTTGACCTAAAGTCAATCACCTACGTGTCTGATCCCTATTAGACCTTTGTGATGCTCAATAACAATTTGAGACAACGGCTTCATTAGTAGATCCGTAATGTTATCTTTGGATGGAATACTTTTCATTATTACATCTCTTCGGGCCACAATCTCTCTAATAAATTGGAACGTCCTCAAAACACTTCTGATGAGACTCAGGTTCCCTCATTTGAGCAATCACCCCATAGTTGTCACAATATAAGAGAATCAGCTCTTTGCTGCCTAGCACGATTCCTAGATCTGTGATGAACTTCTTCATCCAGACTCCCACCTTTGTTGTCTCTATCACAGCAATGTACTCTACCTCTGTGATCGAGTTGGTAGTAGTATCTTGTTTGGAACTCTTCCAGTATACTGCTCCTGTATTCATGGTGAATACATACCTTAAATTAGACTTGTCATCATCGATATCGGATTGCAAGCTCGAGTTTGTGTAACCCTTAACCCTGAGGCTACTTTCTCCATATACCAATAAAAGATCCTTAGTCCTTCTCAAGTACTTAAGGATATACTTTAGTGCTTTCTAGTGCTCCAAGCTTGGATCCACCTCGACACTGCTCGTGACACTCAAAGCATATGCTATATCAGGCCTGGTACATAGCATAGCATATATGACAGACCCTATGCTGAGGCATATGGTATCCTATCCATGTGTGCCCTTTTTTCAAGAGTTTTTGGGGGACATACTCTTAGAAAGTAATAGCCTATGTCTCATCGGTATGAGACTTTTCTTGAAATTTTTCATGTCAAACCTTTTGACAATGGTGTTTATGTACCTAGATTGGGACAAGCCAAGCATCCTCTTAGATCTATCTCTATAGATTTGAATCCCCAATATGTAGGATGCTTCTCCTAAGTCTTTCATGAAAAAGTGTCTAGAAAGCTAAGCCTTTACAGTGGAAACTATTCCTACATCATTTCCAATTATTAGGATATCATCCACATATAACACCAAGAATGTGATAGCGCTCCCACTTACCTTCCTGTACATACATGATTCATCTTCATTCTTAACAAAGTCATAAGATCTAATCGTCTCATCAAATCTTATGTTCCAACTTCAGGAAACCTGCTTTAGTCCATAAATGAGCTTAAGCAACCTGCACACCTTATTTGGACTCTGCTTGGACATGAATCTCTTAGACTGTATCATATACACCTCCTCCTCGAGATTGTTATTGAGGAACGTAGTGTTAGAACCCTCCGCGGATTCTAAGCTTGGGGTTGATCTCTATAGGGGATCGGCCTCCTTGGAACTCTATAGGGGTTCCTTCCTCCAAGTTGCTGCACAAAGGCTGCAAAATATTGATCTATTCATTGATTAAAAGAGGATGAATACATGGCTATTTATAGGGCTTCTAAGCCCCAACTCCTAATAGGACTCTTAGTTAAGACTCCTACTTCTAACCAACTTCTAATTATGACTCCTTCTCTAGTATGACTTCTACTTCTAATAGGACTCTCTTCCTAATAGGACTTCTACTTCTAATAGGACTCTTTTCTTAATAAAACTCTTACTTATAATAGGACTCCTTTCCTAATAGGACTTCTACTTCTAATAGGACTCTTTTCCTAATAGAACTCCTACATATAATAGGACTCCTTTCCTAAGAAGCAACCTAACCCTAACCTAGCCGGCCTCTTCACCTCTTTAATAGGGGTCGGCTAGATAGGATTTACATGAATGCCCTTATCAATGAAACTAAATTAGGACTCTCATAGCTAGAGTCCTAACAGACCCGCCCTCTTCAAATCAGCCTTGTCCTCGAGGCTGACGTTCCATGACTTCTGGGGATTTGATCTTCAAGTCGTCGTAGTTCTCCCAAGTGGCATCTTCTGCTGGTATATTTGCCCACTGTATTAACACTTCAGTAGCAGGTCGTCGTCATCGATTCACGATTCATCGATCAATAATGGCACTTGGTTGGGTCTGGAGCTCTCCTTGGGTAGTTATATTTGGTAGATGGCTTTGGGCTGTCTCGTGTTGTCCCAACCTGAGCTTCAAACATGATACATGGAAGACTGGATGGATTCGGGAGCTGGCGGGTAAGTCCAATCTATATGCTACTTCTCCGATGCGCTCCAAGAAATATTTTAGGCTTTTATGGTCGGTCTTGATGTGAAAGTGTCGCCCAATTAAGTATGGTCTCCATTTGGACACCGCATGCACAATCGCGAGCATCTCCTTGTCGTAAATAGTCATCTTGAGGTGGGAAGGAGATAATGCCTTACTAGTATAAGCGAGGGGTCGGCCATCTTGTATTAATACAGCACCAATTCCTGCTCCGGAGGCATCAGCTTCAATAATAATAGTCTTATCGAAGTCGGGTAATGCTAGTACTGGCGTTGTTATCATTGCGACTTTAAGTTCCTCGAAGGCGGTGGTGGCTTTGTTCGACCACTGGAAAGCATCTTTTTTCAGCAAGGAAGTAAGGGGTGTACTGATCTTTCCATAGTCTTTCATGAACTTATGGCAGTAACCTGTTAAACCAAGAAAGCCACGCAGATGATTTTATGTTCCTGGGGTTGGCCATTCTGCATTGCTTCAATTTTGGAGGGTCCACTTTGCCACACCTTCCTCGATATGATATGCCCAAGATATTCCACTTTTTGTCGAAGAAAGCTACACTTCATTTTTGACAAAAGAACATGTTCTCGCAAAATTGTCAAAACAAGTCTTAAGTCTTTGAATATGACTTTCAAGAGAAGGGGTGTAAATAAGGATATCGTCAAAGAAAACTAGTACAAACTTTCGAAGATAACTCTGAAAAATATCATTCATAAGGCTCTGGAAGGTGGAGGGAGCATTGGTGAGACCAAAGGGCATTACCAGAAATTCATAGTGACCGTTGTGCGTTCGAAAGCGAGTTTTCGGTATGTCTTCTTCTTTTTCGTATTTGATGATACCCGGATCAAAGGTCCAACTTTGTGAAGACTCGTGCTCCTTTTAATTCATCAAGCAATTCATCTACTACTGGAATAGGATACTTGTCCTTGATGGTTATGTCGTTGAGAGCTCGGTAATCAACGCACATTCGCCATGTTCCGTCTTTCTTTCGTACGAGGAGCACTGGTGAAGAGTAGGGGCTGCAACTTGGCAAAATAACTCCTGTTTCAAGCATCTCTTTTACAATCCTTTCTATTTTATCTTTTTGGAGATGTGGATACCGATATGGTCGAGTATTTGCTGGAGGTTTCCCTGGGAGAATCGGTATACGATGATCGTGCCGGCGATTAGGAGGTAGGCTGCGTGGTTCGTCAAATATATCTGAAAATTCAGCAAGCAAGGGAAGTAGGTTTGGATCTTCAAATTTGGTTGGCTCTCCCTTAGGTTGCTGCTCAAGTTGTACCAAAAAGCCGCTGCATGCTTTGTGCAAAACTTTCTCCATTCGTTGTGTGCAAATTGTTGTTACGTCGCCCCCACGTTTCCCGTACAGTATCACCTGTTTCCCCTTGCTGTAAAATTTCATAATTAGTTTCAAAAAATTCCAGGAAACATCACCTAATGTCGTCAACCATTCGATGCCAAGCACGGCCTCATAATCATCGAGAGAGGAGAAAAAATCTGCAATTATCTCTTGGTCCTGCAAAGAGCAGCTTTCACTGTGGGCACTTACGATCACACTTCAAAATTCGTCCATCTGCGAATTTAACATTGAACCTGCTGCAATTCTCAATAGGTAAGGCCATCCGGACAGCAACCTTGCTGTTCATAAAATTATTAGTGCTCCCGGTGTCAATAAGAACAGTGATTGGTTGTTGCTTCAGAAATCCTCCCACTTTCATTGTTTGCGGGTTCGCATAACCGGCAAGGGCATGCATCATAATATCAATTGGCTGCTGTTCTTCATCCGTGACCTCTTCCTCATGCTCCTGACCTCCTCCTTCATGTCTTCAAGAGGTTCAATCAATAGGAGGCGGCCCCTTTTGCAGCGATGATCACGGTTCCACGGCTCGTCGCAATGCCAACAAAGACCCTTTGCTGATCGATCACGTAGTTCTTCTCTTGTTAATTTTTTAGGCAGCGAAGGATGGCTGGGAGCAGAAGGGGGTTTATATGTTGAGGTTCTAGGAGTGGTTCCCATCCTCCGAGAATCTTGGTTGAGTCGTTCTTCTTGTATTCGGGCAAAAGAAATCGCAGCCATCACGGTACGGGGCTGTCGTGCCTTAACTTCCCCTTTTATCTCTGGCTTGAGTCCTTCGATAAATGTTCCTAACAATTGATGGTTAGTCCAATCACGAGCAAGGTAAGATAGCTTCTCAAACCTGGTTTGGTACTCTTGAATCGTAGAGGTTTGTCGAATCTTTGCGAGTTGGCCGTCGATATTTTCATACTCCGTAGGTCCGAAACGGTTCAGCAGTGCATTCTTAAATTGATTCCATGTCAGAGCCCCATGATTATATTCCAGCTAATTGTACCATTGAATAGCATCTCCTTCAAGGTGGATGACAGCAATCTCCACCATAGCATTATCCGACGTTCGGTAGTAGCGAAAGTAACGTTCTGCGCGCGAAATCCACCCCGCTGGGTCTCCTTCTTCCCATCGTGGGAAGTCCACCCTCATGCGTGGCTGAAGCACGTCCGAGGGCTGTCCCTCCTTCTCTGGGGTCCTTTCTAAATTCTCTCCTTGTTGCAGTTTGGTTGGACTCGATGGTTGTCCAATTCTGAATTCTGCAAACAAAGCGCGTAATTTGTCTTCCAAGCGCGATTCAAGCCGTGATTCAATCCGAGATTCCCATGCTTCAAATTTGGCATCAATTGGATCTTGGGAAGCCATAGCATATGTCTGTAGATCAGAGATGCCCTTGTCTTTTTTCTGTTGACGGGTTAATAGCATGGGGTGGTGGAAGGTTCGGACAATAGATTAGCGATTGAAGGGTTCAGCTATAATGGTTTACTGTTTTGGGCTGTGGTTTTTGATGTTGTTAGGGTTATGAAACTAGGTTATGATGGCTGCATCTTGAGGCTAGAGGGATGCCCTAAAGATGTCTTGGTTTGTGGCAGCAAGGTGGCTAGGGTTTGGTAGGTTACGAAGAAGAAAAAAAGGACCAAGGTGCAATACCAGATTTTTCTCGAAAAAATTCCAGCAGTAAAGATGTAATTTTTCCAGAAATTTTCAAAAGAGATTCAAGTAAAACTCAAAGGAGATCTACTGATAAGGAAGAGGTAATACTGTAAAAAATTTCGCAGGAAGAAACGACAACAAGAGGTTTGGCAAAATTGAGAATCACGGAGAGGTATTATAGTAGATTTTTTACGTCTAAAGTACAGCAGATTGGACGTAAAAGATAAGTGGTTTTTATTGAGAATTTTTCGACAAAACCAAAGGGAAAACCACTGTTAGGAAGTGTCAAAGCCGTCGTAAAAATTTCATAGAGAATTGGATAGAAAAAACGTAGTAGCAAGATCAAAAAGGCAGTGCTATGCGGTTGAAATTCTGCAGTGTGACTTTCGTTGTAGAGATGAAAACTTTGCGACGAAAAGTTTATGCAGCAATTATAGGAACGAATTTTTTTGGATTTTTTGAATTAGGATAACTAAATTGCAGCAGCAGTAGGGTAGATAACCAGAACCTGTTGCAATTCACGGGAAGATCAAAGGATAATCTACGGTGGTGGAGATAACGGCGGAATTCAGCGATGATCTTCTAAGCAATTGTGGGAATTGCTTTGCGCGGTTGTGGAGGGCTGGTGGATGGCTGTGGAAGGGCAGCGAGATACCAAGAATGCTGCTCTGATACCAAGTGTTAGAACCCTCCGCGGATTCTAAGCTTGGGGTTGATCTCTATAGGGGATCGGCCTCCTTGGAACTCTATAGGGGTTCCTTCCTCCAAGTTGCTGCACAAAGGCTGCAAAATATTGATCTATTCATTGATTAAAAGAGGTTGAATACATGGCTATTTATAGGGCTTCTAAGCCCCGACTCCTAATAGGACTCTTACTTAAGACTCCTACTTCTAACCAACTTCTAATTAGGACTCCTTCTCTAGTAGGACTTCTACTTCTAATAGGACTCTCTTCCTAATAGGACTTCTACTTCTAATAGGACTCTCTTTCTAATAGGACTTCTACTTCTAATAGGACTCTCTTCCTAATATGACTTCTACTTCTAATAGGACTCTTTTCCTAATAAAACTCTTACTTATAATAGGACTCCTTTCCTAATAGGACTTCTACTTCTAATAGGACTCTTTTCCTAATAGAACTCCTACATATAATAGGACTCCTTTCCTAAGAAGCAACCTAACCCTAACCTAGCCGGCCTCTTCACCTCTTTAATAGGGGTCGGCTAGATAGGATTTACATGAATGCCCTTATCAATGAAACTAAATTAGGACTCTCATAGCTAGAGTCCTAACACGTAGTTTCCACATCTATCTGCTAGATTTCATAGTGTGATGTAATAGTCAATAAAATTCAGATGGATTTTAGCATGGCTATGGGTGAGAATATTTTGTCATAGTCAACACCTTGGCTTTGACAATACCCTTTAACCACTCGCCTTGCTTTATAGGTCTCTACCTTTCCATCTACTCCGATCTTCTTCTTGAAGATCCACTTGCAGTCAATGGATACGATACCCTCGGGTGTATCAACTAGGTTCCAAACCTTGTTGGAGTACATGGAATCCATCTTTGAATTCATAGCTACTTACCACTTCCCGGAGTCTATACTCGTAATAGTCCCCTCATAGGTCTAAGGATCAATATCCTCTCCTCTGATATATCCCACATATCTCTCAAGAGGATGGGATACTCTTTCGAACCTACGTAAAATTGGAACTTATGTGCTAGGTACCTGAACAGGCTCTAGCTATGGAATGGTGCTTGAGCTAGATTCTTCAACCTCGCTCAACTCTATAACACTCCAACTATCTCCACCAAGAATGTGTTCCTTCTCAAGGAATACTAATTTCTTCGCTACAAAGATTTTTTGGTCCTAGGGGTGATAAAAATAATGCCCACAAGTTTCCTTGAGGTATTCCACGAACTTGCATCGTTCCATCTTGGATTCTAACTTATCGGGATTGTGTTTTTTAATGTATGCAGGGCAGCCCCAAATCTTAACAATCTTAAGATCGGGCTTCTTCCCTTTTCATATCTTATATGATGTAGACATTAACGACTTAGTTAGAACTCTATTCAGAAGGTAAGCTGTGGACACTAGAGCATATCCCCAGAATGAGATGGGTAGATTGGTAAAACTCATCATGGATTACACTATATCTAATAGTATACGATTTCTCCTTTCAGTTACACCATTGAGCTAGGATATATAAGGAGGTATCCATTGGAACAAAATCCCATGGTCTTTGAGGAATTAAGTGAACTCTATATTCAAGTACTCACATCCTCGATCCGATCGAACAGCTTTGATACTCTTTCCTGTTTGGTTCTCTACTTCATTCTTATACTTTGTAAATTTCTCGAAGGCCTCAGACTTATACTTCATCAAGTATACATGTTTGTATCTAGAGAAATCATTAATGAAAATAATGAAATAGGAATAAACACCTATAGCTTGAGTTAATATAGGACCACATACATCACTATGTATGAGTTCCAACAACTTAGTGGCTCTCTCTCCAATTCCACTAAATGAAGATTTGGTCATCTTTTCATGAAGGCAATGTTCACAAGTCGTATATAACTCAGAGTCAAATGGATCTAGGTATCTATCATTTAGCAACTTTTGAATCCTTCTCTCATGGATATTTCATAGCCTACAACACTATAGGTATGCACTATTCACTTCATTTTGTTTTCTGTTGGACACACTTACATTCATGATATGTGGAATAGTATCTAACATAATCAAACAATTATGCAATGTTCCTCTCGTGATGATCTCATCATCCTTAATAATTGAACAACTATTATTCTCAAAAACTATTTTATAACTATTCAATGTCATATATGAAATAGATATAATATTTTTGATAATAGAGAGAACAAAATAACATACATCCAATGCAATAATATCGCTACCAAACAGATGCAAAATGACCTCATCGATAATAACAACAGCAACTCTTCTTTCGTTTCCCATCTTAAGGTCCATCTCGTCTCTCACCAATCTCCTAGGCTTTTGCCAAAACTTGTAACAAATTACAGATGTGATAAGCACTATCGGTATCCAATACTTATATGTTATCATATGAGTCAAACAAATGGAGCCTGATTATGAATGTACTTGAAGCTTCTCTAAGCTTCTGTTTTGCCTTTTTTGTAAGATACTCCATATAGTTTCTCTTCCAATGTCAATCTTTGCTGTAGTGGAAGCACTGGCCTTTGTCCTTTGTCGGGTCCTTCATAGCAATCTTTGCTTTACCCGGTCTGCCCTTGCCCTTCTTAAGGGACTTCTTTGTCTTCTTTTTCTTTATAGTCTTACTAGCATAGAGAATTATGAAAAGGAATCTAGTAGAGACTGAAGCACAAGATCCACACATAGGTTATCCTCTAGGACCATTCTTAGATTTGTGAATTTCTCTATCCACTCAATCATCTTAAGGATATTTCTGAACCGGTGTTCCCTTAGTCATCCTGGCGTAGAAGAGATTTTTTGATATCTCATATCGCTGAGTTCTTTCTTATTCCTCAAACAATTTACGAAGATGCAGGAGTATGGATCTAGCATCTATCTTTTCATATTATTTCTATAACTCGGGAGTCATGGAGCCCAACATGTAACATTGAGCAAGAGTTGAGTCATCTATATATTTCACATAGTGAGCGATCTTATCCTCGCTTGCCCCTTCCATGGGCATAGGCATCATTATATCTAGGACACACGCGACTTTCTCCTCTGTGAGAACTATTCTTAGGTTATGAAGCCAATCCGCATAGTTTGGACCAGTGAGGTGATTGGCATCAAGTATGCAACGTAGAGAGTCTAATGGCGATATTTTTCTAAAAATAAAGATGTAGTAGAAATAAATAACATGCAGATTTTATAGAAATATAAATAATCAAGATATAGACTTCTATCTTGACATGCTCTCGCTATTTTTCGATCAAGTCACGTGACACCCTCGACGTGAAAGAAGTCTCGACACTTCTAGTGGAGATCGAGATCCAATCGACATCTTAGTGTAACCTCGAAGGACTCAACCAATCACATTAAGCCTAAAAGGTAGGCAACTCTTGCCGATCACAACTCTTTATGATTTTAGTCTTGTTCGGCCTCCGAACCACCATGGCCTCGAGGGTCTCGACCAACTATGATGTTTGTTTAAGTCATCACCATCTTTATAAGATGAGTCTGATTCGATGATATACCCTTAAGGAATTTGACCAAGCATACCATATCCTCAGGTCACCGTGACATCTCTATATCATAGGTAAGATAGTGAATCACAATATAGGTAAGTCTCATGGGACTCGACCAACTCAATTTATACCAAGAATCGATTTCTACCTATAATGATGGAAGGCCATGTGGGTCAATCTAATTGCCTCATATTTACTGACTTAATATTATTGAGAGAGGGGATTTTTTATTTGGTCTCCTAATATGACGTGTCACATACATACATATTTAATATATATCTACATCGTATGCAAATATATATATATATATATATATATATATATATAGTAGGTGTATAAGCAATCACACCATATGATCATGGACCACATCCTAATATGATCGGCTCAAGCCATGGGCCTAATCACTTACATCAAGATTTGTATATGTAGTGGTACATCTCCATGCCTTATAATCGTCCATCTCATCTTAAATCGGTTTCATCGGCATCTCGACGCATCTCCATGTGTCGTGATGGTGCATCTCAACCTTGTGGGTCCCATTATTACTTCCACGCTCTCGTTGTATCTCTTCGTGTAATTACAACATAATTATAGGCACGCAGGCCTGATAATAAATAAGAAAAATAGAGGCATGTAGGCCCCAATAATAATAATCACATGTACACACACATCACAGGATCCATGATCATCTGTTTGCATCATACATCACATTTATATATCATCATCATATAGGACTACTAGATAAATAATAATAATTAATTAAATCTTTTAATTAGCTAATTTTTTTTAAGTCAAGGGCATACAAAAAATTTTTAAAATTATGAAGGGTATTTTGGTAATTTAGAAAAAGAATAAAAGTGGAATTTCTAAAATTCTAAGGGGTAAAATTATCTTTTGGCCAAAAACCCTAATCCTCTTCCATTGTCTTCACTACATTACAGTCGTCGCCACCTTGCCGACGGTGGCCACTCTGCTAGGCGGGGCGGCGGGGTGCCGCAATAGGAGGCGTAGTGCCTATAGCGGCCGACGCCCCTTTGTGGGCGAATGCCACTATGGGCGCCGCCCACCCCTTGCTGCGCGCTTTGCAAGAAGCGGTGTGCGACACTTGCCCTTGTTGGCAGGTCGCCCATGCTCGGTGCCACCCGCAGCCACCACTATTGCGGGCAGGTTGTCGATTGCCAACAATAGCCTTATGAAAGCAGCAAGGGTAGCAGCAGTTACTGCCCTTTCTTGGCATCAATAATTTTGACAACAAAAGCTATTCTAAATCACAACACACGTAGTTTAAAATCTGATCTTCATATGAACAACCTAGCTCTGATACCACTATTGGGAAATCTAGGGGTGACATCACATGTGTAGTAGAAGAACAGAAAAAAAACACAAAGTCCTAGATTTTCATGAAATGGTTTTGTCATCGTCGAAGATCGATGTGCGTAAAAATCATGAATCCAAAATTACGTATACAAAAAAGATAGTACCTAAGGAGATAGTATATCCCTGAATTCCTACAGATCCGTAGGGAAGGATGAAGGAGGTCAAGCATCCTCCTCCATAGCGGTGATCCATATGGCAAAGGCTACGAAGATGCTCTTCACTGAGGAGAGGAGAATAGGATGTGGCCACCAAGAAAACCATAGCTTATGGGCTTTTGGTTCCCTCCTATTTATAGAAGCCCCTTGTCAACCCTGTGGATCTTGCCCTATTAGGTACTGAATCTCTATCCAATTACCTAAGCCTCTTAGATTAATGGGTCTCTACCCAATAATCTCTTATTGGATCTCATCCATTGGATCTAATAATTCAGGAGCTTATTGGATATCCATTACGATAGGGGCTCCGGTGAATATCTCATATTCGAACCTCTACTCATCGTAACACCTACCATATGTGTGTGACTCTCTAGGCCCAATATCGAGCTGGCCGTGAGTCATATATGTCAGAACTCCTTCTGACTTAGTGAATTATTATCTCCATAAAAATTTGGTCGACTCATCGACTACGGATGTACTAGGCCACTACGCCACACTCCCTTGACGATATAAGGAAATTCAATCCTTTGGACCTATCAGTTCTCAGTTACCATGTACCTATAGTCTTTTATCCATCTAATATCCTAGAGACTGTATATCGGGTATAGTGTTGTCAGGCCCATACGATTTACACTCGAGTTTTACTCTAAATAGATTCTCCTAAAGAACTCTTCTCTCTCAATCCGAATGACCCTGACAATTGATTTGCTTAAGCAAGAACACATGGGATATTCCTCTCATGATACCGAGACTGGATGATCCTCTATTGATACTCAATAGCCCTCGTAAGATTGGCTACCACTCCCAATAATCGATTATACTAGATTTGAAACTTTCAAATCTATAAAATGATATTAAAGAGTGGAGTACTTATATAGGACATCTTTGGTGTCTCAAGTCTAAGGACCAGATATACTATTAGGACTACGCAATCATTGTCTGATAACAGGTATCATTAACCATCCAGCATTCTATAAGTAGATCAATTAGTAAACTCATTCTCCAATGAGCACTTACACTATATCCTTAGTGTCCCCACATGAGTAGCTATGAGACTAGCCACCTCCATTATATAGATGGGTATACAAGAAGTACACTAGTCTATCTGGTTATCTTGATGTCTCTCTCGAGTAACTTATAATCGTGGATTATTTAGAGTTTGTGTTTAAAGGTGAATCGGTCTCATTATCATGATCTCATCGCGATCCAATACCTATACATAGATCCAATAATATCATAATATATATCTAGATAATATGATAAAATACCAATAATTATAAGTAAAGAGATTGATGCAACGTGTTACAAGTGTCATCACTCACGTGATTAGCTTATAGGGCACCTATAACTAATAGGGGCTATAATGACATTCCTCAAATCGTTGCTCAAAACCCCTCATTGTATGCACCATGCAATCAAGAAGGGGCCAGCCCTTCTTTCTATCCACACACCCTAAACTAGGGCTACTAGCTAAGAAGGAGAAGGGGAGGGGAATAAGAGGTGGCTATCAAAAAGCCTTAGCCAATGAGCCTTTAGTTCCCTCCTATTTATAGAGGTCTCTCATCAACTTAACTCTAATGGATCCTGCCCTATTGGTATTGGATCTGCATCCAATTACCCAAGTCTCTTAGATTAGTTGGTCTCTATCCAATAATCTCATATTAGCTCTTATTAAATTTATGTATAGGATCTAATAATTCAGGGGTTTAGTGGATATCTAATAAGATAGGGGCTCTAGTGGATATCTTATATCCGAACCTACACTCGTCGTAACACTTACCATATGTGTGTGGCATTCTAGATCTAATATTGAGCTGACAATGAGTCATACCTATCGAAAATCCTTACGCTCATGAATTATTATCTCTATAATAATCCACTCAACTCATTGACTATAGAAGTACTATGTCACTACGTTGTAGTCCTCAGACGGTACAAGAAAATCCAATCCTTTAAGCCTATCTGACCCCAGTTACTGTGTACCTATAGTCCCTCATCTATCTAATATCTTAGAGATCGTATACCGGGTATGGTGCTATCAGGCCTATACGATCTTTTCTCGAGTCTCACTCTAATCAGATTCTCCTAGAGAATTCTTTTTCTCTCAATCCGAATGATCTTGGTCAAGGATTTGTTTGAGTAGGAACATATGGGATATTCTTCTTATGATAATCTTTGAGCGGATGATCCTCTATCGACACTCAATAGCCCTCATAAGGTTAGTCATTTGTCACTCCCAATAACTAGTTATACTAGATCTGAAACTTCTAAACATACAAGTCCAGTATCAAAGATTGGAGTACTTATATAAGACATCATTTATGTCTCAAGTCTAAGAACTAGATACACACTACTGGGACTACGGAGTCGCTATTTGACAATAAGGTATCATCAATCATCCAGCATTTCGTGAGTTGATCAATCAGTGAACTCATTCTCCAATAAGCACCTACACTGTATTCTTAGTGTTCTCACATAAGCAACTATAAGACCAAACGCCTCCATCATATGGATGAGTATACAGCATGTAAATCTGTTTGGTTATCTCGATGTCCTTCTTGAGTAACCCATAATCGGGATTATTTATGGTCTATGTTTAAAGGTAAATCGATCTCATTATCATGATCCGATTCACATTGCATAGATCCATTTATATCATAATATATATAACACGTAAGATAAAATAATAAAATATTAAATAATAATAAGCAAAAAGAGTACATGTCAAGTCACATGTGTCATCACTCACATAATTGACTTGCAAGGCACCTATGACTAACAACAAATAGATCTTTAAAAAAAATTAAAATCGATAGCATAATTAAAAAATACAATCTAGACTTATTGCTTAAGGCTTTGCAGGACGACATTAGCTATTTTGACACTTATATGCTTGTAACACAAATTACTAGCATCTAGGTGAAGGTTTTGCTTTCATTTATACCCTGTATGTTAATCAAATGAATATGAAAGTTAGTTTTTCACTTAAAGATCTAGAAAAAGAGATAAATATAAACAAATCTAAAGGATTCATCTCACCATCATATCACAATTAGGATTTCTTTTCTCATTATTATCAATATTTTAGAGACTCTAAATATCACATGTCATTTTTTTAATGCAAATAAAGCTCACTATTTTATGTTCCTATCATCCATATACATACATTTTTAGCTTCTTCTATATAGTGAAACCTTTTTTGCAATCTTCCATTTAGTAACTTTTAGAATTCCATGTCCTATCCTGTAGTTATAACTCTAAGAATCCAAAAGTCTAAAAGAAATTAGATTCTTACATAGTTATAGAACATAAGTCACATTTTACAAAGTTATAGAACATAAGTCACATCTTCTAAAGTATAGACAACTTTATCAATTATTTTAATCTTTACTTAACTAAAACTCAAATCATTGTTTAGACTCAATTTACTAGTCAACTTGTTATTTAATTAATTAAAATAATACTTCTAAGAGTAGATATAAGTAACATGAGTAGAATCTAATAATTAATTTTTTAAAAAAATTAAGAAGACATCTCCATCACCATCCATCATAAGAGAGCACTCACCAATAACTTCTTCTTGTTTCTTTTTTTTTTCAGATAATTTTGCTTCATATATTTATACTCATTATATCTATATCATTAAACATCATTCAAATATTTATCTCTTGATCTCAACCTATCACATTGAAATCCATATTTATCAGAAGATCCTCCTTATTAGCCTCCCCTTATTAGCTAATATCTCGTCATTTATATTTTCATATTTATTCTTTTTCCGATAGCATGAGACACTAAAACTTTTTTAATCGTACTCATCACATATAATGTTATCTCTATAAAATTATTATAGGAGTCAATGAGAAATATAAGAAGCAATAATATCTTTTCTTTATCATCTATCTTCACATCAACTTTTCTTAGTTAAATCAATATTCCTTTAAATATGTTCAAATAGTCTACTAATTGTCCGCCTTCTTTCATCCTCAACCTATATAAATTTTATCTCATATATAACTTATTATTTAAGCTCTTATCCATATAAAGTTGAGCTAACTTAATGTGAATAATTATAATAGAGTTATCATCAATAACATTATTAATAATATTATCAGTGATACAAAGATGGAATAATACTTACCCATTTTGTCTCAAGTTCTTCTCATCGCTTATTGTTTAATAATAATAATAGTTTATGCTAGGTATTACTGAATAATAAGATCATTCATTCTCCTTTATCATAGGATAAAATTATTTCTTCCACCAAAATTTTCCATATAAAGCTATAAAAACAGTTGAATCATTATTGAATATATGAATATTAAATCTTTTGAACTCTAATAGCACTTGTTAAGATGGGAGAGAAAAACTAAAAAGTTAACACAATATACTAAAAAAAACACAAGATTAATAATAAAAAAGCACAAGATTAACAATATTAACAATATTAACAGTATTAACACAAGATTAACAATATTAACATAATAAAAAAACACAAGATTAATACAATATCCTAAGATTAACAATAAAAAAATATACTAAAAAGTTAATACAAGATTTAGTATTGATCGATAACTCCCTACCTATATTCACGGAAAAAAATTAAAATTTTCATTATATAAGAAAATTTAATACAAGCGATCACTCTCCCTTGAGTTAACCTAAATTCAAGTCAAACACTATACTCTCTCACATAAATAAGAATTTTTTTCTCAATCCTTTTTAAACTTATCAAAGCGAAACTCTCAACTTACCTTTAACTCTTACAAGGATCTTAAGACACTCAGTATGTATTAATAGGAATAAATCTTGAGAACTATACTTTCTACCTCAATTACAAATCCAAATTCTAATCTTAATCCATCAAAATATTTAAATTTAAGTAAGACTCCTCCTAGACATTTCGAATGACTTCTAAAGGTCTCCTGTTTAGAGCTCCATTACAGATAACTATGGCCGTCAGTCTTGAAGTGATGATACAGGAAGCAGGTCCCAGGCGAGTTGGATGGTTTCCTCGGATTTTTTTTTTTTTTTATCATGTATAGACAAATTTGTATAGAGTGATAGAATTAAAAATATTAATTCTTTATCATAATTGTGTGCTGGAGATAGAACCAATGATTTAAGATCTTATCCTAATAGGATTTATGCCTAACACGTGGAATCACTTGAGGTTTCGAGAAACAGCTAACTAATTTTGCCCTCTAACTGGATTTAGGCTCTTAAAACTCCACGTCACAACACTATGTTGTGCAACAGTTGGTCCTCAATTATTGCCTATCATATCCAACATGACTACATCACAAACAAAATCCCACAAAGCAAATTCCCTTCTCGAGGAACCACGTTGCATTATTGTGAATGCGTGAATTGTATATCAAACTCTAAATAATTGTATATCAGAAAAAGAAAAGATGGGGATGATAACTGGGTTGGGTCAGCTTGATAGAAACCATTATTTATATACAATTATACAGCTTAGCTTATTTTTCTCCAAAGTGAGGGATGCAGTTTATGGGTTGCTCACAAACACAATTATAAGAATATATTCTTTCAAAACACTTAAGACTATAAGTTTTAAGTGAATGGATTAACAATCAATATAATAGAACTCAAGTAATTAATTGACAATTGATGTTTCTACACTCATCTTCTCTAATCATCAAGTATTTTATACCATTCAATAGTACTTACTATTCTTAGAGTAAAACTAATGTGATATCATAAAATATCTTTAATGACTTAGCAATTGAGTTTGATCACATTAAGTGCTGAGATAAAATTTCACAATTATAAAGTTTGATCAATGGCCTCAAAGCATGCCATGAAATCAACTTCTATTATTAATAATATAATAACAAATTATCTCTCTAATTGATATATATATATTAACCATAAGGTGGACTTTCTGTAATTAAGGTAATTTATAAAATCAGTATATAAAGAATACCATTATGTCAAGCTGATATAATTTTATATATACAACTATGTTATCCTTTATCCATTCTAAATATCCTATTACTTTTCTTGCAATCCTTTAATGTTTTCAGTTTTAGGTAACTCCAATATCTACCTAGTATTTTAATTACAAAAATTGATATATATATTCCAACATAGGCTTCAGCATAGACTTTTAACTACATATATGTAAAAAAGGTTATCTTTATTTGATTCTTTTTTAAGTCATTTTAAAGCACTTACTTTTGAATAAAAATTTATTTTTGTGACTAAAATTTTATTTTGTGATTTACTGAACAAAGTTGTATATAATTTTTTTTAAATATTTGGTTAGCATATTCTTTTGAGATAGTCTTAACAATCATTAAGATATATCTCTAAGTATCTCAATGCTAATAATATAATATCTCATTCATATTAACCATCTTAAAATTCTTAGTGATAATTTCTTGGTTTAGTATAATAAACCAAGATCACTATTAGCAAAACAAAATATTATCCATATATAAGACCAATACAATAAACTTGCTCCCATTAACCTTTAGATATAAATATTAATCAATAGTATTTTTCTTAAATATGAAAATAGTAATGATATCAAGAACCTTTATATATCATTATCTTGAAGCTTGTTTAAGATCATAAATGGATTTCTGAATTTGTATACTAAAGTTTATATTTCTTTCATTTTCTTTATGAATTATTTAGAGTAACCCATATAAAGCTAGATTCTTAATAAAAAAAACTTATTTTTATATTATTATGATATAACTTAAGCTCATAATAAGTCACTAATGTTATAACGATTCTTAACAAGTTTATTTAAAAACTAGATGTCTCGTTATGATTGATATATTCTTTATGAGTAAAATCTTTAACCATATTAAAAAACTAAAAGTCTGATCATTATATCGTTTGACAATGTCTTTTGAGTCATATTTATATAGTAGATTCTTTTATAATTATTGGACAATTTGATGAATTCATCATATACCATTTTAGTTATTGAATTTAACTCTTCTTTTATTGTATTATATTATGTTTTAGAATCTTTACTTTTGACCTGTGAAAACAATGAGAATCTATTATGATTCCTATATCAAATTATAATTATTATATATATACCACATAATAACCATAAATAACATGATTCCTTTCCCATTGAGATATTCTCAAGACTGTCAATTATGATTATTTTACAAGACCATTCACAGCGATATCAATATAATATGAGAGTTTATTATTAATCATCTTTATCAAATCATTTAATGATTTAAGTAATGACAATCTCTTGAATAATAAAGGAGTATCAACATGTATCTCCTCTATATTAAAATTAAAATTTGAGATTTTCACTCCCACTCATTTGTTATGTTGTAGAAATCTTATATTACTATATTTAACTATTCTCGTACTATGATTAGGGCAATAAGATATGTACCTTTTTGATTTTTTTTAGAATAAATAATAAAGTATTAAAAAATAGTTATTAAATCTAATTTTTTTTATGTGAGTTGAAGATCCTTATCTCTATAAGACAATCTCAAATACGTACATATCTTAAGTTAGGTTTCCTATCATTCCATAACTCAAAAGAAGTCATATAATTTACTTACTAAGAACCACATTTAAGATACACGTAGTTGTTTTTATAACTTATTCTCACATTGATTTGGGTACAAAAGAATAACCTATCATGCTCCTAATCATATTTATAAAAATATGATTATACATTTCAACAATTATATTATGTTGTGACACATCTGATAAATTATACTGAACACATATACCTTGTTTTTCTAAGAATCTAACAAAAGAACTAGAATTATAATTAGATTCATCATAAATATATAAAATTCATCACCCCTATCAAATATGATGATTTTAACTTTTCTATCTAATTATCTCTCGACATCATTTATGCACACTTCAAGAGTGTTAATAACCTGAGACTTTACATGAATTAGATATATATAATCATATCTCAAATGTTATCTATGTGGTGATAAAATGCCTCTCTTTAATTAGACAAAAATATAGAGTGATCCGTAGATATAAGCATAATCTCAAGGAGTTTATAAAACTATATTTTATTTTAATATTTAATTATAAAATATTTATAAACTTAAGATTCATATTAATTCTAGATAGACTATTATACAGAATTTAAATATTAACTTTTATTAGATCACACTAAGTTCACAACTACTAAAATAAAAATAATATTCTAATAATTCTAGGTAAATAATCCAAATTCTAAGAATTATAAGAATATAGCAAAGATATTCAAGATTCATCAAATAAATTATCTTTAGACATAGGTGATAAATATAAACTATTATTACTTTTACTTTAAGATGATTCCCTACTATGATGAATATTTCATTCTCTTTTGGATTTATTTTTTTAAATTATTAAAATGAATCTCTATTATTAGTAACATATGTTGAAGCATCAAATTAATCTACTAAGTGTTAGAAAAATAATTACTATAATATTTGATTTGAACCATATAAAAGTTATACTTGTACTTTTACATTTCAAATCAAATCTTATAATTCTTCTTCACGTAACTTTCCTTGCTACAGAAGTAATACTTTTAAGATATTCTTTTATGAGTTTATATAGTAATTATAAACTCAAATAGCTTATACTTCATCCTTCTTTTATTGTTATCCACTTCTTTAGTAGTACTCAAAATATTATAAGTTTTGAGCTTACAGTTTTATCAGTTATATTAAAAATATAATCTTGAATTCCTTAAGTACTATCATTCTTAATTAGTTATTCATTAAGGTGTTATCTAACGACTTATTAGAAAATTTAAATTGATCTTTAAATATTCTCATATGCTAGTTGTAAACTATACTGAAGTCTAAGTATTATAAAATTGAGTCTTTCAGACCTTTCTCGATCAGTCACCTTAATTATTTATTCCATAAAATTTTCAGTAATTAAATCTATATTTTTTTTAATTAATCTGATTAAGGTCTCACTCACTCAATACAACTTGTAGCTTAAGCTATTTATTCCATATATGGACATTTACAAGAATACAATAAAGAAAGTACCATTGTAATAATATAACATTAATGCTTTGAGTTTTTTAATGAATATTGAACTATTGATATTATTAATATTTTATCTTCAATATTAGCATATATAGTGTTCATACACATAATCATTTATGAATGACTAATACCATCCTTATGGAATAGTATTACTATCTTTAGGTATATAATGCTAAACTACAAGTATATCCAAAATAGTATCATCCTACTCTATCATATATTATTCGAAATAGATTCTTCTTTGAGATTATCTAAACCTTCTGATTATGTGTACTATTATGAATATTATTTTCTTTAATATCATTTAGGACCAATTTCATAATATATTTTATAAATTATTGGTCTACGTCATTTTGGTGGCTATAGGACCAATTCAAAAATATAAAATATAATCTAAAATATCCTATAAATGACAAGGCCTTTATTATAATTCACATTCTAATGAGCTTATCATCTCAGACTACTTTAACAACTACTAGTCAGATAAAACTTAGGGAGATAAATTATAAATAATATTCACCAAATTTCTTTATCCTAATCATGCTGAAGCAGTTTAATAATAGATTAACAACCATAATAATTATTAAAAATTGATCAGCATAAAGAAAACTTATATGATAACATATTCATGATAACACATAAATCATGAAGAGCTTTTATGTGAAAGATAACTATTATTTCATAATTTCAAATATATACAAATGAATAACTAAATAAATATCCAAGAACAATAATTAGATTTTATTTACAATATGAAATCAATAATTTATTTGAAAAAATATAAAAGAATCATTATGTCAATCGGCCTTATTTAATTGGATAAGCCGGGAATTGAACTAAACATCAACATAATTAAGTCAATCAATAAAAATGATCCGAGGGTAAAACTATAATATTATTGATAAGATATAAAGTATAATTATGAAATTTCCAAAAGAAAAAACTATCAAAATATTAAAAGGTATTAATAAAATACAAAAGGGTAAAGTTATAATTTGATAAAAATCCTAATATCAAGGAAAGGGCAAAACTATAATTTTGCCTAAAAACTATAATTTTGCCTTAAAACCCTAATCTTGCCTATGCGAACTATGCCTGTTTGCGGCCACCGCTTGGGCATGGGCGCCACCTAGGCACGGCCTACCCGCACGTGGCTGTTGCCCTCTGCCCATGGGGGCAGTCGTTGCGCAGTGCGATTGTCGCCATCTACAACCATCGCCCTTCTGCAGACTCCCTCAACAGGCGAGTGCCACCATTGCGCATGAGGGCAACCGCCAACTTCACACAGGGTGCAACCGTTGCCTTCCGTGACCACCACGTTCACACGCGATACAACCACCACTTTCATTCGTGGTACTGTTGACATCCGTGTGCGACTGCTATCCACATGCAACCGTCGCTTGCACGATCGTCAACTACATGTGAGTGTCGTGATATGCAACCACCATGATGCACAGCTAGCAACTTGGCGACTGCCAGTGGCTGTTGTTGCTGCTGCAATGCATGCACTGCATGGTGCAACTACCTCTCGCAAGCATATCAACCGTAGCGATTACTGCCCATGTGCGATCGTGATGCACGACTATGGCAAATACAGCGATGCTACACTGCCAGCAACTGAACAAGCGATTAAACAATAAATCCATTGACCAAATAGAAAAAATCATACATTGCTCGCAATTAGCAACAAATCAAATAGAAAAACAGATCAATAACATCCAACAAATTATTCGTGCATCATAAACAAAAATCGAACAACATCTTTTCGCAAGTGAAAGATGCTAACAAATAGATCCTAAAGTATTTGATTTCAAAAACTATGGCTCTGATATCAATTGTTAATATAAAATCTATAATCATACTATCTATAATATGAAAAAACTTTCATGCTAGAATCTGAAATCAAACAATAATCGATCTAAACAATATTACAATGCGTACCTTTCGTTGTTGTTCAGAAAAAATAAACTTTATTTGATCTATAAGCATACTATCGTCGGATCTGAGATATCAATCTATAAGGAGAACTAGACTCAACTTCTCTTCTCTTCCTATCGTTTCACAAGACTACTATAATTAATGGATTCAAAAATACAAAAACATGAGAGAAGATCTATTATCTCTCATTGACTATATCATATGGCAAAAGAGAGATGGAGAGAAGAACTATAATCTCTTCATTTTATCATGCACTCTTAAGCTATTATGTTCTCTTTCATATGTCCCTAGGAGGTCCTGTCAATTTATACCCAAAAGTATATGATCTAAAATAAATAATTATGAGAGTTTCTCATATCAATGGTGTCTTTTAATGAGTCATACCTTAATTGAACTTTCTTTCTATTAGTCAATAATAATAATAATCAGAATCCAATCATATCCATAATATATATATTATTTAATTAAATAAGGCTACATAATCTAACATAAATATTCTACTAATTCTCTGCCTTCTTTCATCCTCGACGTATATAAATTTTGTTTTAGATATAACTTATAATTTAAGCTCTTATTCATATAAAGTTAATCTAACTTTTTGTAAATAACTACAATTGAGTTATCATCAATAACATTAATATTATTATTATTAGTGATACAAATATAAATAGTACTTATACACTTTGTCTCAAGCTCCTCCTAATTTTTGTCATTCATCATTTCTAGTCTGTTTGCTAATCCTTTCAAAGTTTATGTTGGGTATTATTGAATAATAAAATCCTTCACTCTCCTGTATCATAGAGTATAATTATTTCTTTCATCAAATTTCTTCATAGAAAGCTATAAAAACAATTGAATCATTATTGAATATATGATTATTAATTCTTTTGAACTCTAATACCACTTGTTGAGATGGGAGAGAAACACTAAAACCTAAAAAAAAATCTTAGGATTAATAAAAAAAATATACTAGAAAATTGACACAAGATTTAGTATCGATCAATAAATCTTTACTATGTCTGAGAGAAAAAAATAAATTCTTCATTATACAAGAAAAATTAATACAAACTATCACTCTCCCTTGACTTAACCCAAATTCAAGCCAAAAACCCTTTGTATACTCTCTCACATAAATAAGAAGAATTTTTTTCTCAAATTCAATGGAGCGAAACCATCATGAACACTCAAAGTATCTTATCTCTATCTCTTACAAACATCTTATATATTAATAAAAATAAATCTTGAAGATTATACTTTCTGCCTACATCGTTAATCTAAATTCTAATCTTAGTCCATCAAAATATTTAAATTAAAGTAAGAGTCCTCCTAGATATTTCGAATGACTCCTAAAAGTCTCCTATTTAGAGCTCCATTACAGATAACTGTGGGCGTCGGTCTTGAAGTGATGTTACAAGAAGCAGGTCGCAGGCGAGTTGGATGGTTTCCTCAGAATTTTTTTTTTATTTTTATCATGCCTAGGCAAATTTGTCTAGAGTGGTCGGCCAACGTCAACACCAAGTCAAGAGTGATGGAATTAAAAATATTAAATCTTTATCATAATTTGGTCACTGTGCGCTGGAGATAGAACCAATAATGATTCAACATCTTATCCTAATACGATTTATGTCTAACACGTGGAATCACTTGAGGTTTCGAGAAACAGCTAATTAATCTTGCCCTCTATCTGGATTTAGACTCTTAAAACTCCACATCACAACACTTTGTTGTGCTACAGTTAATTAGTCCTCGATCATTGCCTATCATATCCAACATGACTACATCACAAACAAAATCCCACAAAGCAAATTCCCTTCTCGAGGAACCACGTTGCATTATTGTGAATGCCTACCTCATCTCTCACTTTCAAACCCTCCATCCTAGTACAGACCTGATCATCCACCTACCTAACTGAAAGCTCAAGAAAAGTACTGGTATCAGAAGAAGAAGAAAAGCTAATGGGGATGATAACTGGGTTGGGTTAGCTTGATAGAAACCATTATTTATATATAATGAGTTCAGATAGAACGTTTTACTGCGACTGCAAATTACAAGGTTGGCGCAATTAGACTGACAGCTTAGCTTATTTTTCTCCGGAGTGAGGGATGCAGGATAAAGGCATTCTCCACCTTCATTAAATTTCCTCCTCTCGTTTAAATTTTTAATATTCAATGATCTCTTCTATTTTGGATCGTCGTATTCGAATCGAACCGTTAAAAATCAAATTGAATTAAATTAAAAGAACAATTCGATTTGATTAAGATAACGTACTCTCAATCTAAATTATTTGGGACTTACCTAATTGAATTGTTTCAAAATTGATTAATCTGATTTGATTAATTAATTCTAATTTTAAATGAATCAGTTTAATTGAACCAAAGCAAAATTTTGATCCAATTGAACTAATATTTTTAAAAAGAAAAATAAATCATAAATATCATTCTAAACTTCTAAAAAAAGAAAATAGATATAGAAAGAAAAAAATAATCAACAATAAAACAGCACAAAGACACAAAACTCCTCCCAAAAACTACCTCTAAGAAACTTAGAGAGTATAGCGGTTGAGAGGGTCTTCTTCCATTGCAACATATTAGTCCATTATAATATGTTGTCGATATCATCGAACCTTATTAAGAGTAAAAATAATGATATGTGATGAATGCATCTTATGAATTGGAACATCCCAACCGACATGCATGTTTAGACTACTGGCATAATTAGAAAGATAAAATTATAAACTTAAAAAACTACTACTTTTTCAATATGTTTGACGTGGTTCAAATGGATTAACAAAAATAGTATCCTTCCAAATTGGAAACCATTTCTGCCTCAGCCACTGCTATCTCGATGTGAAGTGAGCTTCACTAATGAGATAAGTGCACAAACAATTATGAAAAATAGATAAACATCTTGAGAAGGTGAGAAACAAGACCTCACAGGGAATGAGCTCGATAAAGTGGTTCTTTAAAACCGATCTTCTTCCACTCAACAGATTTTAAAGGAACATATCCTCTTTAATTTTAAACTATCCGATGCAAAGCCCTCGGGCAAAAGTGTTAATCTCATAAAGCATGTTGTCGCATTTAGGATACAAATGGCCATGTACGTTTCAATTATTTTCTAAGAAAATATTCGAGAATGATAATCTCACCTTCATTTTAGTCAATTAGTACACGATTATAAATTTCATTTCCTCGATAATTAATGTGTTGGGCTGAGAGTCCAGTTCAACCCATATGGGCTTTAGCAGCTCATAGCTCTCTTGTTGACCCTAAACTCTAACCTAAACCTAATTATATATAGGGGCTAATGGTGGCTGCGAATTAGACAGATTAAAACTCGCAAAAGAATCTTAGCAGCGACATTATTCAAAGAGAGGAGAAAAGGACAGAAAAACAAAAGAAAAAGAAAGGGAAGACAAGGAAAACACAAAATTGTTCTCACTCATCAAACAGTTTCTCATCTCGTGTTAGATCATCTTGAAAATTCTTTTGTGATTATTTGAGGAGGTTTTGGATATTGTGAACAGTGAAGTGATCCTTGTATCCCAGTTATTCTCTTGTGATTGTTGTTTGGGTTTTGGATAAGAGATTCGAGAATTGTACATTCATTATTTCTATAATAGATTTTCTCTTGTTTGCCTCGTGGTTTTTACCCTTCACGTTGAAGGGGTTTTCCACGTAAATCTTGGTGTTCTATTTGATTGTGATTTCAACATCTACTAGTATTTGTTCATATACAAAAGTTATTGTTTATTCCCTATCCTTTTATTTCACCCATCACAATGCTCGAAGAAATCAACAACAACACTAATGATAATTCAATAAAATAAAAATAAATTTCTAATCAATCATGTCATGAGAATCAATAATGAAACTCAACAATCAAGAATCCCCAGACGATATTTTCCGATCGAAGAAACAATACAAAATTGAACAACATTCGATCATGTCAACCTCCATCATCTCGCAAGGCCTAATTATTTCAATGGATGAAAAATGTATGCCAAAGACTGATCTCTTCAGTCAAATATATCTTTTAAAATGATCATTTCCTTAAGATGACAATTCTTTTGTCATTAAGATAATCAAACAACAACTACATTGTACCCCTCAGGATGATTCCATAGTTAAGTCAACCATAACTTCATGTCAATTACATCATACCTTCAAATTGATTTGAAGCCGAATTTGATTGGATGGATTATTGGTCGATTCACTACAATGAGCTGATAGAATATAATAAAAATGAGAAAACTAAGAGTGCATGAAATCAAGTAAGTTCATACGGCATCAAGCTTCTTAAAACCGATCTCACTACAACCTGGAGGGGAAGGGGGCACACCTTTTAGGTGGAGAGGTCAAGGGCCCTCATCCGCTTAGGTCGAGAATCCCAAACCTCAGAATAGAGAGAGAGAGAGAGAGAGAGAGAGAGAGAGAGAGAGAGAGAGAGAGCCCGATCTCAACAAGTGGTTTCACTCATTCTTCTCTCATCAACTTATATAAGCATGCCGGTTCTTGAATTCGTTGCTTATAAGGGAAGCTTGCTGCAGAATGAAGCTTATACAAACCCTTCATTTAATTCTCACAGATTGCCAATATTTCCAACAGATTTAGAAAACCCGAATTGATCTCAACCAAACCAAACAAAAAAAAAAAATTCATGATGATTCATCCCAATCAATCCCTGACCATTCTGATCCACAGTAGTCTGATTGGGCAAATCCAAGTCAGTCCCAAAGTTCATTGTCGTCAACATGCACATCACATTACTCTCGTCGGTCAAATCTCTTCCGTGTAGTTCAGTCCTAGGTTTTTAAGAAAATTATTTACTGGTTGCTCGACAAGGTGCTTACAAAAATAAATAAATAAATATAAGGGTATTGATAAGGTCATTAATATTTTATTAGTAATAATTTAACATATTAAATCGAAACACTTATTAGACATATGCAACTAATGGGTAATACTCTCTGGTTTATAAACTTTTGATAGCATATTAACTTAGCCATCAACAAGTGTTTTATCAATTAAACCCTTAGTGCAGTTCTTTACAAGAAGTAAGATACAGGATACAAGCATATTCTAAACCAAAACTGAGAGAAAAGATGCAGAATGTATATATTTTCCATATTAAAAAAAATTCTCCCACTTGGTTTGATGCCTTCAGGGTTTTTTCGACTATTCTATAAAGAAATATTCGAGAATGATATATTTACCTTCCTCTAGTCCAGATCATATCCTTCAGGCAATTTATGAAAAAAAAAATAAATTTTACTTTCTCGACGATCAATGCTCAAGAAATCAATAGCAGTATCGATCATTCAACAAGACTAATAAATTTCTCAACAATGAGACTTGATAATTAAGAATCCTGAATGATATTTCTTGACTTACACCAAAGGGAAAATCAATATAATTTCTAAAGCCTTGTCTGGGAGAAAAAGAAGGATAACACTAATAAGCAATGAAAAAAATTCATCTTATGAGTTCTAGTGGGTTCGATGAAGACAAGTCGATGGCCAAACCATCATGCCAACTACGAGTGCCCAAGCTCGAATGTCCATGTCTGCAGTGACATGACGACAAGCTATTACTGTTCTTTAAGCTAGTTTGTTTTCAATCTGCAAGCGTAGTAAGTAAAACTTATTCGAATGCTCACTTCTATTCAACCGATCTAAATCGAGTTAGATATCTTTTGACTGAGTAGGAGAAATACAAATAAGTACCAACATCATGTTCTTATATCTAGACAGCAACTACAACTTAGATCATATGAATTTTGCATTGTAATGCATGCAGGCCTTCAAGCTTTCCTCCTCAAGGCAAAGACTAACACGGTGTAGTTGCATTTGTCTTTTTGGAGGTGCCTTGCAGTAATATTATCGGCAACTAGTGAGAATAATTCATGGAGTATGGCATCCCCAAAATGATGTGAAATCAAGGGCTCCATCACTGCCCGTAAAGTGCTTGCCACATTCTTCCCATTGAGTACATTGTCGGAGTCATCAAACGGATCCCAATTGGACTCGAAACTCTCCGCTTTCTCCACATCAAATGAACCTTCCTCCTCTATCACTGACTTCACTTCCTGCATAGAAGCTCCATAAATTGGCAAATTGAAGGTGTCCACTTTGTCTTCTGATATGATTCCCTGAACTCAATAAACAATAAGTCGGGTCACTTCTCTTCTTTAACCTTCCTTACGACGCAAGTAATACAATGTTTTCATTACTCCGTAAGGTGAAGATTTGAGGTACCTGTGAGACCATTGCGTTAAGGCCCTCTGCTAGTAATCCATAAAGATAGCTTAGCTCGTCATTGGCTGGGTGTTTGTGTTTTCTTCCTAGGAATGTTAATACCATTCCCCCTCCGATGCTTAGTTCTACGTAACGGGATTTGAGAAACGTGGAGAAGTCCCTCCGGTGTTGTTCTTGGTATGCTTTCACGACTTGGGGTGGACTGTTCTCCGCAATATAGATGTTGCCCTTGTTCAGCGGAACACCCTGCTCACTCTCGAGACCTTGTGGAACCTAAGACACATGGTTCATGATCAGTAGTAGAACGTCACCACAGTGCAACGCACAGTCGTGATCGACCTGAGAGAGCCACATGAGACAGTAGGAAGAGTGGAAGAAGTGCACGGTGTTACACGGGAAAAGCCTCCCGTAGAAGGAGCCGGGCACGCCCACAACGTAATGAGGCACGAGCAGGTCCCCGTTCTCCTCCTGCATCTTCTTCTCATATCTTTCCAAAGACCGGAAGACATTATTGAAGTCATTTCCCGGGAGGTCGTTCAAGAAGAACTGGATCTCCGGTGGCTTCTGTTCCAACCTTCGACATAGGTCGCCGACGATGCCAAGCACCTCAGAGACCACAAGAAAGGTGTTCGGACCCGACGAACAACCGAGGTCGACGACGACCATCCTCTCAGGGAGCAGCGTCCTGTACATCTCTGCTACGGCGATCTCCAATATGGGCTTTGTTCGATAAATCGCTTTCTCCTGCACGCAAACACTGTAAGCAACGTAGTAAACCGAAGATTCAACTAATAATACTACGTCGAGGGAGACGACTAACTTGAAGTCTGGAATTAGTGGCGTAGCTGGTTTCCCCACCTCCTCCAACCATGTGAAGGACTCGCTCTACCTTAATGACCATACCTACACCCCTTATCTTTCTAATAACTTCGTGTAAGCGCTGAGCTTTAGGCAGCGGAACCATATATATAGGCGACTTCCCGCTAGAAAGAATTCCACCGTTCTAACGTAGAAATCCTAAATTACTATATGACTCACCTCTGACAGTCGGACCCTCCATAAATCATATGCCGAGTATCCTTCAATTTTTTTAAGATGCCACGTAGACTTGTTGAATTCATAAATCATTGTTAAGTAGGCTAATTATAAGCTATCTCTTATAATTAATTATATTTAACATTTTGATTTATATGCTTTTAGAAATTCCGAATCCTTATATAAAGGTGAAAATTTTAGTCTTATTTTTTTCTTATACTATCAACTTTATCGATTTAAAAATCATAAGATTTATCATTAAATATATGTTGATCTTGTCTCATTTTAATTTATTACTAAACATGTATGATATTTTTATTAGTAGAATTCATGATATTAAGAAAAATGAGATTAAATATTTTATTTTCATAAGTATAAAAATTCGAATATAATTTATAAAAAAGTAAGGACCGAGATACTAAAGGAAACTAATTACATGAGATAATATATAATTAGCTTTTCTTAAATTAATACTGTACTACCTTTATACCTCTTATTTTGCTAGATTAAATTGAGGGAATACATGCGAAATATTTTTTTCAAAAAAATATAAAAATATTTTTTATTACATTAAATAGCATACATTTATACATGGAATTGAAATTCAAATATACCATTTGTGTAATAATATACTAATTAATCCAAATGTTAAAATATTATGTTCAAGAAGTGGTGATGGGTAAATTGAGAGAGGAAGAGAGAATTATAAATATAGGATGCATATTAACTAAAGGGGAGAGACAAATACAAGATTTAAGCTTAAATTTATTTCAAAGTCATAATGAAGATTGTGACCAAGCAAATCTTTAATCCCAAAAAGTTAAAATAGAAATTAATTTATATTAAATTCTAACACTTAATATTCATAGATTTTGGCAAATAGGCTAAATTTGGGTGCTTTGTGAAATCCTTCAACGGTAGATATAAGATGGCAACCTCCAACAAGTGGTGCAATAATTTACAGCTTAACTAGGAAAAAGAGAGGTCAATGAATTCTGAGTCTTTAGATATCAAACTGTTCACTATGAAATAAGTGATATATAATCACAATGTCATCATCATAAAATAAATGAAAGAGTGGTACTTAGTTAATGAGAACCAACATGGCTAACAGTACAGAAAACTGGCATGCATGTATCAACACAACTGAAGAAACCAATTAACTAATAATATACAGATGATTGAATCTCACTAAAAGGAAATGATGTTGAAGTAATGGAATGGAATGGGTTCCTTCAGATGCAATGGAATTGTACATTGGCATTGGAAATAAAACAAGAGATCACAGAAGACAAGGATAAAGAAGAGTAGACTAAGCACACTGATGGATCTTTCTCCCTCACGAGTTATTTAGCCTTTTCTTTCTGTAATTTTCTGAGATTTGTTCAAAGCTGCTGAAGGAGTATTCTCATCCAGTTGATGGCCATTCCCTACGTATGTCAAAGCTGTAATTGATCTCCAAGTAGCACTTGCCATCATCATCAACAAACTGATACAAGAAGGTTCAGTTCTTAGTAAGCAAACTGCAGTCTCAGTGTTCAGCTTAAGCAACTCGATCAAATGTCAACGATCACAACACAATCGAGTGTTTCTACTTAAAAGAAACAAGATTTAGAATTACTTCTAATTCTAGAAGAAGAGTGTATTAATTGAACAGCTTAACAAAGAGTCAGCACCTTTCTCTGCAACTTCCAACAAATTCTTTGAAGAACAATTCGGTCTGTAACGGCAGTGATCCAACATGTCCTAATGATTTCTAGTGATATAAAACCATACAATTCAATGTTAAGTTCCTATTTCTACTACTTATCCAATATATTGGTCATCTAAATACAGTCAAACACCCACCGGTAAGTTTGGTGGTGTGTATTCAGACTCTTTTTGAATCCTTGCTATGGCACTTTGTGCATCTATTGTCAGTTCATCCTCCATGGTGATCTCCCACCCCTACATGGGTCTGATGTTCCCATACAGTTGACATGAGCATCAATAAAGTTGTCAAAATGGCAATGGCATGGCTTTTGTTTTCTCTTACTTCTTTCAAGAAAAGGCAGAAATCCAGAGGGTACCATTTTGTTTCCAATTGACATGACTTTTTTTATATCCAACATTACATTTTCATCATAGATCAAGAATTAGCAAAAAACACAGTATAGCATTTGAGACTATATCAAAATGCTCTGCTACAGTGAATAATACACCAAAGATCTAAAAGGCTCAGATACCTTAGTTCTTGCAGAATATGATCCTCTGGCAAAGAGACCAGATGGGGTTGTCTCTTCTGGAGCCTCATATGCGTAAGGCTCAGGCTGAGGACTGAAGGTACCAAGCATTTCTTTTGTTCTTTCCACTGTATTAGAAAATGGAAGTCATCAATACCAAATTGTTTGGAGAAAGCTTTTAGAATTAAGATTTCCATTCCAAGAAGAGTTCAATAGTTAGACATTAAGCTCACCCTTAACGCCAGTCTTCCAAACTGTGTTTGTGTATCTCAAGCCGGAGACAATGTTGTTGCTGACGGAGAAGGCAAATTTGAGTCTGTAATGGCTACCTTCCTTCAGAGTAAACCACACACCTTTGGAATTAGGGACAACAGGAAGTGGCAGGACAATGTCAGGTCGACCGGGAGAAAGGATGGAAAGGCTCAGGATCTTAACTTCTGGCTCCAAGTTTTCTAGGAAGAACAAATCAATAAATTGAGATGAAGGAACACCATGCCAGCCAAAGTACAAAGAAGGAACAATGCAGGTTGCATATCTCAAAACTTCAGTAGTGGAGAGGAAACTTAAGATATAAAAGACAACTTTGAATGCCAAAAAGAACAAGAAAAATAATTTTATTCTCAGTCATCAAAATATGTATCATTTTCTGAACCTTATGGAAGCTTAAAGGTACATGTAGTGAATGAAAGAATGTGACAGACAGGCACAGCTCAAAAGACAGTTGATTTTGATAAAGATCTCAAAATTCCAATTCCTCTGCAAGAAAAAGAAAGATTGGAGAAAAACAAGAGGAACTATGACTTGTACTACACTGAATTTGAGTTAGAAAAGAGGCACTTTGGAACAAGTATAGGGAACACCATAAAACAAAAGCAAAGCAAGTGTGCTTACCTCCCACAGAATTCAAATCGACGCTTCCCAAAAGCTGCTCCTTCCACCTCCTCAGGCTGTCGTCGTCCTGCACCCGAAAGCGATTCAAGAAGATCACAGTAAGAATAACCCATACTTCACAGTCATAGCAAGAAAGGAAGGCCTAAGGAGTTAGCAGCAGATGGAAGCAAAGCAAGGGAAGAAGAATGGACGCAGACCTTGTCCTTCTCTATCTCGGTCTTGAGGCTGACCCGAGGACCCAACTCGATCCCTTTGGCACCTTTCCCCTCTTCATCCTCCTCCTCCTCAGTTCCATAGAGAGACATCTCGCTCATCTGCCTGTTGAGCCTCTCCTCCTCTCCGTCCTCCTCATTGTCATGGCCATTTACCCTCTTCTGCTCCTCTTCTCCCTCCTTCCCCATCAAGATCGCTCCTTTCTCAGCAATCTCTCCGCTGTCCTCCAAACCCAGCATCTTAGAGCTGGAGAGAGCTCCCGTGACCAACGACATGGCGCCCCCAGCTCATGGACAACAGAGCCAGAAAAAGAATACGAACACAAAAAACAGAGCAGAAACAGAGGGCAAGGTATCAACCCAACCACTAATGTTGAGGAACGCAAACGAAGACTCTCTCACAAACGCAAATGAGAGACCAAGAAGAGACAGGATAAGAGAACGGAGACACAAAATGCTGGCAACTTGAAAGATTTCCTGCGTGATAAGCAATAAAATACGAAAGCTAAGATTAGATTTGGGCTCGGAACAGACGGAAGTCAGCAGCCGAGAAGCGCCAGCACGACAAATGCAAGAACATACAGAGACTAATCGAGAGAAGTAGAATTGGTGGAAGAGGAGAGGATGTAAGAAAGGTGGGTGTTTTCTGCATTGAAAAGGAAGAGGATGTATTCGAAGAGGAGAGGTGTGGAGAGAACGTGAAGGCCACTTCCAGAGGGAGATTGGTTCCAGTACAGATGCAGCTTAACCACTACAAATGAGTTTTAGTAAGCTTAGTCGCATACAGTTGTGGGATCCATATTTGTGCGCAGCAACAACATTTTGTTGTTTAGATCTTGTAGACACAAGACTGAATGAATGAGACAAGGACAGGGTGTGGATCATTCTATTCATGTCATAATTTAAGGCTCTGAGAACTGTTCTACCGCAGAGAAGGTTCAAGATTCAGTAACAAGGTAAAAGAAACAGAAAAAAAAAAATTAGAAATCATGAGAAGATTTAATTGTCAGTGGTTTACTGCTACCTTTTTCACCATCTTTTCAATCCAAAGAAATCCATTTTTTCATCAGAGGTTTCATCAATAACAATTGTGTTGCTCCTCAATTTTTAGACATGCATGTTCTGGATTTTTCATTTAATGTTTGTAGAATGTTGGATGTGTACCAACTCAAGGGATTTCTTCCTAGGAGAAATCACTGTTTGTCTATGAAGCAAATGAGTCCATAACATCATGTTACCCAATTCATAGATCTGTGTGACTCAATAAGATTTGCTGTAGAAAAGAACAAAATCCATGGAGCCATGAGGTTGAGTGTGGATCTTAAATCATCATCATCATCACTGTGACCACAGAAACTAAGGATTCATGTGACTACAGAACATGCCAATGTTCAGGCTTTTGGCCTTCAGCCAAAAAAATTTCACATGGGACTCATCCTCAACCCTGAATCATTATTTTGAGGGCCAAATATAAATCCTCAACTCACATCAGACTAATGGATGAGGGAACATGGCATGCATCTATTTTTATTGAATACAACTGAAGGTTTAATATACAATAAGATCAATGATTGATGCTTCAAATGTAAACATACTCTAATGGAGCATCATTGAATCCTTTAAAAAAAATTACTACTTAGAAATAGCTAATCACCACAATTATGGCTTTGGATTACCTGTATTAGAACAAAGATCAAGTAACTCTGGTAAAAAGGGTTCTTAAGCAACTATGAACTCATGCACCATAAAATTGATGAGGAAGCAAAATTAAATAGTAAACAGATGATTTACTGTTCTGCAGAGTCAAAGGAATACAGAGATCATGTATATACCAATATACATTTAGGGCTGAGACTCCTAAGAGAGCACTAATTGCTCTGGTTGCTTCTAGGTTCAGGCATGGGACCAAATTGATAAGGTGTTATATCCGAGAAGAGATCATAGGGATGGTGTTCTGAAGGTAAGCAGCAGCTGCAGCCACTCCACTTCCCAGCTTCACTGGGTATCCTACATCTCTGAGTACCATTTCCACACCACTCAAACAACCAAGCAATTGCAACTGCAAAACTCAAAAGAGGATGGTCAGCAGAACACAGTAACGACTGGCTGCATCACCTACCTATAGAGCACAAACTTCTGGTATGAAACTGTTCTACCATGAAAGTGTATACAAGTTCACATGAAAGCAATACAACAGAGTAAGGGAAAACTACAGTGGAAAACAATCCATGCGCAAGATCATTAAATGGTGGACTTTAGAGTACAATGCAATCTGTCCCAATAATAAGATTTTGTTTCCAGTAAAAGTACATGAATTTTTATCATAGCATTCTTTTTAATCAACTAAATCCATCATATTTTCTACTAATAATAATTATTGGTTTGTTTTGGTGAATTCTTTTAGCAGAATCTTTTGTGTGAGTTTTCCTCTTTATCTTACTCTTCCCTTTCGAATCTTTCAATATTTAGTAATGGATCAATTACATAGGCTATTTTGCCTTCCCACTCTTTTTTTCCTCGGATACTTGACCTTTGATTCCCTGCTCTGAATTACATAATCTTTGCAAGATGCTTGAACTAGTTATAATTGGACTAAACAATTACTTCATGCAAATTAGTGGTGTTGACCTGCAGCATGTGATAAAACAATATTTTTTAGTTTTCATCACAGAATAATATATTTTAGTCTGGATTCAATTTGCCTTCAATACTAACTTTAGCATATTATTGACATCCCCCTGATAAAATGAATAACATGCTACAATATTCAAACACCACAACCCAAATATTGAGCATCAGTGGACGAATCCTCATGCTTATGATGAAGTAGATAGTAACAGGATACACAATATAATGTTATTTAGATCACCTGTTTGCATACCAACTCTAACATAGTTTGCAAATTATTCACACTCACTCTCTTTAGTTGAACTTCAAAAATTCAGCAGCTATCTATCCAATCCTACCTGATATAATCAGCAATTCCAAACTAACAGCCATCATATGATACAATATAGTGTAGCACATTAATGATGGACCTTAAGGCATCATTAGTCCAACACAATTACATGGCTAAAGAAATTCTCAGCCCCTTGATGCTATATGCTAAAGAAAGCTATTTTAGTTCACAACTTCCACGCAACATCTTGAATCCTAAATCATCCAAATAAACCATCAGTTTAGTGTGAAGATGGTCTCCTTTAGCATCTGAAACTAGTAGATGAATTTTCAAGTCCATAAAGTACAAGAATGATATCAAGTATCATGATGGCACCTAACCTTATCTTTTGATTGATCATAGCTCACTTCTAATTGACATATGAACTATTACAATGAATAACACTCGGTTTAGTTCACTTGAAGATAACTAACTCAAGATATCTTAATTAGAAATAAAGATGTAGGAGTAAGTTTGACACAAGCAGAGAAGCTAACCAATGATAAAGTCAATGACAGGTAAAACTGATCTGAAGCCTAGATCTCAAGTGTCAATTTAGGCCATAGCTCAATTAACTTAAATCACAGTGGAATAGTTAACAGCAATGCAAATGCAAGAGTCATCTAGGAAATTTAATGAAAAATGTACCTTTCAGAATCCAATATCAGAAAAAATATATATAGTTTTATTGAATGTCTTACGAACATTTGTGAGAAATGGAGATAAAAATGCATACATGCCAAAAACGATTATATTCATATTCGTAAATTGGTGACTGCAGAATATTTAGGGGAGGTGAAAATTGATGAACTTGTTGTTTCTTTAGCACATAACAATTGAAATATATATATATATATATATGTAAATTCTTCAACCATAAAATAATGAACTATGGAATTATGTAACTGCTAAAGTAAACTACGAATTCAGTACAAACCTAAAGATTGGAATGGAACAAAATAAGGAAAATTCATTAATTTTCCTAGTTTGAGTCTAGATCTACCTCCAATAAATGTTAGAAAGAAAACAAATGCCTCATGTTTCATAAATTCAGACACACATACAAGATTCTAGTTAGAAGAGAAGCAATATTACTAAATAAAAAAGGGAAGAAAGGAAGCCATACATCATTAACGTTGCCAAGATGTCCTATCCTGAACACCTTTCCTGCCACTTTATTAAGACCAAGCCCTAAGCTCAGATTGTATCGTGTCCACGCTCTCTTCACAACATCAGAACTGTTAATATGAGGTGGAACTATCACAGCAGTGACAGTTTCACTAAACCATTCCTCCTTCTGTGTACAGTTCTTCAAGCCCCAAGCCTCAACAGCAAGCCTGCATGTTCATCTTCTTTCAAAAGAATGAAAATTTGCAATTATAGTTTAAGAATGCAGCAACTACCAAGAGTTAAATTACTGAATTGAACAACTCTTTTGGTTTTCTAGTGTTTCTCACAAACACAAAGACAGAAGGTATTACAGTTGACAGCAAAAAAATCTTAAGGAATAATACATCAACTGCAACTATTTGTATACCTTGTTGCTTTTCCAAGTCGGCTGTGCCTTGCGATCACATTGTCGAGACCTTCCTCAAATAAAAGATCCAAAGCAGCTCTGAGCCCATACAGCAGTTGGATGGAAGGTGTGTAGGGCCAAAAGGTTCCCATTTTATAGAACTTCAAGTAGTCATTCCAGTCAAAGAAAACCCTTACTGATTTGGCTGACTTAGCAGCTTCAAGAGCTTTAGGACTAGCACATACAATTCCCATGCCAGTAGGCATTGAAAGAGCTTTTTGTGATCCTGTCAAAGCAACATCAACTCCCCATTCATCCATGCGGAAGTCAATAGCACATATAGATGAAACTCCATCCACAAGTAATAATGCAGGATGGTTGTGCTCATCTGCAAAGGCAAAGCTATAGCATCAGCATAATATAGTATAGACCATGAAAGAAAGGAACAATATGATCACAAATAAGACAAAATGATAAAAACAAACATGTTAGAAGAATGTGAGAAAACTCCAACTTGTTGTGAGAAAAAAAGGTAGCATCGGAAAGATAGTACATCGGAAAGTATCTGTAATGAAAATCAATAATCAAAGAATTAATCTGACGAAAATTCTTATACATACCGAGCAGTTTCCTCACAGTTGCCAGATTATTGGTGACTCCAGTTGCTGTCTCATTGTGAACAATACAAACAGCCTTGATCGAATGAGACCAATCAGCTGCTAGTTTAGACGCCAATGCATCAAGATCAGCACCTCGTCCCCACTCACTTTCTATTACATCGACATTGAATTTGAGGCGTTGTTGTTGATCAATCCAGAGAAGACTAAATTGACCAATGAGAAAAGACACAATCTTATCACCAGGTGATAGTGTATTTGTAAGTGCACTTTCCCAAGCCCCGGTACCTAGTCAAAGAACAGTTATCAGAAGAAGCTTTAGACAGTGAATTTCACCCCATATCAAAAAGAATACCAAAAAAATGAAACTGAAGTCAAAATTTATGGACAAAATAACTATGCTAGAGTTGAATACAAGTAGGATATAATCATGGTAATGATCTTTGAAGATAGTTTTGTCAACCTACAACAATTGGCTAATAGCACTTAACAAATAAAGCAACCATATATCATGTAGCAAATCTCATGAAACGTCTTTCTTATACATAGAACAGAGAAGAAAATTATACCTGTTGTTGGTATCAAGAAGGGGGTTCCACTTGTCGTCTTGAAGATCTTCTTAACATCCTCAACAAGTGTCCTTGTTAGTGCAGGCACAGCAGGGGAGCGATAATCCTCATTGTTCCTATTCATTGCCCTTATCACTGGCTCGGGGATATTGACAGGCCCTGGAACAAAGAGATGGTTCCTCCCAGGTCCATAGAAGAAGTCCATTTTTCCTTTTGGCAAAACTTCCTGACAAAGAAGATGGCCCTACTCAACAAAGCCCACCTAAAAGAGAAAATGAAGCATATTTAGCTCTTTCTCATTTTTTATGCTTCAGTTCACCAAGTGCAGTGTCTGTTCTAGTGATGCAAGAAAAGAAGAGCAAGCATCAAATTTTAATTATGCAAGGGCATCACAGAAGAATATAGGACAAAGATTATGCAGAACAAGTTAACAAAAAGAAGCTTCTTTCTCTTTTTCTTGAGCTTTTGATTCCATTAAGAGAGACAATGTTCTAGGGTATGTTCTCTTACCAATTTACTTACAGAAGTTGAGTCATAGTATCCACTGGAAAGAAACAAATGAACCAAGAATTTCTTTTAGAAAATTTTTCACTTGTGTAACTTTTTTCCTCTTCCATTAACTTTTTGATAAAATTAAGCATTTTTATAAGAACTGCAGTAGTTGCAAGTTATGAAATGAAGCTCAGGTATCTAGGACAATCAAGTCTTAATGAGAAATTCATCAATCAAGATGAAAAAGATTCCTCCAAGTATGCACCTAATGATAGACATGAAAAGATTTTCCTACTTCAATGATGAGCTTATCACATATAAAAGTTATATTAATGTCGATATGCTTGCTGTTTACTAGTCTATATATTTTTGCATGTGGACAACAGAACATATAACTAATACCGAATGACATACGTAGACAAAGGAATACATAACTTTGCAACAACTTCAATATCAGACTCCATGAAGCAACAAAGATTTTTTTTCTTGATAAAGAAATTTATTTTCACAATCTTAAATTCATCTCGTAATTCAATTTTTTATAAATATTAACTATTGTACTAAAATTTAGCTTTGATATTCACATCATGCACAAACAAGAGAAATATATACTGCAAACATCTATGACAGATTAAGAAATTAAGCTGGACTCAATCCACACTCATCAAGCCAAAACAGATAACTACAGCCCTTAGATTTGAGATTTAGGAAATGATACTATCAGCTCCATCCAAGATAAGCTATCTTAGTATGAGAAGGTATAAAGTATGCAGCTGATATCATTGACTCTGTTTTGTCTACATAAATGAATCTATGCTATTATGATTCCATTAGGTTGTATTTCGAGTAAGAAATGATTGGAACCTCCAACTCATCCAAATCAAGAATTTTGAACCAGATTAGCCTAGTAATAATCAGTCATCAACAGAAGGTTGAATTATAAGAAGAAAATGCCTCACTCGAGGCTGCTCTGCTGGATTTAATCATGATTGAAGGAATTAATATTAGGTCCAATCTCATCCAAACTTCAATTGCATCCATGTTTTCCAAGTTCTAACCTAAACCAGGCAAATGTTGAACTAGTGAGAATATACTTATTAGCCAAAGGCCAAAACACTGAAGTTATGTAGCCAATACTCAAGAAGTGAACAAGGAAAATGATTTACCCATGGTGAAAACCCTTCAACAGAAGTACTTACTATACAAGATTTGGCCGCAGTTAAATTCTTTGCGCATACAGCATCGGCTCTCACCAAGATGACATGAATTTGATATGATTAAGAGAACCAGTTTACCAGTTAAAACAACAACTTAATATGGTGAGATGCAGAAATGAAAAATTAAAGCTAAAACCAAACACAGACTTGTGGAGTTCCAAAAGAATTCCTCTTCTGTGTGTGTAACAGTGTGTGTGGGTTCCCATAGAGAGAGAGTGTGTATGCGTACCCTTCGTCCACCTCCGGATTTGCAGGAGAAGGTGAGGCCAGAGGAAAAGCCTAGCCTTGTATATGAAGGGAGGGCACAGAATGGGGCGTGGTGCAACGCACGCGACCGAGCGGGGTGGCGTCACCTGGGTCCCAATCCGAGATCTCCCCGACGTGGCGGATAAGAGGCTTCCTGCGGCGGAGAAATCCTTAGAAGGATAAATACGTCTCTGGGTGAGTATTGAGCTGTGGTTAGGATCATCCGAAGGAGGGCAGCCACAGCTCGAGGATTCATCGGCCGGGGGGGGGATAATGGGCAGCCTGCGAGCCACTCACGCATCCCTGCGCCCGAGAGACCACCACGTCAAACCCCTCCAACAGGATAGATAGATAGAGAGAGAGGAAGCGTCCGGCTGCTGGTTTCGTACGTTGGATGCTTATCGTATCATGTCATCATTTCTTTTCGGGATAAACACCCGTTTATTGGCTAATCGATTGTTTAAAGAAGAGGATTAATATTAATCCATCAGATAAAAGAAATCAAGAACACCGTTTCTAGGCCGGACCAAATCACCCGAGAAAAATATCCTGGTTGACGTGGCATCTCGGGCCCACGTTCATGGCCACGTCGACTCTGCGACCCGTGGTCAACGATATGAGTCGATCGGTGACGTGGTTGGCGACTTCCGTTCGATGATTTCTTACACTCCTTCCCAGAGAACGTCGTTACCTATGAGTCTACCGTTCTACTCCTCTGAGAGGCGACGAAGGGCCCCACCTTACGGTCACTGTGCCCGGTATGTAACGGACGTGTCCAAGGGTTTTCTCTTGTGAGCCATGCCCTCGTGTGATGTGGCTCTTCTTGGTCTCTGGGCTCGCGACCCGTCTCATTCCGAGTTGAGAGATGAGTCGGTGGCGGCGAGGGCTGCTGGTCCGCACCGTCCTTTTCCTCTTCGCCCTCAATGCCGCCTCCTTCGCCGTCTACTTCCTCCTCCACCCGCCTAACCGGAGCCCAACCGACGCTGACCCCTTCCTACCCCTCGAAACCCTAGCGATCCCCACAAGAACGCCCGATCCACCCTCAAGTCATGGCCGTCGCTCCCCTCCTTCCTCCCTTGAGGCCCTCCCCGCCCCGCCCCTCCGATCCTGCGAGGCCTACTTCGGCCATGGCTTCTCCCGCACGGTCGACGTCCTCCGCTCCTCCCCCTCCGACGGCAATGGCAGGGGGTGGTTCCGGTGCCACTACAGTGAGACCCTAAGGAGCTCCGTCTGCGAGGGCGGTCGGATTCGAATGGATCCCGCGCGGATCCTAATGTCTGACGGTGGGGAGGGGTTGGAGGCCGTGATCGGGCGAGGAGAGGAGGAGGAGCTCCCCAGGTACCTGCCCGGGGCGTTCCAAATCGACAGCGAGGGTGGCGACGGCGGCGGGGATGGAAAGAGGGCCATAGACGAGGGGTTCCTGGAGAAGTACCTGCCTCATGGTGCGGTGCAGTACCACACGATGCGGGCGCTCATGGAGTCCATGCGGGTGGTCGGCCATGAACAATTGGATTGCACGCAGGTAAGATACTTGGGTTCATGTATCTGTTCTGAGATGGCCTATTCAAGGTTTGTAATTTCAATCCTACCGACCATTGGTCTGTACCGTATGTACCAAGGCATACCAACGGTATACCAGGGTGTACCATCTTGGGTTCATGTATCTGTTCTAAGATAACCTATTTAAAGTTTGTACTTTTGGTTCGTACCGATATATATGTATCCACACATACCAACGATATTCTTGGTATGCCCAAAAAAATAAAAAAAAATAACTCTAAAAACACCTGAAAAATAAAAAAAAATAGATTACAGTTTTTAAGTTAAAAATAAATATAAATTTAGTATAATTTTAGCAAAAATAATCTAAATTAGGATATAATAGTGACATTTTTTTGGGGCTTAGAGGAGTAGCTTATGATACGTTTTGAATCATCCTTCGGTTAATATTGAATTATTTATAAAGAAATAATTTGAATTATTAGATGTAAGTGAAAATGAGTTTACGGGAGTTGAAGAGATTGAGAGAGTGATATGAGTTGAAAAAGGGTGGAGGAAAGGGTTTAAAAACCTTTTCCTATGGTTCAAATGGTTAATTTTGCTATTTGAAATAGAGCGATCTCAGTCCTTGATCGGTAACGGTTGGATTTTGATTGCTATCGACCAATACAGACTCCGTATCGCTCGATACGAGGTCAGGTTATGGTACCGCCCGATAGAGGGCGGTTTGCATATCGGTCCCCTGTCGGACCGGTGCGTACCGCATATATCGAGCGGTATGGGTCAATACTGCAAACCTTGGACTTATTGTTCAGTTAAAGAAGAGTAATCGGAATGTTTAGCTTTTCCATAAATGTTCATAAATTATTGTGAAGATTGATATTAATACCTTACTGTAGATGAGGGCTTATCAATATAAGAGTAAGACTTACAGTGTCAACCTGCTGCTCTGACTCATCATTTCACATAATTCCTTGTTCCAGGCACTCTTTGTTTCCTGTTTTTGTTTTGGTTGTAAGACTAAGACTGTAGGCTTTTCAGATATAAAAATGCTACCAAAAACAAATGGTAGTGAGTATAACGAAATGGCTAATAATTGAAACCAGAACTTACCTGCCTAGATTGCCTCATATGACATGACTGTCCTCTATCACCCTAGTCTTTGCTGAGAACATTTACAAACTTGATGCTTCAGAATCTTATATTCCATGATTCTTAAAAGACACATCTTTTTGAAGTAGGTCATCTCTGGCTTTGTTCAAACTGCATTGTTGAGAAATCAGAGAGAGCTTGGATGGGATTAGGACTCCAGTAATAATAGGCCTGCTTTGAGACTATTAATTAAGTATCCAGCCTGTTGATTAGAGTGGCTACATTAGACTTCAAATGTACTACATCTGTTCTGATTCAATAAATGCTTTATTTGATGGTCACTAAGATGACTGTTGAATTTAGTTTGGCCACCAATATGAGTAGTGTTTCAAGGGAAGGAATGGAGAATTTAGGAGGTAAGAATATGAAAAGTAGAACATGATTCAATGTGATATCAAACTGACGGTATATGATGCATGGTTGACTAGTAGTGTTAGTTTTGGGCTCAGGTTAGATAAAAGAGAATCTGATTAAAATCAGAAAAATTTATGATACATAGAGATTATACAAGTTTTGAATGCGAGGAAAGAGACAAAGAAAGATTAGGCCATCAAACAAATTTAAATAATTAACATTTATTACGAAAACGATAATTACAGATTTTGTTAATTGTTTGACTCAATTTTATAAACTTGGAGCTTTTAAACAAATTAAGACAAGAAGGAAGAACCTTCTTTTGGAAAAATCATTATTCCACAAAATCTTCTCTAAACAAACTTCTAGAACTCACAAATCCAAATCCTAATCACTTAAAAACTTTCCAGATTTAGCTATGCCTAGCATAGGTATTTATAATGCCAAGATGACTCAAGACTACAGCAACACCATAAAGTAGCAACTAAAAGTTACAATGAGAATACTTTCAAAAGAATATGAAAATATACTTGAAGTCAGATTGGACGATGCCAATCCTGAACTCGCCAAGTGAACTTGTTTACATCAAAATTATTTATTGTTGAGTTATCAGAGTTTGGTTTGACATGTCTGATTCAATTTTATGAAGCCAAAGTGTGAAATCAATCTTGCATCTGAAAAATTCTACTTTGCAACATTCCGAAGTCACTCTTAATGCAATTAGGGAAAATAAAGTAGCATACCTTATCTGTGAGCTCCTACTGTTGAGGAATAACTCTGCCATGTCATCTCATTCTTTGGAATGAGATCATAGAAAGCAGTACGATATTGTTTCCCAGTAAATGAATGCTTGTTTCGGGCAATCAAACCAATTGACAGCACCGTATTCTCCACCAAAGTTTAGAAAATGGAAGTTTCATATGGTTCTTGTGCTTGAACAATTGTATTATGATTGTTGATGTATGAAAAATCATAGAGATCTCAGGGAAGCGATGAATTTCATGCAATATTATTATACAAGGTGCACTAACATACACATTCATGCTACTGCATATTCAGGAAGTCATTTGGTTAAGTTACTATATCTTTGTTTAGCTACATCTTACTTCCTTAATTGATATAACTGTTACTTTTGTTTACAGTGGATTGAAGAACCAACAGTTCTAGTGACACGTTTTGAGTATGCAAATCTTTTTCACACAGTTACCGACTGGTATAGTGCGTATGTCAGTTCTAGAGTCACTGGCTTGCCAAATCGTCCAAATCTGGTATTTGTCGATGGTCATTGCAAGGTGTGCACCTCATTATCACTTTCCTTATGTGGCAGTTCTTTGAGAATGACATTACTAGGAAAAAAGTAAATAATGGTAAAACTTGATATGTATATCTTTAGGTTTATATTCACTATATTGAGATATGTGAATATCTATATTTTACCTTGTATTCTGTTATGTGCGACAAATTCATACTTGCTATATTCTTTCTGTTGTGTATTTTAATATTATGTAAGTTATTCTGCCAAACTATTACATGTACATTCTTTTATGTTTTTTTCCTTTTTCTATATTTTTCTTAAGCCTTTTCCTCGTTCATTCCTGTCTCTGATTCTCTTCTGCAAGTCTGGGGGGTCTAAATGTAACCTGACTGTTCATTCTTAAGTATACTAAATGGAACCTCCATGGACAATTTCGATACAGGGGCCGAGTTCCAATAACAATATAATTGGAGAGTCTGCACCACTCTGTTTCTTCGAGTTAAGAACCTGTCCAATGAATATACCAAAGTCAATTTCATCCTACCCTCCACAATAAAAATTGTGGTTAGCTTCAAATAAACGCTGACTTGATTAAGAATGCGGTGGACCAAAATAATGGGAACAAAATGACGGGATCTGGATCTAGGTTCACTTCTAGTATACTTCTGGTCAGGGCCAGAAAGAGACGGAGGATGAGAGAATACCCATTTGGTAATTCATGCCATTGTTGATGTAATTCATGCCATTGTCGATGACCACTCCATAGAAGGCCACAGGTTCCCTTCAACATCCAAAAAGCACCTAAATGCCTGCAAAATGATTGTATGCTCGTCCGAAGTCCCAAGCCCATATGCTGCCGAGGTAGTGAGAGAGGAACAGTCGCTATAAGGCAGAATCTGGTGGAAGTCCACTCTGGTGAGCAGACCCCTGGGTACAAATTGTAGGAATTGGAGTGAGTTTGGATTTTTTTTTTTTTTCCCTTCTTGCTGTGGATCAACATTGTGTCTTTACATCACGAGCTCCTCATGCTTCTTATTCCGAGTCAAAAAGTGAAGTTCTTCCATCTTCTATTGATACTATTCTGTATCAGTTCGCAAACACAAACCAGAAGATACTCCATCAAGACCTAAAATATGTTTCTTTATGTGAAATTAATCATGGATAATTGTCTTCCAAATATACTAGTGGATCTCCAAATCTTAATTCCAAAGAGTGCAGGTAAACTAAAGAATTGCATGTGGATGATGTCTTTGTGCAAATTGTGATGTTTTTATTGCTCATAATGATAATGAATCATGTAACAAGGACATTCTCATTGGGATTTGTTTGTGCGAAAGCATTCTTATTCTCATATTTATGAGCAGGATGTTCTAGTTTATACTTGTGTATCCATTATCCATGATTGTTAAAAAACTCAGCATGAGATTTTACGTTACCCGGTAGCTTCTCTACGATCAGTTTTGATTATTTTGCTCCCATGTGTTGTCTCGAGTATCTTACATTTCTGAATGATATTTGTTGCTTTCTTCTCAATAATTAATCAACCTTTTTGCATTGGCGATTTTAACAGACTCCATTGGAAGAAACTTGGGAAGCACTTTTCTCTAGTGTTAGGTATGCTAAAAACTTCTCAAGTCCAGTTTGTTTTAGACATGCAGTTTTTGCGCCTCTGGGCTATGAAACAGCTTTGTTTAAAGGGCTGACAGAACACATAAGCTGCCGTGGGACGTCTGCTAGTGATGTCCATGAAGACCCTGATGTTCAAAAAACTGCCCGATTATCTGAATTCGGGGAGATGCTGATAGCAGCTTTCGGTATACTTGAGGAGAAAGATTTTCCGAGAAAGTCATCTGTGGGTCATAACGTGCTTTTTGTGCGTCGTGAAGACTATCTGGCGCACCCACGTCATAGTGGAAAAGTCGAGTCCAGGCTAAGCAATGAGCAGGAGGTTTTTGACGCAATAAAGGCCTGGGCCGCCAACCAAGAGAGATGCAAAATAAATGTCGTGAATGGTCTCTTTGCGCATATGCACGTGAAAGAGCAACTGCAAGCTATTCGGGAAGCTTCGGTCGTTATTGGGGCGCACGGTGCTGGTCTAACTCACTTGGTTGTGGCCAGACAGAACACCAGAGTTCTTGAAATTATCAGCAGCATGTACAGGCGCCCACATTTCGCCTTGATCTCGGAATGGAAAGGACTGGAGTATCATGCCATCAACCTTGCAGGATCATATGCCAGGCCAGCCATGGTTATCGACGAGCTTAGCAGCATAATGAGTGGTCTTGGTTGCTGAAATCAAAGCTACCAGAGGCTTTATGTCAGCCTTCCCCCTCCCCCCTGCTTCAAGATGAAACAAACTGCTAGGTAACCTGCTGCACTCTTGTTCCATTGGATCTCAACACCTGGTTTTCTTGAGTTGACTGATCCGAAGTTGCAGCCTGATTGCTTTCATTTCCGGTTCATGGTCTACTTCGCGTGGGCTCGACAATGTGATCGACTCTGAAGCCAGGTTGAGGTTAAAATATTGTAACAAACTCTTCGCCAATGATTTCATCGATTATTATGGATTATTATCAACCCGGCTTTGTTGATTTCACTTAGGCCGGGCAATTGCTGTTGAGAACTATCTGTCCTCCCAAGCACCCCCATCTACAGGCGATTTTGTAAAGTTGGGTTCTGACGACTAAATTACATTGATCGTTATCTGATTGCCGCAACCTGTCGATGCTTTGCATCCTATGATCCGCAGCTTTACATGCGTTTGACGGGTGGCAAACTCCCAATTGTAAAGCTGGCTCGAACGGTTTATACAAATATCGGATGCCATGTATTCAATTGCCGACACAAGATGTGTCTATTTATCCTGCTCAAAATATCATAATAAAACATCATAATTGTAATAACGTACAATGAAAGGAAAATAACGCATTGCAAAAATAATTTTAATCTCTGGTTAATTGTCGTCCCATAGAAAGGGGAAAAAAAAAGAACAAAGGCAACCATGTTGCGGACATCACTGCAACGTATCCAATAATCATAGATTAACCAACGTATCCAACAAACGTAGGAAGCATCTCCCACCACCGAAAATTATTGAAGACAATCAACTGCCGCTTGTCGTAACCGGCAAGAACACCAGCACCAGGTATGGCACGGAGTATGTTCGCGCCGGCATCCTCCAACGGTGACTTCGTCCTCCTCCGAAATCTGGGAGCGGAGCTCTGGTACTTGACAGCTTCTCCGGAGGCCATCATGATTCTTCTCCTTACAGTGTCAACCGGAAAAGATGCAAGGCCAGCACCGTTCTTGATCAACCAACCCAAGGCGAAACTTGCAAAGAAACTACCCTGCGATCAGTTTTGATGTACAATTTGCTGCAAGCGGAAGCAAGTCGCCAAAGAGAATAACCTGTCACAAATACAAAAGGTCTCGATTCTTGATCGCATCTACATCTCATTTAAGAAACACAGCAAGTATGATCCCACCTCGTAGGTTCGAATTTGATCCCACTGGTAGCTATAAAATCAACATTCACTCAAGTTGACTGTGTTCAGAAACTCCAATATCGATCTAAAGTACAAGTACATCTAATCATTCACCAAAACTATAGAAGAATATGAAGTTATAGAATTGCACACAAAGCCAAAACTTACCTGTAGCTTTCCGGGAAGGACCACCGGTTCAAAGAGTCTCACATTCCAAAGTAAAGATCATGATAGAATTCGCGCACACAAAATAAATATTAAATCCTCTCTGGAGTCCAGGAATGCCATCAGACTGCAAGGTCTTCTGATAAAAATCAAGTACATCAAATTGCCTTTCCCCGCCCTTATTTGTTGCCTTTGCATCATTCGCCAAATGTGTCCGAGCATAATCTAAAGAGTACATGAAAAGCAAGGAACAAGCTCCAACAGCACCACCTGAGGCAAGATTTCCAGCAAACCATTTCCAGTATCCGTCTTTATCTTTCTTAAAGTTAAACATTCTCTTGCAATAATCCTTAAACACAAAGTTCAGAGCCCGGCAAGCAATATAAATTTCGGAAAGTAGAACCGAAGGGACAAAACAAATAATAAGCAGACTGGTAAGGAAGTTATTTGTTATACTAAAAGGTGAAACAATCAACAATTTCTACATACTGCCATTTGTTTCATAGTATATAATGTGATTTCATATAATTTGAATTCTCTTTCTGACAAATTATAATAAAACATGCAAATTTTGGGTTAATTTATTGATTGGTGAATGGACAGTTCAACTGATTGATATTCCATTTCACACTGTAATAACTTCTCATGGTAGAAGAAAGGTCAAATCAATAGGTAAAAGTTGCGTCAGAGCCAAACCCAAGCACAGCATGTGGTTTCATAAGCAGACACTTCATTTCAGCAGTATTAAAGCTACTATGCTGACAAACATAATTATAGTTGGATGATAGTTGAGGTTGTTGCATTGAAAATACTGTTAAACGATGATGCAACATTGAAAATACTATCAAACGATGATGGCACATCCATGTTTGTAGGTAAATCTTTCGAGTACTAAGTAGATGTTATTTTACAGCTAGAAAATAGTAAAAAACAAAAGAAGATCAGGAAATCAAGCCAAGCCCTAACTGCTAACAGCCTTTTATGAAGAAATTTTAGGAATTAGATCATACGACACATAACATAACCACATACATTTACCTGAGTGGGAAAATAACAAATGGCATTAGCTGTGTTCCCTCTCCATAAAGACAAATCACCTTCATCTTTAATTGTTCAGGCAAAGGAGTCTGTAATTCCTTTGTAAGGTTCAAAGAGGCGACCAGCCTTGATTATCTCATCCTGATTCTGGATCAGCAATTCCACACGTTCCATGAGGAAATCAATAGCAAAGCTCGCAATGCCTTTTCTGCAGGAGCATGGACAAAAAAAGGTCACACAGATGTCACAATGGGAAGCTCATAATTACTGCACACCTGCATCGATGGCTTCTGAAACACCCCATTTGTGTAGTTTACTATTGTGCAGCCTCTCTCATACAAAGAGGGGCTATACAAGTTGTAGTTCCGAGCTTGTAAATCTCGAGAAATGGTAGACCTGAGGTGGAGTTGACAAGCAGCTTTCTGCGTTACAGTCGGGCAATCACCCTGATCCGCCATGCCATGCTGATAAAATGACCTACACGTCAACCATTACCAAGTTCTGTATGAAACTTTTAAGAATCAAGCAACGTATCACTACTATAATATCTTCAAATTCACTGTCATTTTCATTTGTCTTTCGTGGCATTCAACAATAAAGAAAGAATGAACTTCAAAAGTCACCGGACGAAAAAATTAGAACTAGAATTCAAAAATTATTTCATGATTACAGAATGCAAACCACAGATCAAGAGAAGTGCCATCACTACAGAAGTTATAAGATTCTAAGTGTTAGATTATGTGACCATTATAATCGGATAAGATATACGATATAACTAATTGGATTATAATATCAATATCGGTCAATAGAAAAGAAGTTCATATTTTGTTAGGATACCTTAGGGGATGTCCTTGATGAAAGGAATTCCCCTATAATTTATCCTAGACCCTCTGCTCTTGTCTATAAATAGACAGGACCTCAAGAGACTGATAGTGACAGAAGCAACACAGAAGCATCTAAGAGTTGTATAAAGATTAACAATACAGATGCATCTAAGAGTTGCATAAAAGAAAACATTTCACAGACATTGATTGAGATATTACAGTCTTCCTCTCAATCTTCCTGAGCCATCAATTAAAGTGATCCTGTGAAAAGATAGGAAGAGAGAAGGAGTCTAATTCTCCTTGCAGATTGGCAGAGGCGTTGGATCTAAAGGAAGGTATTCAGATTAGATATCTTTCCCCTTTCTTTACGGATGGCATCAAAAGGTATACATCGTAAAACAGATCTATTGTTGTTTGATTTCGATCCTAGAATTAAAGTTTTCCGCATCATAGAAGCATGATAAAAGATTTTTTATGCTTACAATTGGTATCAAAGCCTAGGTTCTTGAAATGAAAACGTTAGATCTGTTGTTTTTTTTATTTACGATGTTTGGATGATCCGAATTCTATCAAATCTGTATTCCTATCCATTTTGGTTTCTCGTCGTATTTTATCGTCTATTTATTGGTGATATTAAAGAAACAAATGATACGATCGTTGTGCAAAGACCATTGTCGACTCATTGCGATTTACCATAAAGGTCACCTGGCGAACTGACGGCGAACCCATAGGTGCAGACGGCCGCATCAGGGCGGTAACCCAGCGCGGCACAATACAGCGTGGCGATAATCGCGCCAGCAGGCGCGTGAGCACAACCGCAACCAAGCGACGCTCAGGGTGGCAGAGGCCGCGACAATCACAAGACGCCAGTGGCGAGCGCCGTCGCCGACCGTGATAGATCTGCAAGCATAGCGGCAAAAAAATGTGCAGGGGGCAACAAGGGCAAATGCACAGAGGCGGCGGCAATTGCACAACCACTTTCAGCAAAATTACAGTTTTGCCATTAAGCAAAAATTACAGTTTTGCCATTAAGCAAAAATTACAGTTTTGCCATTAGGGTTTTAAAATATAAAAAATTATAGTTTTACCATTCAGAAAAAACTATAGTTTTACCATTAAGCTAAAATTATAGTTTTACCATTAATATTTTGACAGATCTACCATTTATAAATCGCGTAATTACAGTATATGTCATGTCAACATATTTATCCTTATGCAATTGAGAATATATTTTTTAAATTTATATTCTTAATTATAAAATTGATCAATAAAATTTAACTAAATTTGATCATTATTATATTTTGATTAATTATTAATTAAATTTAATTTTTGATCAAATTTAGAAAGGATTAAAGTTTGATCAATTTTGATTTTGATCGACTTATTTAATTGGGCTAATATTTTAACCAATTTTGGGCTTACCCAAATTAAATAAAATTAATTAGTTTAATTTAATATTTTATATATTAAAAAACTATAAATTATTGTTCCTTTCATAGTTTTTCTCATATGATTTATTACGTGTGGTAAAAAAAATCTAATTATTATTTTTTGGATATTTCTTTGATTATTCACATGTATATATTTGAAATTATGAAATCATAGTTATCTTTCACATAAAGACTTTTCATGATTTATGTGTTATCATGATTATAATTATCATATGAGTTTTTTCTTATGCTGATCAATATATATGAATTATTGATTGCAAGTTGTAAATAAAATTCAATTATTGTTCTTGGATATTTGTTTGATTATTCATATGTATATATTTGAAGTCATGAAATGATAGTTAATTTTCACATAAAGGTTTTTCATGATTTATGTGTTATCATGATTATAGTTGTCATATGAATTTTCTTTATGCTCATTAATATTCAATAATCATTATGGTTGTTGTTCTATTATTAAATTACTTAGCATAAATTGAATTAAAGAAATTTAGTGAATATTATTTGTAATTCATTTTCCTAAGTTTTATCTGACCGGTAGTTGCCAAAGTGGCCTAGGATGATAAACTTATGGGATATAAATTACAATAAAAGTCTTGTCATTTATAGGATATTTTAGATTGTATTTTATATTTTTGTATTGGTCTTGCAGTCACTAAAGTGACCTAGACCAATAATTTATAAAATATATTATGGAATTGATCCTAAATGATATTAAAGAAATTTAATAAATATTATTTATAATTTATTTTCCTAAGTTTTATCTGACCAATAGTTGCCAAAGTAGTCTAGGATGATAGGCTTATGGGATATGAATTACAATAAAGTCTTATCATTCATAGGACATTTTAGATTGTATTTTATATTTTTGTATTGGTCATGTAGTCACCAAAGTGACCTAGACCAATAATCTATAAAATAAATTATGGGATTGGTCCTAAATGACATTAAAGAAAAATAATATTCAAAATGGCACACATAATTAAGAGATTTAGATAATCCCAAAGGAGAATCTATTTTGAATAATTATGTGATGAGGTAGGATGATACTGTTTTAGATATCCTTGTAGTTTAGTGTTCTATACCCAAAGGTATTAACACTATTCCACAAGGATGGTATCAATCCTCCATAAGTGATTATATGTGTGAACAGTAGATATGTCAATATTGAAAGTAAAATATTGATGATATCAATAGTTCAACATTCATTATAAAACTCAAAGCATTGATGTTATATTATTACAGTGGTACTTCCTTCATTGTATTTTTATAAATATTTCTATATTTTTTTAAAATATATTTTTTAGAATAAATGGCTTGAGCATATACAAGTCATATTGAATGAGTGAGATCTTGATCAGATTATTTGAAGGAAACATAAACTTATTTACTGAAAGTACTGTAGAATAAATAATTAAGGTGATTGATTAGGAAAGGTCTAAAAAATTCAATTTGATTAAAATTAGACTTCATTACAGTTTACAACTAGCGCATGAGAATATTTAAGGATCAATTTAAATTTTCTGATAAGTCATTAGTTGACACCTCAGTGAAAGAACTGACTAAAAATAATAGTATTTGAGGAATTTAAAATTACCTCCTCAATATAATTGACAAAGTTGTAAGTCAAAGACTTAAAATATTTTGAGTTCTACTCAAGGGGAGGGTAACAATCAAATAAGGATGAAGCATAAGCCACCTAAGTTTATAATTACTATATAAACTCATAAAGGAATTTCTTCATAATAAAGTATTACTTGTGTAACAATGAAAGTTATATAAAGAAGAATTATAAGTTATATTTATAACTTTTATGTGGTTTAAATCAAATATTATAGAAATTATTTTTCTAATATTTGATGGATTAATTTGATACTTCAATGTATGTTACCAATAATAAAGATTTATTTTAATATTTAAAAAAAAGGAATAAAAACCAAAAAAGATTGAAATATTCATCATTACAGGGAATCATCTTAAAGTGAAAGCGATAGTAGTTTGTATTTATCACCTATGCTTAAAAATGATTCGTTTGATGAATCTTGAGGATTCGTGCTATATTTTTATAATTCTAAGAATTTGGATTCTTTATCTAGAATTGTTAGAATATTATTTCTCTTTTGATAGTTGTGAACTCAATATGATTCAATAAAAGTTAACTTTTGGATTCGGTATAATGGTCTATACAGAATTAATATGAATCTTGAGTTTACAACGATCCTATAATTAAATATTAAAATAAAATATAAGTTCATAAACTCCTTGAGATTATGCTTACTTCTACGAGTCACTCTATATTTTCGTCTCATTAAAATGTATTTTATCACCATATAGATAATTTATTGAGATATGATTTTATATATATCTAATTCATATAAAGTCTAAGGCCGTTGACACTCTTAAAGTGTGCATAAATGAGGTTGAAAGACAATTAGATAGAAAAGTTAAAATCATTATATCTGATAGGAGTGATGGATTTTATGGTACTCATGATGGATCCAATTATCATTCTAGTTCTTTTACTAGATTCTTAGAAAATCAAGGTATATGTATTCAGTATGATTTACCAGATGTGTCGTAGCAAAACATAATTGCTGAAAGGTATAATTGTACACTTATAAATGTAATTATGAGCATGATGTATTATTCTTTTATACCCAAATCAATGTAAGAAGAAGCTTTAAGGACAACTATATATATCTTAAATGGGGTTTCTAGTAAGTAAATTACATGACTTCTTTTGAGTTATGGAATGATAGGAAACCTAACTTAAGATATTTACATATTTAGGATTGTCCTGTAGAGATAAGGAACTTCAACTCACATAAAAGAAAATTAAATTTAATAACTATTTTTGAATATTTTATTATTTATTCAAAAAAGTTTAAAAAAGATACATGTCTTATTGCTCTAATCATAGTACGAGGATAGTTAAATCTGGTAATATAATGTTCCAGTAAATAGCGAATTAGTGGGAGTAAAACTCTCAAAATTTAATTTTGATATAGAGAAGATACATATCGATACTCCTTTATTATTCGAGAGATTATTATTACTCAAATTATTAAATAATTTGATAAAGGTGAATAACAAAATAACATTACCAAACTCCCACATTATATTGATATCGCTGATAATGGTCTTGTAGAATAACCACAATTGACAGCCTTGGAAATTTTTCAATGGGAAAGGAATCCTGTTATTTATGATTATTATATGGTATATCTATAAGAATTATATTTTGATATAGGAATCAGAATATATCTCTTATTGTTTTCACAAGTCATGAAAGGTAACGATTTTGAAAAGTAATATGATACAATATAAGAAGAGTTAAAATCAATAACCAGAATGGTATGTGATGAATTCGCCGAATTGTCCAATAATTGTAAAAGAGTCTGTTATATAAATATGACTTAAAGGACAATGTCGAATGATATAATGGCCAGACTTTTAGTTTTTATATGGTTATTGATTTTACTCATAAAGAATATATCAATTATAACGAGACATACAGTTGTTAAAGGAACTCGTTAAGAATCGCCATAATATTAGTGACTCATTATGAGTCTGAGTTACATAATAATGATATGAAAATAAATTTTTAATTAAGGATCTAGTTTTCTATAAGTTATTCTTAATGACTCGTAGAGAAAATGAAAGAAATATAAATTTGGCATGCAAATTTAGGAATCTATTTATGATCTTAAACAAGCTTCTAGACAATGATGTATATAAAGTTTGTTAATATCATTAATTTCTTTAGATTTAAGAAAAATACTGTTAATCGGTATTTATATCTGAAGATCAATGGGAGCAAGTTTATTATATTGATCATATATGTGGATAATATTTTGCATTGCCAATAGTGACTTGGTTTATTATACTAAACCAAGAAATTATCACTAAGAATTTAAGACAGTTAATATGAATGAGACATCTTATATTATTAGTATTGAGATACTCGTGGATATATCTCAATGATTATTAAGATTGTCTCAGAAAGAATATATTAACCGGATCTTGAGATGATTTAATATACAACTTTGTTCAACAAATCATAAAAGTAAAATTTTAGTCAAAAGTGAGTACTTTAAAATGACTTGAAAAGAATCAGATAAAAAAAATATTCTTTATATATACGCAGTTGAAAGTCTATGCTCAAGCCTATGTCAGAACAGATATCAGTTTTTACAGTTAGAATACTGGGTAGATATTTGAGTTATCTAGAAGTAAAAAAATATATATTAAAGGACTGTAAAAAAAAGTAATGAGATATCTGAAAGGGACGAAGGATTATATGCTCACATGTATAAAATTACATCAGCTTAAAATAATGATATTTTTCAAATGCTGATTGTATAAATTACCTCAATAACAAGAAGTCCACCTTATGGTTAATATCTATATCAATTAAAGGGGTAATTTATTATTATATTATTATTAATAATGAAAGTTGATTTTGTGGTATGCTTTGAGGCCACTAATCAAACTTTATAACTGTGAAATTTTATCTCAGGACTTGGTGTGGTCAGACTCAATTGTCAGGTCGATGAAGATATTTTATGATATCACAGTAATTTTCTTCTCTAAGAATGACAAGTACTATTGTATTTCTATGCATTATGATAGAAAATACTTGATGGCTAGAGAAGACGAGTCCAGAAACATCTAATGTCAATTAATTATTTGAGTTTCACTGTATTGATTGCTGATCCATTTACTTAGGACTTACAGCCTAAAGTGTTTTGAAAAAACATATTATTATGATTAGGTTTGTGAGCAACCAATAAAGAATATAGTGATGTATATTTGAGTGGACACTGTAATTGATATTTTTTCTTACGTACTTAAAGTTATTTGTTTCTGCTATCCTATTCACAATTATGTATGTACATATTATGGTTGAATGTGATAACATGATTATCTTGACAAGACAAACTACATGGGTCATTATGGACTATATTATGAAAGACTAATAATGTTATAGTACATAGAAGGGAGTATAACATTGATGATATACGATCGCTATGACTCGCATTGATGGTTGGACTTAATATAGTATTATTCTGTTTATTGGACTTATTGGCTTATTTTAAAATTTATGGCCATGTATAAAATGCTTTTCAAAATTTTCAAGATCCAATTAGGTAAACTTATTTTCAAACAAATTTTGTTTTGTTTATTTTTATTTTTGAATATATTTTATATCTTATCAATTAATGGGCCAAGTGAGAGAATGTTAGATTATGTGGCCCGTTATAATCGGATAAGATATATGATATAACTAATTGGATTCTGATATCAGTATCGGTCAATAGAAAAGAAGTCCATATTTTGATAGGATACCTTAGAGGATACCATTAATGAAAGGAATTCCCCTATAACTTATTCTAGACTCTCTGTTCTCGCCTATAAATAGATAGGATCTCAAGGGACTGACAGTGACAGAAGCAACACAGAAGCATCTAAGAGTTGTGTAAAGATTACCAACATAGATACATCTAAGAGTTGCATAAAAGAAAACGTTTCACAGATATCGATTGAGAGATTACAATCTTCCTCTTAATCTTCTTGAGCCATCAATTAAAGTGGTCATGTGAAAAGATAGGAAGAGAGAAAAATGAGTCTAGTTCTCCTTGCAGATTGGCGGAGGCGTTGGATCTAAAGGAAGGTATTCAGATCAGAGATCTTTCCCCTTTCTTTGCGGATGACATCAAAAGGTACATATCGTAAAACAGATATTGTTGTTTGATTTCAATCCTAGAATTAAAGTTTTTCGCATCATAGAAGCATGATAAAAGATTTTTTATGCTTACATCAAGATCTAAAACGCCAACAAATCTAAGAAACCCAAGACCCAAAAGCCACATGTAGAAGGAATTTGCTAGCAAGAACCATGAGACAACCTACAAACCTGGGAAAAAGAGATCTGATTACATATACGAAATCGAATATATAGAATAAGACGGCTCTAAAAGCATTGCAGACCTACCTGATCGAACAGTTTTCGGACAGGTAAACAACAATTATAGCCACCTCATCCTTACCTAACACAAAGATCCCTAACGCTATACGAATCGATCAAATATAAACACGAGAAAAAGGAAATGACAAGTTTTCCCCAACGGATTGCTCAATCAAAGATCATATTCATCCCTAGGAGAAAACATACATCTACCGAAACGGGAGCCACAGAAGTCGATCGATCCGCTCGGATATTGTGATCGGTAACAACATAAACGAAAACAATACGGAAAAAGAAGACAAGATTACTCGAAATCAATAAAGAATCCACATGGGATTAGGGTTTCACCCGTCCGAAGCGTCTCCCGCTTTCCCCTCTTTTCTCGGAGACGAGACAGAGAGGCGATAGGAAAAGAGCGATTCGGAGAGAGAACGCGCGCGGAGGCGATTCTTCTCGATTTGAAGTGCCGCACATACGCGCGTCTGCGGAGATCATTATATGCTTGCCGTCAGATCTCATCAGAACACCGATAAGCGTCGGATCTTAAGTCCTCGTTACTTGTCGTTGGGTCAAGAACACCATGGAACACATTGCTCTACCGGTTCGGTTACCATCTTTCTTACCTTCCTTGTGAGTTCATGACGCGTGGAATCATAGCGGGGCCCATTTCTATCTTCAAATCTTGAGGCGGGTAGGCACGGTAATCAAACGTAAAAATAGTGCCTGCCGCCAGCATTCACTGATCCTGCGAAGCATCAAATGGGTCCCACTTTCCCGAATCATTCTACCACAGCTTATAAGCATGGCTGACAGAGAGTTGATCGAATACTACATATTAAAGACAGTAGATTAGATCCATGACATTTCATTGAGCACAATATAAATTAAATACATCAAAAGAGGTTGTTTTAAGAAGACAATGAAACTAGTGCTGGCATGACACAGCATTTTAGTGTTCATGTTCACTGATCTATATCAGGCTACTCCATCAGAAACTGTCACAAATCAGATGCTCTTCTTGATCAAATTATACGGTTTTCACATGGATTTATTTATGTATCTCGATCATGTTTTCTTTTTTGCATTATGTAGATGAAGTTTTTCACCTTTTCTTCACAAATAATCTAAGAAAAAGTTGTGGCTTTTCCTTTCTCTCTCTCTATTTTCTCTCCAACCGCAGTTAAGAACTGCAATATAATTGAATGATAGTTCCGTACCTGCAGCAGCTGTGGGGCTTCGAACGATGCCAGAACGGATCGAAGAAGAGACGCAAGAGTAGGGCGAGGTTGGCAACATGATTTAATTTGATAAGATATATTAGATTTTGTGATAAGATATATATTATATTAGACGCAAGAATTAGATTTTGTGATCTTATTTAATTTGATAAGATATATTAAGAATATGATTGTGATTATGATTATTGGATAATAGTAAGAAAATTTAATTAAAGAATGATTCCTTAAAGAATATCCTTGAAGGAAGAAAATCTCAAAATATTTTATTCAAGACCCTCTGCTCTTGTCTATAAATAGATAGGACCTCTAAAATTACAGATGATGAGAGAACATAAGAAAAGAAACACATAAAAATATGAGGAGAAGAAATAAGACAGTTGAGAGATTATAATTTCTCTCTCAATCTCTCTATTATAGTTTCTCTCTCAATCTCCCTATTCATCAATCTAAATGATCCTGTGAAATGATAGGAAGAGATGAGAAGGTGAATCTATTTCTCCTTACAGATTGATATTTCAGATCTAACGATGATATACTTATGGATCAGATAAAGTTTATTTTTCTAAATAGCAATAAAAGGTAGGCACCGTAATATTGTTTAGATCCATTAGTATTTGATTTCAGATTTTGACATTAATATTTTTTCACATTACAGATAGCATAATTATATATTTTATACTAACAATTGGTATCAGAATCATGGTTTTTAAAATCAAATAAATTCGGATCTATTTATTAGCATCTTTCATTTGTGAAAGGATTAATTTTTTGTTTACGATGTATGAAAGATTCATCGGATATTATCTGTATTTCAAGTTATTTGATTTTGACGTTTGATTGTCGAAGCGGTAGTTATGCGTAGTATTGTCATTTTCGAACTTGCTTTGTATACGACCAGATAGATCTGGCTGGCGGCAAGAATCGCAGAGCCATGCGATCGACCACAAGCGCGCGCGCCAGATGGGACAACAGCGCGCCAACGCGGGTACAGTCGCGCATGCAAACGACCGCGTGCGGCACAAAGCCCGCGTCAAATGGCGGCCACGCCACGACCATAAGCGCGCCATCGCGCCGCCAAGGCGACCACGTCACGCCCTTAAGCGGTGGTAAGCCACGAGCACAACCGCACCGACGGCAGCCCTGCGAGGGCAGAGACCACGTTGGCACAGGCAGCGCCGCACAAGCGATGCCTGCCCATGCGAAGGAGGTGACGGTCGCATGCATATTAGCATCGTCATTTACGTAACGCATGAAGAAGGCAATTTTAGCAAAATTACAATTTTACCAGTAGGGTTTTTAATCAAAATTATAATTTTACCCATCTTTATCTTATTAATACTTTTAGTATTTTGACAGTTCTATCCTTTTCAAATATGGTTATTACAGTATATGTCCTATCAACATATTTACAGGTATATCCTTATGAATTGAGAATTTTTGATTTATATCAATTATAAAATTGATCAATAAATTTTAATTGAATTTGATCATGATTATATTTTGATTAATTATTAATTTAATTTAATTTTAATCAAATCTAGAAAGGATTAAATTTTAATTAATTTTTTATTTTAATCGACTTATTTAATTGGACTAATATTTAACCCAATTTTAGGCTTGCCTAAATTAAATAAAATTAACTAATTTAATTTAATATTTTATTTAAATAAAAATAAAAATTATTATTTCTTTTATAGTTTTTCTCATATGATTTATTAATTACATGTGATAAATAAAAATTTAATTATTATTTTTTGGATATTTATTTAGTTACTCACATGTATATATTTGAAATTGTGAAACCATAATTATCTTTTACATAAAGACTTTTCATGATTTATGTGTTATCATGATTATAGTTATCATATAAGTTTTCTTTATACTTGATCAATATATATGAATTATTGATTGTAAGTTGTAAATAAAATCTAATTATTATTCTTGGATATTTGTTTGATTATGTATAGTATATATTTGAAATTGTTAAATCATAGTTATCGTTCATATGAAGACTTTTTCATGATTTATGTGTTATCATGATTATAGTTATCATATAAGTTTTTTATATTGATTAATATTCAATAATTATTATAGTTGTTATTCTATTATTAAATTGCTTTAGCATGAATCAAGATCAAAGAAATTTGATGAATATTATTTGTAATTTATCTTCCTAAGTTTTATCTGATCGGTAGTTGCCAAAGTAGCTTGGGATGATAGATTTATAGGATATAAATTACAATAAAGGTTTTATCATTTATAAGATATTTTAGATTATATTTTATATTTTTGTATTGGTCTTGCAGTCACCAAAGTGACCTAGATCAATAATTTATAAAATACATTATGGAGTTGATCCTAAATGACATTAAAAAAATTTAGTGAATATTATTTTTAATTTATCTTCCTAAGTTTTATCTGACTAGTAACTGCCAAAGTAGCTTTAGATGGTAGGTTTATGGGATATGAATTAAAATAAAGATTATCATTTATAGGATATTTTAGATTATATTTTATATTTTTATATTGGTCCTACAGCCACCAAAGTGTCCTAGACCAATAATCTATAAAAATATATTATGAAATTAGTCTGAAATAATATTAAAGAAAAATAATATTCACAATGACACACATAATTAGAAGATTTAGATAATTTCAAAAGAGAATTTATTTTGAATAATTATGTAATGGAGTAGGATGATACTATTTTAGATATCATTATAGTTTAACGTTATATACCCAAAAGTAATAACACTACTCCACAAGGATGGTATTAGTCATCTATAAATGATTATATGTGTGAACACTAGATATGTCAATATTAAAGATAAAATATTAATGATATCAATAGTTCAACATTCATTCTAAAACTCAAAGCATTAATGTTATATTATTACAGTGGTACTTCATTGTATTTTTATAAATATCCCTATATTTTCTAGAATATATTTTCTGAAATAAATGACTTGAGCATATGTAAGTTATATTGAATGAGTGAGACCTTGATCATATTATTTAAATGGAACATAGACTTATTTACTGAAAGTTCTGTGGAATAAATAATCAAGGCGACTGGTCAGGATGGTTTGAAAGACTCAATTTTATGATACTTAGACTTCGGTACAATTTACAACTAGTGCTTAAGAATATTTAAGGATCAATTTAAATTTTTTGATAAGTCATTAACTTATATGAAAGAACTGACTAAAAATGATAATATTTAAGAAATTTAAGATTACCTCATCAATATAATTGATAAAATTGTAAGTTCAAGACTTATAATATTTTGAGTGAGTAATAATAAAATAAGGAAAAAAGCATAAGCCACTTAAGTTTATAATTACTATATAAACTCATAAAAAAATTTCTTCATGTTTCTTGTATAACTAAGAAAGTTCTATGAAGAAGAACTATAAGATTTGATCTGAAATGAAAAGTTATAAATATAACTTTTATATAGTTCAAATCAAATATTATAGAAATTATTTTTCTAATATTAGGTGGATTAATTTTATGCTTCAATATATGTTACCAATAATAGAGATTTATTTTAATATTAAAAATAAATAAATAACCAAAGGAGAATGAAATATTCATTATTATAGAGAATCATCTTAAAGTAAAAGTGATAGTAATTTGTATTTATTGCCTATGCCTAAGGATAATTTATTTGATAAATTTTAAGGATCCATACTATATTCTTATAATTCTGGGAATTTAGATTCTTTACCTAGGATTATTAGAATATTATTTCTCTTTTGGTTGTTATGAACTTAATATGATTCAATAAATATTAATCTTTGAATTCTGTATAAAAGTCTATACAGAATTAATATGAATCTTAAGTTTACAACGATCTTATAATTAAATATTAAAAATAAAATATGGTTTCATAAATTTTTTAAGATTATGTTTATATCTACGTGTCACTTTATATTTTTATCTCATTAAAGAGAGATATTTTATCACCATATAGATAACCTATTGAGATATGATTATATATATATAATTCATGTAAAGTCTGAAGCTGTTGACACTCTTGAAGTGTGCATAAATAAGGTTGAAAGATAATTAGATAGAAAAGTTAAAATCATCATATCTAATAAGGGTGATGAATTTTATGGTATTTATGATGAATCCAATTACAATTCTAGTTCTTTTACTAGATTCTTGGAAAAGTTCAATATGATTTACCAGACGTGTCACAGTAGAATATGATTGTTGAAAGGTATAATCGTATGCTTATAAATATGATTAGGAGTATGATGGATTATTCTTTTGTACCCAATTCAATATGAGAAAAGGATTTAAGGACAACTATGTATATCTTAAATGAGGTTTCTAGTAAATAAATTACATGACTTCTTTTAAGTTATGGAATGATAGAAAATCTAACTTAAGATATTTATATATTTGATATTGTCCTATAGAAATAAGGATCTTCTACTCACATAAAAGAAAATTAACTTTAATAATTATTTTTGAATATTTTATTATTCATTCAAAAAAGTTTAAAATGATACATATCTTATTGCTCTAATCATAGTTATGAGGATAGTCAAATCTAGTAATATAAGATTCCTATAAAATAACGAATCAATGGGAGTAAAAATCTTGAAAATTTAATTTTGATATAGAGGAAATACATGTTGATATTCCTTTATTATTTGAGAGATTGTTGTTACTTAAATTATTAAATAATTTGATAAAGATGAACAACAAAATAACATTATCAAACTCTCACATTATATTGATATCGCTATTAATTATCTTGTAGAACAATCACAATTGATAATCTTGGGAATATCTCAATAGGAAAAGAATCTTATCATTTATGATTATTATGTGGTACATCTATAAGAATTATATTTTGATGTAAGAATCAGAATGGATCCTTTATTGTTTTCATAAGTCATGAAAGGTAATATGATACAATATAAGAAGAGTTAAAATCAATAACCATAATGGTATTTGACGAATTCGTTAAATTATCCAATAATTATAAAAGAGTCTGTTATATAAATATGACTCAAATGATAATAATATAATGGTTAGACTTTTAGTTTTTAATATGGTTATAGATTTTATTCATAAAAAAAATATATCAATCATAACGAGATATATAGTTTTTAAATGAACTCATTAAGAATCGTCATGACATTAGTGACTCATTATGAGTTTGAGTTACATCATAATGATATGAAAATAAATTTTTGATTAAGGATCTAACTTTATATGTGTTACTCTGAATGACTCACAATGAAAATGAAAGAAATATAAAATTTGGTATACAAATTCAAAAATCTATTTATGATCTTAAATAAGCTTCTAAACAATGATATATAAAGTTTTTGATATCATTGATTCTTTCATATGTAAGAAAATTATTGTTCACAAGATTCATATCTAAAGATCAATAGGAGCAAATTTATTATATTGATCATATATGTGGATAATATTTTGTATTGTCAATAGTGATCTTGATTTATTATACTAAACCAAGAAATTATCACTAAGTATTTTAAGATGGTTAATATGAATGAGACATCTTATATTATTAGTATTGTGATACTTAGGGATATATCTCAATGATTATTAAGACTGTCTCAGAAATGATATATTAATCGAGCCTTGAGATAATTTAATATATAACTTTGTTTAACAAATCATACAAGTAGAATTGTAGTTAAAAGTGAATGCTTTAAAATGACTTGAAAAGAATCAAATAAAGAGAATATTCTTTATATATGCGCAGATTAAAGTCTATGCTCAAGCTTATGTCAGAACAGATTTCAGTTTTGTAGTTAAAATATTAGGTAGATATTGGAGTTACTCAAAAGCAAAAATATTAAAGAACTGTAAAGAAAAGTAATAAGATATCTGGAAGGGACGAAGGATTATATGCTCATCTGTATGAAATTATATTAGTTTGAAATGATGGTATTTTTCAAATGTTGATTCTATAAATTACCTCAATAACAGAAAGTCCACCTTACGATTAATATCTATATCAATTAAAGGGATAATTTGTTATTATTATTAATAATAAAAATTGATTTTGTGGTATGCTTTGAGGCCACTGATCAAACTTTACAACTGCGAAATTTTATCTCATGATTTGGTGTGGTCAAACTCAATTGCTAAGTCGCTGAAGATATTTTATAACATCGTAGTAGTTTCCTTCTCTAAAAATGATAAGTACTATTGTATCTCTATGCATTATGTTAGAAAGTACTTGATGGTTAGAGAAGACAAGTCTAAAAACATCTAATGTCAATTAATTACTTGAGTTCCACTGTATTGATTACTAATCCATTTACTTAGGACTTATAGCCTAAAGTGTTTTGAAAGAACATGTTCTTATGATTGGGTTTGTGAGCAACCTATAAAGGATATGGTGATATATATTTGAGTGGACACTATAATTGACATTTTTACTTACGTACTTAAAATTATTTATTTTCATTATCCTGTTCACAGTTATGTGTGTACATATTATGATTGAATGTGATGACAAGATTATCTTGATAAGACAAATTACAAACTATGATCAAACAAAACTCATTTTATACTATATTAGGAAAGGCTAACATTATGCATTGTGGTACATAGAAGGAAGTGTGCACATTAATGACATACAACCGCTTATGACTCAGATTACTAGTTAGACTTAATATAAGTTTTATTATTATATTCATTAGACTTATTAGCTTATTTTTAAATTTTGCACGTGTAATAAATAGTTTTTAAAATTTTAGAATTAAATTATGTAAAATTATTTTTAAATAAAGCTTGTTTATTTATTTTGATTTTGAATATCTTTTGTATCTTACTAATTGATGGGTCAAGTGAGAAAATGTTAGATTTTATGGTCCTGTTTAATTAGGTAAGATATATTAAGGATATGATTAGATTCTGATTATAGTTATCAACAATTCCAATCCAGGATCTAATAGAAAGAAAGTTCAATTAAAGTAGATTCTTTAGGAGATATCCTCGATGATGGGAGGAAATCTCCTAATATCTTATCCTCAGACACTTTCTCGCCTATATTAACAGACAGACCTCTAGAGATGCAGATGATGAGAGAATGTAAGAAGAGGAACACAAAAATATGAAGAAGAAGAAGGTAAAGAGTTGAGATTATAGTATGTCATTTTTGATATAGCATGTTCATTTTATCAAAGCATAAAAGCTGAATACGAATCTTTCTCTCAATCTCTCTATTACAATTTCTTTTGATGGTTAGAAGCACCTTCAAATCTCCTATCCATTAATCTAAGTGGTATTATAAAAGGATAGGAAGAGAAGAGAATGTGAGTCTAGTTCTCCTTGCATATTGATATTTCAGATCTGACGATGATATACTTGTGGATCAGATAAAATTTATTTTTCTGAACAACAACGAAGGGTATACATCGTAATATTATTTAGATCAATTGTTATTTGATTTCAGATTTTAATATTAAAATTTTTTCACATTACAGATAATATGATTATAGATTTTATACTAACACGAAGGTCAATTTAGGAGATGATAAGACCAACTCTAGGCACAACTATAAATAGAGAGGTAGATGATGCGAGGGAGGAACACAAAAATTAAGAAGCAGAGGAACGTCGAGGAGAAGGTGGCGGATGTGGCCGGGCGGCAGAGGAAAGGCGGGTAGTCCCAGGTGAGGAAGCAGGGGATTTGGACGGCGACGAAGAGCTTGGAGTGGAGGGATGGGCCGGTGGCAGCGTTCTATGTTGCGAATTGGGTGTCTCTGGTTTTGCTTCTTCCACGGACGAGAGGCGAACGCAACGGAAGACTGGAGGAACGCAAACGTTGTAAACACCTTTTTGATCTGAGCCGTTCACTTGATTTGATCCATGTACGGACGTTTGAGATCACATGAAGAGTCGGATGGACGGTTGTGGACTAATGTCAGCAATTTGACATTTCATGATATAATTACTCGTAATTTTCGTCTAATTAATTAATTACTCGCAATTTTCTTCACCTCTATCGGATAAGGTGGCTTGCGATACTCTCAGTCTCAGCCACTCAGCGCCGTAATGGTGGATCACCAGGGGAAATCAGTAGAGGGTGAAGCCGTCGTCGTAGGAGACATGCCGCCCCCGTCGACACGGCGGCGCGTTCTCGTCGTACTCGGCGCAGCAGCTCCATCTCTTCTTCCAGTTGCCGCTCCCCGTGTTCGGCCTGTTCTCCTTCGCGTTCCACCTGTAGACGATCACGCCGCTTCTGTCGCTCCACTCCCGTCGATCCCCTGATGCGGCGGCGCCAACGAGAACAGTCCTTTCTCCCCTGCACCCCACGAGCACCGACGTCAAACCTCTGCAACGAATAGCACAGATCTGACGCATGTACCTGTCGTGTGGCCATGAAAGGAGCAAGCTGTGGGGGAGTTGTCACTGTCTTGGTAAAGCTCTCGGCATCTGAGGCATCTCTTCCTCGATGGCGCTTCCTGTTGCGTCGAAAGGCGAGGAGAAGGCGCTGATCTGATTGATTTCCTGTAAGGTTTTGTGGACAAGAAGTGGATTCGAGGAAGGCCGCAGTATGGTGAAGCCATGGGAGATGCTTGCTCTTTGGGTAGAGAGATGGGAAGGCTATCTACGGGAGAGGTGACGTTGAGGAAAACGAATCATAATCTTGGGGCCTCGTCAACGGCGGTCAACGTGATTGACCATGACCGATTCCCATGCACATCAACAGCACGTAAAGCGCGCCTTCACATGACGCAGAGACCATGAAACCTCTAACTGCCCCCGACAAACCATGCGGACCACCGAAACGCCCTATAAATCGCCCCCTCCCCATCCGCCATTCCTCCTCAGGCCAGCCAAGAAGAAGGAAAACCCCAACCCACCACAAAGAATAAGTCTCTCCCTCTCAGCTCTTCCGCAGGTAGCAATGGAGATGACAAATATCGCCTGCATTGTCCTCGTCGCCGCTGCATCGGCCGCCACAGCCCTGGCGGCTGAGGCCCCGGCTCCTGGCCCCGCCAGCGCGTCCTTCGCGATCACCCCCTCCATGGGAGCCGCCGCCGGTGCCGCCGCCCTCTCCTTCTTTGCCTTCTACTTGCAGTAGCCTCGTGAAGAGAGAGAAAGATCGAGAGAAGCGTTTCTTGATTCCTTGTTTCCTTGTTTAATTCTCTCTACATTGGTTTGATACAAACGAATGACCGGATGTTATTGATTACAATGCAATATTAAGTTCATTATCCCATTTGTTTGGAAGATAAAAATGCCAAATTGAGTTGTACTTTCTCCAATCTGCCTGGGCTTATTCTCGATCGCGTATGCATAAAATTCCATATTTGAGGATCTCAACTTACCTATGTTCTATGTTTGAAGGCATATATATACGTATGCATTATGACATATGGTTGATTGAAGTCACATGCGTATGAATGGAGTCAAAGAAAATACACCATATTATAGAAGATTGGCTGCTGGATACTCATCTGAAACATCTTTATGGCACAAACAGTACAAGATTAGGACTTGTCGTGAGTTGGTGTGTCACTGTACTCGAACGGATGAGATGAACTGCTGCATCATGTTTGGTCATCAGGATAAAGGAGGTTAATTGGACCTTGAAATGAAATCCTACAGGAGATTGTGCATGCTTTTGTTTTATTGTTTTGATGCAGGAAACAGTGTCAACATTAACTATCTTTTGACAATGATTTATTTAGAAACAGGTGATGGTAAATTCTTGTTTCGGCTCATGGAACTGTGTTTTTGCATCGACAACAACATACAAGTCTTTGTTTGTGTTACTTGTTTCTATTCGAATTTAATCCTTTTTTTTTTCTTCAATTCATTCTATAAGGAAGAATGCTGAAACATATTATATATCCTCCAAAAGTCTTAAACCATAATTGTATAGATTTTATTTGGGGTGTATATCCAAATAGTGAATCTATATTTTTTATATTAATTTAAGGTTATTTATATTCAAATTCAACATATTTTCAGCATGGTTTCTAAAACGAGTCTAATGATATAAATATTGTTTGTATTGCCTTAAATTTTAACAATAAAGAGACAACAATATCCAAAAAATAAATATATAGTCTGTCATTTATTTTTTTTTTATAAATTTAGTGATATATATATATTCAAATTTTATATATTTTCAGCAAGATTCTCAAGTCAAATATTATAATATTCACTTATAAGTGTCACAAGACAGATATTATTTGTTTTACCCTCATAGAATTTAAATATATCAAAACCACTCTATATGTACCCTTGAAAAGAGCAATAATGAATCTTAGATGGACATCTAATACATTTCAACAATGCAAATTATATACTAATCATAGTGGCATGTTTAGTCTTTAGAAAAGCAACATTAGGCACTAATACTATTTTTCCCAAGATTTATCTACAATTAGAAGTGCAACACTTAATCCAACTTTTATTGGCTAAACAATTGTAGAGTATACATATAGCCACACACTATTGCACCAATGATTCCATATGATGGGAACAATGTCTGGTCAGCTCAAAGGGTATCCATATGTCAGCTCAAAATGTGCCATGATTCCACATCCAATGCTAAAGCACCTTAAGACATGAGATAGTGACAGCAAGATAGCATCACAAGATAGGGAATCTGACTCTTGAGCAGTGTAGGTTGCTTCTCCATAGGTATTTTCACAGTCCTGTTTCAGTTTTATATTACAAATAAGAACAAGTGCCACAGAGAAAGAGATAATGCACTAAAAAGATAAAGAGCACTACAACATCTTCCCAGGATTCCATGGTAGACGCAGACTACCTCATTCTGATGGGGAAGGTAGAGAGATGGATAGTAGGATATGTTCCATTCTTTCAGAAGCATTAAACATGGATTCCCCATTTCGCCAGTAGCATTCAACATTATCTGAGACTTATTCATCACGTTACACCTCTATGATTAAGCATGTTTGATTTCGGAGGAGAAGGAAGGAAAAAAAGTTGTGTTGATCGATTGATTGAAGTGACAGATTGAGCTTTGTGAAACAAAAGGTTCATTGTTCTAAGATGAATGTAGACAGGAAACAGATGGGATAGCCATCATTCCAAACACTTGCAGCCGATCAAATGCCATCTCCTATTTCCATGTAGTTAAATGTACTACAATAGATTTATATATTAGATGTTGAACCACTAATTCCCATCTCTGATGCAACATTTCTGGAGTCCACAGTGGTTACATGTTGTCACTGTGGCCATATATTTGATACTCATATGACAGTGACTAAAACTGCATCTTCTAATGCACACTTCAGATAGCTGGGAACATGGAGAAGATGATGCTTATTACGGTCAGATAAACTTCACATTGTGGGAATGTAGGAAACAATCTCTACAACATGAACTTGAAGAATGTTGAGATGGTGACACCGCACTAATTGAGATACTTGAGGTCATATTTATGCTCTCTTATGCATGACCACCTTAGGAATATGGGGGTACAAATTCTGCAGGAACAAACCAGAAGCATAGCATCTGAGAATGTGATGCCTCCTCCTCCAATGCATAGCTGGAATCAGGGAGGTCCCTAATCCCTTGTGCTATCAGATGAACTCCTTGATGAGGCCATGGAAGGAACCTTTGATGCTATATTGTCTTACTGTCTTCATGGCTGCTGCCACTGACATTAGCTCAAGATAATGACATCTAAACTAATACTTTGCATATTAAGGCTATGTGGAACAACAGTGATCACACATGCCATTATTTTTAGCAAGTAAATTAAGAAATAAGCTGCAATATTTTATTTAGTTCAGTTATAATGTTATTTTATGGGTTTGAGCTATCATAGTCAATCACCAACAGATAAGTTAATCAAAACCAGTGAAATATCCTTTGATAGTAGCCTCACACATGTTTGTGTAAAGAAGGATATCATGACATTAGAAGCTGCAATTTTACATAAAAAGAAGTGTTGTTGACAATCATCAGATTTCACAATACATGTTTTATATGTTGTTAATTAATTTGCATTGGCTTTCATCATTGATGGCTACTAAAAGCAATAAAAAATCACCAAGGTAGTTACTTAGATGTGGTTATTTATATGTCATAATGGTTTCTTTAGAACCTTAATCTAGATTTAGATATTGAATGAGTCTAGGCAGATAGAACTATAGAAAAATGAATCTAGCAAACTTCCACCTAAAGCCTAGGGCAATTTGTAAAACAGGTAACTTGACTATGAAATCAATAAACAAAGAAAATACAAGAATAAAAAAGGGGTTTTTGTCTTCTAGTAGAAACACATCTTTCCTATATACATATATATATATATATATATATATAGTATATATATATGTAATACATGGAAGTGCATATAAATATATTTATATATATAATATTGAAGCAGACTTTATTATTATTTATATTATTTGTGCAATTCTCATCAGTGACGTCAGCATCCCATCAACATCAGCTCATGTAAGACTCGTGCATTGCACGTGACAATGATAAAAAAGGTGTGGCCAATGGTTACTGTAAAATTGTATTTATAGGATACATAATTATATTTATATATGATAAATATAAATATATTGGATCCTCTTTTTCATGGGTTGCATTAATTCCCTATGTGATCTACATTTATAGTTTGAGATCTGCATAGCTTATTTGATTAGCACCACTAAAATTTATAGATGCTGGATATCGACTTTTTTTAAAGTTTCTTAGTCGCATACAGTTGTGGGATCCATATTTGTGCAGCAACAACATTTTGTTGTTTAGATCTTGTAGACACAAGACTGAATGAATGAGACAAGGACAGGGTGTGGATCATTCTATTCATGTCATAATTTAAGGCTCTGAGAACTGTTCTACCGCAGAGAAGGTTCAAGATTCAGTAACAAGGTAAAAGAAACAGAAAAAAAAATTAGAAATCATGAGAAGATTTAATTGTCAGTGGTTTACTGCTACCTTTTTTTCACCATCTTTTCAATCCAAAGAAATCCATTTTTTCATCAGAGGTTTCATCAATAACAATTGTGTTGCTCCTCAATTTTTAGACATGCATGTTCTGGATTTTTCATTTAATGTTTGTAGAATGTTGGATGTACCAACTCAAGGGATTTCTTCCTAGGAGAAATCACTGTTTGTCTATGAAGCAAATGAGTCCATAACATCATGTTACCCAATTCATAGATCTGTGTGACTCAATAAGATTTGCTGTAGAAAAGAACAAAATCCATGGAGCCATGAGGTTGAGTGTGGATCTTAAATCATCATCATCATCACTGTGACCACAGAAACTAAGGATTCATGTGACTACAGAACATGCCAATGTTCAGGCTTTTGGCCTTCAGCCAAAAAATTTCACATGGACTCATCCTCAACCCTGAATCATTATTTTGAGAGGCCAAATATAAATCCTCAACTCACATCAGACTAATGGATGAGGGAACATGGCATGCATCTATTTTTATTGAATACAACTGAAGGTTTAATATACAATAAGATCAATGATTGATGCTTCAAATGTAAACATACTCTAATGGAGCATCATTGAATCCTTTAAAAAATTACTACTTAGAAATAGCTAATCACCACAATTATGGCTTTGGATTACCTGTATTAGAACAAAGATCAAGTAACTCTGGTAAAAGGGTTCTTAAGCAACTATGAACTCATGCACCATAAAATTGATGAGGGAAGCAAAAATTAAATAGTAAACAGATGATTTACTGTTCTGCAGAGTCAAGGAATACAGAGATCATGTATATACCAATATACATTTAGGCTGAGACTCCTAAGAGAGCACTAATTGCTCTGGTTGCTTCTAGGTTCAGGCATGGGACCAAATTGATAAGGTGTTATATCCGAGAAGAGATCATAGGGATGGTGTTCTGAAGGTAAAAAGCAGCAGCTGCAGCCACTCCACTTCCCAGCTTCACTGGGTATCCTACATCTCTGAGTACCATTTCCACACCACTCAAACAACCAAGCAATTGCAACTGCAAAACTCAAAAGAGGATGGTCAGCAGAACACAGTAACGACTGGCTGCATCACCTACCTATAGAGCACAAACTTCTGGTATGAAACTGTTCTACCATGAAAGTGTATACAAGTTCACATGAAAGCAATACAACAGAGTAAGGAAAACTACAGTGGAAAACAATCCATGCAAGATCATTAAATGGTGGACTTTAGAGTACAATGCAATCTGTCCCAATAATAAGATTTTGTTTCCAGTAAAAGTACATGAATTTTTATCATAGCATTCTTTTAATCAACTAAATCCATCATATTTTCTACTAATAATAATTATTGGTTTGTTTTGGTGAATTCTTTTAGCAGAATCTTTTGTGTGAGTTTTCCTCTTTATCTTACTCTTCCCTTTCGAATCTTTCAATATTTAGTAATGGATCAATTACATAGGCTATTTTGCCTTCCCACTTTTTTTCCTCGGATACTTGACCTTGATTCCCTGCTCTGAATTACATAATCTTTGCAAGATGCTTGAACTAGTTATAATTGGACTAAACAATTACTTCATGCAAATTAGTGGTGTTGACCTGCAGCATGTGATAAAACAATATTTTTAGTTTTCATCACAGAATAATATATTTTAGTCTGGATTCAATTTGCCTTCAATACTAACTTTAGCATATTATTGACATCCCCTGATAAAATGAATAACATGCTACAATATTCAAACACCACAACCCAAATATTGAGCATCAGTGGACTAATCCTCATGCTTATGATGAAGTAGATAGTAACAGGATACACAATATAATGTTATTTAGATCACCTGTTTGCATACCAACTCTAACATAGTTTGCAAATTATTCACACTCACTCTCTTTAGTTGAACTTCAAAAATTCAGCAGCTATCTATCCAATCCTACCTGATATAATCAGCAATTCCAAACTAACAGCCATCATATGATACAATATAGTGTAGCACATTAATGATGGACCTTAAGGCATCATTAGTCCAACACAATTACATGGCTAAAGAAATTCTCAGCCCTTGATGCTATATGCTAAAGAAAGCTATTTTAGTTCACAACTTCCACGCAACATCTTGAATCCTAAATCATCCAAATAAACCATCAGTTTAGTGTGAAGATGGTCTCCTTTAGCATCTGAAACTAGTAGATGAATTTTCAAGTCCATAAAGTACAAGAATGATATCAAGTATCATGATGGCACCTAACCTTATCTTTTGATTGATCATAGCTCACTTCTAATTGACATATGAACTATTACAATGAATAACACTCGGTTTAGTTCACTTGAAGATAACTAACTCAAGATATCTTAATTAGAAATAAAGATGTAGGAGTAAGTTTGACACAAGCAGAGAAGCTAACCAATGATAAAGTCAATGACAGGTAAAACTGATCTGAAGCCTAGATCTCAAGTGTCAATTTAGGCCATAGCTCAATTAACTTAAATCACAGTGGAATAGTTAACAGCAATGCAAATGCAAGAGTCATCTAGGAAATTTAATGAAAAATGTACCTTTCAGAATCCAATATCAGAAAAATATATATAGTTTTATTGAATGTCTTACGAACATTTGTAGAGAAATGGAGATAAAATGCATACATGCCAAAACGATTATATTCATATTCGTAAATTGGTGACTGCAGAATATTTAGGGGAGGTGAAAATTGATGAACTTGTTGTTTCTTTAGCACATAACAATTGAAATATATATATATATATATATGTAAATTCTTCAACCATAAAATAATGAACTATGGAATTATGTAACTGCTAAAGTAAACTACGAATTCAGTACAAACCTAAAGATTGAATGGAACAAAATAAGGAAAATTCATTAATTTTCCTAGTTTGAGTCTAGATCTACCTCCAATAAATGTTAGAAAGAAAACAAATGCCTCATGTTTCATAAATTCAGACACACATACAAGATTCTAGTTAGAAGAGAAGCAATATTACTAAATAAAAAAGGGAAGAAAGGAAGCCATACATCATTAACGCTGCCAAGATGTCCTATCCTGAACACCTTTCCTGCCACTTTATTAAGACCAAGCCCTAAGCTCAGATTGTATCGTGGTCCACGCTCTTCACAACATCAGAACTGTTAATATGAGGTGGAACTATCACAGCAGTGACAGTTTCACTAAACCATTCCTCCTTCTGTGTACAGTTCTTCAAGCCCCAAGCCTCAACAGCAAGCCTGCATGTTCATCTTCTTTCAAAAGAATGAAAATTTGCAATTATAGTTTAAGAATGCAGCAACTACCAAGAGTTAAATTACTGAATTGAACAACTCTTTTGGTTTTCTAGTGTTTCTCACAAACACAAAGACAGAAGGTATTACAGTTGACAGCAAAAATCTTAAGGAATAATACATCAACTGCAACTATTTGTATACCTTGTTGCTTTTCCAAGTCGGCTGTGCCTTGCGATCACATTGTCGAGACCTTCCTCAAATAAAAGATCCAAAGCAGCTCTGAGCCCATACAGCAGTTGGATGGAAGGTGTGTAGGGCCAAAAGGTTCCCATTTTATAGAACTTCAAGTAGTCATTCCAGTCAAAGAAAACCCTTACTGATTTGGCTGACTTAGCAGCTTCAAGAGCTTTAGGACTAGCACATACAATTCCCATGCCAGTAGGCATTGAAAGAGCTTTTTGTGATCCTGTCAAAGCAACATCAACTCCCCATTCATCCATGCGGAAGTCAATAGCACATATAGATGAAACTCCATCCACAAGTAATAATGCAGGATGGTTGTGCTCATCTGCAAAGGCAAAGCTATAGCATCAGCATAATATAGTATAGACCATGAAAGAAAGGAACAATATGATCACAAATAAGACAAAATGATAAAACAAACATGTTAGAAGAATGTGAGAAAACTCCAACTTGTTGTGAGAAAAAGGTAGCATCGGAAAGATAGTACATCGGAAAGTATCTGTAATGAAAATCAATAATCAAAGAATTAATCTGACGAAAATTTTATACATACCGAGCAGTTTCCTCACAGTTGCCAGATTATTGGTGACTCCAGTTGCTGTCTCATTGTGAACAATACAAACAGCCTTGATCGAATGAGACCAATCAGCTGCTAGTTTAGACGCCAATGCATCAAGATCAGCACCTCGTCCCCACTCACTTTCTATTACATCGACATTGAATTTGAGGCGTTGTTGTTGATCAATCCAGAGAAGACTAAATTGACCAATGAGAAAAGACACAATCTTATCACCAGGTGATAGTGTATTTGTAAGTGCACTTTCCCAAGCCCCGGTACCTAGTCAAAGAACAGTTATCAGAAGAAGCTTTAGACAGTGAATTTCACCCCATATCAAAAAGAATACCAAAAAAATGAAACTGAAGTCAAAATTTATGGACAAAATAACTATGCTAGAGTTGAATACAAGTAGGATATAATCATGGTAATGATCTTTGAAGATAGTTTTGTCAACCTACAACAATTGGCTAATAGCACTTAACAAATAAAGCAACCATATATCATGTAGCAAATCTCATGAAACGTCTTTCTTATACATAGAACAGAGAAGAAAATTATACCTGTTGTTGGTATCAAGAAGGGGGTTCCACTTGTCGTCTTGAAGATCTTCTTAACATCCTCAACAAGTGTCCTTGTTAGTGCAGGCACAGCAGGGGAGCGATAATCCTCATTGTTCCTATTCATTGCCCTTATCACTGGCTCGGGGATATTGACAGGCCCTGGAACAAAGAGATGGTTCCTCCCAGGTCCATAGAAGAAGTCCATTTTTCCTTTTGGCAAAACTTCCTGACAAAGAAGATGGCCCTACTCAACAAAGCCCACCTAAAAGAGAAAATGAAGCATATTTAGCTCTTTCTCATTTTTTATGCTTCAGTTCACCAAGTGCAGTGTCTGTTCTAGTGATGCAAGAAAAGAAGAGCAAGCATCAAATTTTAATTATGCAAGGGCATCACAGAAGAATATAGGACAAAGATTATGCAGAACAAGTTAACAAAAAGAAGCTTCTTTCTCTTTTTCTTGAGCTTTTGATTCCATTAAGAGAGACAATGTTCTAGGGTATGTTCTCTTACCAATTTACTTACAGAAGTTGAGTCATAGTATCCACTGGAAAGAAACAAATGAACCAAGAATTTCTTTTAGAAAATTTTTCACTTGTGTAACTTTTTTCCTCTTCCATTAACTTTTTGATAAAATTAAGCATTTTTATAAGAACTGCAGTAGTTGCAAGTTATGAAATGAAGCTCAGGTATCTAGGACAATCAAGTCTTAATGAGAAATTCATCAATCAAGATGAAAAAGATTCCTCCAAGTATGCACCTAATGATAGACATGAAAAGATTTTCCTACTTCAATGATGAGCTTATCACATATAAAAGTTATATTAATGTCGATATGCTTGCTGTTTACTAGTCTATATATTTTTGCATGTGGACAACAGAACATATAACTAATAATTCCGAATGACATACGAGACAAAGGAATACATAACTTTGCAACAACTTCAATATCAGACTCCATGAAGCAACAAAGATTTTTTTTCTTGATAAAGAAATTTATTTTCACAATCTTAAATTCATCTCGTAATTCAATTTTTTATAAATATTAACTATTGTACTAAAATTTAGCTTTGATATTCACATCATGCACAAACAAGAGAAATATATACTGCAAACATCTATGACAGATTAAGAAATTAAGCTGGACTCAATCCACACTCATCAAGCCAAAACAGATAACTACAGCCCTTAGATTTGAGATTTAGAAATGATACTATCAGCTCCATCCAAGATAAGCTATCTTAGTATGAGAAGGTATAAAGTATGCAGCTGATATCATTGACTCTGTTTTGTCTACATAAATGAATCTATGCTATTATGATTCCATTAGGTTGTATTTCGAGTAAGAAATGATTGGAACCTCAACTCATCCAAATCAAGAATTTTGAACCAGATTAGCCTAGTAATAATCAGTCATCAACAGAAGGTTGAATTATAAGAAGAAAATGCCTCACTCGAGGCTGCTCTGCTGGATTTAATCATGATTGAAGGAATTAATATTAGGTCCAATCTCATCCAAACTTCAATTGCATCCATGTTTTCCAAGTTCTAACCTAAACCAGGCAAATGTTGAACTAGTGAGAATATACTTATTAGCCAAAGGCCAAAACACTGAAGTTATGTAGCCAATACTCAAGAAGTGAACAAGGAAAATGATTTACCCATGGTGAAAACCCTTCAACAGAAGTACTTACTATACAAGATTTGGCCGCAGTTAAATTCTTTGCGCATACAGCATCGGCTCTCACCAAGATGACATGAATTTGATATGATTAAGAGAACCAGTTTACCAGTTAAAACAACAACTTAATATGGTGAGATGCAGAAATGAAAAATTAAAGTTAAAACCAAACACAGACTTGTGGAGTTCCAAAAGAATTCCTCTTCTGTGTGTGTAACAGTGTGTGTGGTTCCCATAGAGAGAGAGTGTGTATGCGTACCCTTCTGTCCACCTCCCGGATTTGCAGGAGAAGGTGAGGCCAGAGGAAAAGCCTAGCCTTGTATATGAAGGGAGGGCACAGAATGGGGCGTGGTGCAACGCACGCGACCGAGCGGGGTGGCGTCACCTGGGTCCCAATCCGAGATCTCCCCGACGTGGCGGATAAGAGGCTTCCTGCGGCGGAGAAATCCTTAGAAGGATAAATACGTCTCTGGGTGAGTATTGAGCTGTGGTTAGGATCATCCGAAGGAGGGCAGCCACAGCTCGAGGATTCATCGGCCGGGGGGGGGATAATGGGCAGCCTGCGAGCCACTCACGCATCCCTGCGCCCGAGAGACCACCACGTCAAACCCCTCCAACAGGATAGATAGATAGAGAGAGAGGAAGCGTCCGGCTGCTGGTTTCGTACGTTGGATGCTTATCGTATCATGTCATCATTTCTTTTCGGGATAAACACCCGTTTATTGGCTAATCGATTGTTTAAAGAAGAGGATTAATATTAATCCATCAGATAAAAGAAATCAAGAACACCGTTTCTAGGCCGGACCAAATCACCCGAGAAAATATCCTGGTTGACGTGGCATCTCGGGCCCACGTTTATGGCCACGTCGACTCTGCGACCCGTGGTCAACGATATGAGTCGATCGGTGACGTGGTTGGCGACTTCCGTTCGATGATTTCTTACACTCCTTCCCTGAGAACGTCGTTACCTATGAGTCTACCGTTCTACTCCTCTGAGAGGCGACGAAGGGCCCCACCTTACGGTCACTGTGCCCGGTATGTAACGGACGTGTCCAAGGGTTTTCTCTTGTGAGCCATGCCCTCGTGTGATGTGGCTCTTCTTGGTCTCTGGGCTCGCGACCCGTCTCATTCCGAGTTGAGAGATGAGTCGGCGGCGGCGAGGGCTGCTGGTCCGCACCGTCCTTTTCCTCTTCGCCCTCAATGCCGCCTCCTTCGCCGTCTACTTCCTCCTCCACCCGCCTAACCGGAGCCCAACCGACGCTGACCCCTTCCTACCCCTCGAAACCCTAGCGATCCCCCACAAGAACGCCCGATCCACCCTCAAGTCATGGCCGTCGCTCCCCTCCTTCCTCCCTTGGAGGCCCTCCCCCGCCCCGCCCCTCCGATCCTGCGAGGCCTACTTCGGCCATGGCTTCTCCCGCACGGTCGACGTCCTCCGCTCCTCCCCCTCCGACGGCAATGGCAGGGGGTGGTTCCGGTGCCACTACAGTGAGACCCTAAGGAGCTCCGTCTGCGAGGGCGGTCGGATTCGAATGGATCCCGCGCGGATCCTAATGTCTGACGGTGGGGAGGGGTTGGAGGCCGTGATCGGGCGAGGAGAGGAGGAGGAGCTCCCCAGGTACCTGCCCGGGGCGTTCCAAATCGACAGCGAGGGTGGCGACGGCGGCGGGGATGGAAAGAGGGCCATAGACGAGGGGTTCCTGGAGAAGTACCTGCCTCATGGTGCGGTGCAGTACCACACGATGCGGGCGCTCATGGAGTCCATGCGGGTGGTCGGCCATGAACAATTGGATTGCACGCAGGTAAGATACTTGGGTTCATGTATCTGTTCTGAGATGGCCTATTCAAGGTTTGTAATTTCAATCCTACCGACCATTGGTCTGTACCGTATGTACCAAGGCATACCAACGGTATACTAGGGTGTACCATCTTGGGTTCATGTATCTGTTCTAAGATAACCTATTTAAAGTTTGTACTTTTGGTTCGTACCGATATATATGTATCCACACATACCAACGATATTCTTGGTATGCCCAAAAAAATAAAAAAAAATAACTCTAAAAACACCTGAAAAATAAAAAAAAATAGATTACAGTTTTTAAGTTAAAAATAAATATAAATTTAGTATAATTTTAGCGAAAATAATCTAAATTAGGATATAATAGTGACATTTTTTTGGGGCTTAGAGGAGTAGCTTATGATACGTTTTGAATCATCCTTCGTTAATATTGAATTATTTACAAAGAAATAATTTGAATTATTAGATGTAAGTGAAAATGAGTTTACGGGAGTTGAAGAGATTGAGAGAGTGATATGAGTTGAAAAAGGGTGGAGGAAAGGGTTTAAAAACCTTTTCCTATGGTTCAAATGGTTAATTTTGCTATTTGAAATAGAGCGATCTCAGTCCTGATCGGTAACGTTGATTTTGATTGCTATCGATCAATACAGACTCCGTGATCGCTCGATACGAGGTCAGGTTATGGTACCGCCCGATAGAGGGCGGTTTGCATATCGTCCCCTGTCGGACCGGTGCGTACATCAGCATATATCGAGCGGTATGGGTCAATACTGCAAACCTTGGACTTATTGTTCAGTTAAAGAAGAGTAATCGGAATGTTTAGCTTTTCCATAAATGTTCATAAATTATTGTGAAGATTGATATTAATACCTTACTGTAGATGAGGGCTTATCAATATAAGAGTAAGACTTACAGTGTCAACCTGCTGCTCTGACTCATCATTTCACATAATTCCTTGTTCCAGGCACTCTTTGTTTCCTGTTTTTGTTTTGGTTGTAAGACTAAGACTGTAGGCTTTTCAGATATAAAAATGCTACCAAAAACAAATGGTAGTGAGTATAACGAAATGGCTAATAATTGAAACCAGAACTTACCTGCCTAGATTGCCTCATATGACATGACTGTCCTCTATCACCCTAGTCTTTGCTGAGAACATTTACAAACTTGATGCTTCAGAATCTTATATTCCATGATTCTTAAAAGACACATCTTTTGAAGTAGGTCATCTCTGGCTTTGTTCAAACTGCATTGTTGAGAAATCAGAGAGAGCTTGGATGGGATTAGGACTCCAGTAATAATAGGCCTGCTTTGAGACTATTAATTAAGTATCCAGCCTGTTGATTAGAGTGGCTACATTAGACTTCAAATGTACTACATCTGTTCTGATTCAATAAATGCTTTATTTGATGGTCACTAAGATGACTGTTGAATTTAGTTTGGCCACCAATATGAGTAGTGTTTCAAGGGAAGGAATGGAGAATTTAGGAGGTAAGAATATGAAAAGTAGAACATGATTCAATGTGATATCAAACTGACGGTATATGATGCATGGTTGACTAGTAGTGTTAGTTTTGGGCTCAGGTTAGATAAAAGAGAATCTGATTAAAATCAGAAAAATTTATGATACATAGAGATTATACAAGTTTTGAATGCGAGGAAAGAGACAAAGAAAGATTAGGCCATCAAACAAATTTAAATAATTAACATTTATTACGAAAACGATAATTACAGATTTTGTTAATTGTTTGACTCAATTTTATAAACTTGGAGCTTTTAAACAAATTAAGACAAGAAGGAAGAACCTTCTTTTTTGGAAAAATCATTATTCCACAAAATCTTCTCTAAACAAACTTCTAGAACTCGTCAAATCCAAATCCTAATCACTTAAAAACTTTCCAGATTTAGCTATGCCTAGCATAGGTATTTATAATGCCAAGATGACTCAAGACTACAGCAACACCATAAAGTAGCAACTAAAAGTTACAATGAGAATACTTTCAAAAGAATATGAAAATATACTTGAAGTCAGATTGGACGATGCCAATCCTGAACTCGCCAAGTGAACTTGTTTACATCAAAATTATTTATTGTTGAGTTATCAGAGTTTGGTTTGACATGTCTGATTCAATTTTATGAAGCCAAAGTGTGAAATCAATCTTGCATCTGAAAAATTCTACTTTGCAACATTCCGAAGTCACTCTTAATGCAATTAGGGAAAATAAAGTAGCATACCTTATCTGTGAGCTCCTACTGTTGAGGAATAACTCTGCCATGTCATCTCATTCTTTGGAATGAGATCATAGAAAGCAGTACGATATTGTTTCCCAGTAAATGAATGCTTGTTTCGGGCAATCAAACCAATTGACAGCAACCGTATTCTCCACCAAAGTTTAGAAAATGGAAGTTTCATATGGTTCTTGTGCTTGAACAATTGTATTATGATTGTTGATGTATGAAAAATCATAGAGATCTCAGGAAGCGATGAATTTCATGCAATATTATTATACAAGGTGCACTAACATACACATTCATGCTACTGCATATTCAGGAAGTCATTTGGTTAAGTTACTATATCTTTGTTTAGCTACATCTTACTTCCTTAATTGATATAACTGTTACTTTTGTTTACAGTGGATTGAAGAACCAACAGTTCTAGTGACACGCTTTTGAGTATGCAAATCTTTTTCACACAGTTACCGACTGGTATAGTGCGTATGTCAGTTCTAGAGTCACTGGCTTGCCAAATCGTCCAAATCTGGTATTTGTCGATGGTCATTGCAAGGTGTGCACCTCATTATCACTTTCCTTATGTGGCAGTTCTTTGAGAATGACATTACTAGGAAAAAAGTAAATAATGGTAAAACTTGATATGTATATCTTTAGGTTTATATTCACTATATTGAGATATGTGAATATCTATATTTTACCTTGTATTCTGTTATGTGCGACAAATTCATACTTGCTATATTCTTTCTGTTGTGTATTTTAATATTATGTAAGTTATTCTGCCAAACTATTACATGTGCATTCTTTTATGTTTTTTTCCTTTTTCTATATTTTTCTTAAGCCTTTTCCTCGTTCATTCCTGTCTCTGATTCTCTTCTGCAAGTCTGGGGGGTCTAAATGTAACCTGACTGTTCATTCTTAAGTATACTAAATGGAACCTCCATGGACAATTTCGATACAGGGGCCGAGTTCCAATAACAATATAATTGGAGAGTCTGCACCACTCTGTTTCTTCTCGAGTTAAGAACCTGTCCAATGAATATACCAAAGTCAATTTCATCCTACCCTCCACAATAAAATTGTGGTTAGCTTCAAATAAACGCTGACTTGATTAAGAATGCGGTGGACCAAAATAATGGGAACAAAATGACGGGATCTGGATCTAGGTTCACTTCTAGTATACTTCTGGTCAGGGCCAGAAAGAGACGGAGGATGAGAGAATACCCATTTGGTAATTCATGCCATTGTTGATGTAATTCATGCCATTGTCGATGACCACTCCATAGAAGGCCACAGGTTCCTTCAACATCCAAAAGCACCTAAATGCCTGCAAAATGATTGTATGCTCGTCCAAGTCCCAAGCCCATATGCTGCCGAGGTAGTGAGAGAGGAACAGTCGCTATAAGGCAGAATCTGGTGGAAGTCCACTCTGGTGAGCAGACCCCTGGGTACAAATTGTAGGAATTGGAGTGAGTTTGGATTTTTTTTTTTTTTCCCCTTCTTGCTGTGGATCAACATTGTGTCTTTACATCACGAGCTCCTCATGCTTCTTATTCCGAGTCAAAAAGTGAAGTTCTTCCATCTTCTATTGATACTATTCTGTATCAGTTCGCAAACACAAACCAGAAGATACTCCATCAAGACCTAAAATATGTTTCTTTATGTGAAATTAATCATGGATAATTGTCTTCCAAATATACTAGTGGATCTCCAAATCTTAATTCCAAAGAGTGCAGGTAAACTAAAGAATTGCATGTGGATGATGTCTTTGTGCAAATTGTGATGTTTTTATTGCTCATAATGATAATGAATCATGTAACAAGGACATTCTCATTGGGATTTGTTTGTGCGAAAGCATTCTTATTCTCATATTTATGAGCAGGATGTTCTAGTTTATACTTGTGTATCCTTTATCCATGATTGTTAAAAAAAACTCAGCATGAGATTTTACGTTACCCGGTAGCTTCTCTACGATCAGTTTTGATTATTTTGCTCCCATGTGTTGTCTCGAGTATCTTACATTTCTGAATGATATTTGTTGCTTTCTTCTCAATAATTAATCAACCTTTTGCATTGGCGATTTTAACAGACTCCATTGGAAGAAACTTGGGAAGCACTTTTCTCTAGTGTTAGGTATGCTAAAACTTCTCAAGTCCAGTTTGTTTTAGACATGCAGTTTTTGCGCCTCTGGGCTATGAAACAGCTTTGTTTAAAGGGCTGACAGAACACATAAGCTGCCGTGGGACGTCTGCTAGTGATGTCCGTGAAGACCCTGATGTTCAAAAAACTGCCCGATTATCTGAATTCGGGGAGATGCTGATAGCAGCTTTCGGTATACTTGAGGAGAAAGATTTTCCGAGAAAGTCATCTGTGGGTCATAACGTGCTTTTGTGCGTCGTGAAGACTATCTGGCGCACCCACGTCATAGTGGAAAAGTCGAGTCCAGGCTAAGCAATGAGCAGGAGGTTTTTGACGCCCTTAATAAAGGCCTGGGCCGCCAACCAAGAGAGATGCAAAATAAATGTCGTGAATGGTCTCTTTGCGCATATGCACGTGAAAGAGCAACTGCAAGCTATTCGGGAAGCTTCGGTCGTTATTGGGGCGCACGGTGCTGGTCTAACTCACTTGGTTGTGGCCAGACAGAACACCAGAGTTCTTGAAATTATCAGCAGCATGTACAGGCGCCCACATTTCGCCTTGATCTCGGAATGGAAAGGACTGGAGTATCATGCCATCAACCTTGCAGGATCATATGCCAGGCCAGCCATGGTTATCGACGAGCTTAGCAGCATAATGAGTGGTCTTGGTTGCTGAAATCAAAGCTACCAGAGGCTTTATGTCAGCCTTCCCCCTCCCCCCTGCTTCAAGATGAAACAAACTGCTAGGTAACCTGCTGCACACTTGTTCCATTGGATCTCAACACCTGGTTTTCTCGAGTTGACTGATCCGAAGTTGCAGCCTGATTGCTTTCATTTCCGGTTCATGGTCTACTTCGCGTGGGCTCGACAATGTGATCGACTCTGAAGCCAGGTTGAGGTTAAAATATTGTAACAAACTCTTCGCCAATGATTTCATCGATTATTATGGATTATTATCAACCCGGCTTTGTTGATTTCACTTAGGCCGGGCAATTGCTGTTGAGAACTATCTGTCCTCCCAAGCACCCCCATCTACAGGCGATTTTGTAAAGTTGGGTTCTGACGACTAAATTACATTGATCGTTATCTGATTGCCGCAACCTGTCGATGCTTTGCATCCTATGATCCGCAGCTTTACATGCGTTTGACGGATGGCAAACTCCCAATTGTAAAGCTGGCTCGAACGGTTTATACAAATATCGGATGCCATGTATTCAATTGCCGACACAAGATGTGTCTATTTATCCTGCTCAAAATATCATAATAAAACATCATAATTGTAATAACGTACAATGAAAGGAAAACAACGCATTGCAAAAATAATTTTAATCTCTTGTTAATTGTCGTCCCATAGAAAGGGGAAAAAAAAAGAACAAAGGCAACCATGTTGCGGACATCACTGCAACGTATCCAATAATCATAGATTAACCAACGTATCCAACAAACGTAGGCAGCATCTCCCACCACCGAAAATTATTGAAGACAATCAACTGCCGCTTGTCGTAACCGGCAAGAACACCAGCACCAGGTATGGCACGGAGTATGTTCGCGCCGGCATCCTCCAACGGTGACTTCGTCCTCCTCCGAAATCTGGGAGCGGAGCTCTGGTACTTGACAGCTTCTCCGGAGGCCATCATGATTCTTCTCCTTACAGTGTCAACCGGAAAAGATGCAAGGCCAGCACCGTTCTTGATCAACCAACCCAAGGCGAAACTTGCAAAGAAACTACCCTGCGATCAGTTTTGATGTACAATTTGCTGCAAGCGGAAGCAAGTCGCCAAAGAGAATAACCTGTCACAAATACAAAAGGTCTCGATTCTTGATCGCATCTACATCTCATTTAAGAAACACAGCAAGTATGATCCCACCTCGTAGGTTCGAATTTGATCCCACTGGTAGCTATAAAATCAACATTCACTCAAGTTGACTGTGTTCAGAAACTCCAATATCGATCTAAAGTACAAGTACATCTAATCATTCACCAAAACTATAGAAGAATATGAAGTTATAGAATTGCACACAAAGCCAAAACTTACCTGTAGCTTTCCGGGAAGGACCACCGGTTCAAAGAGTCTCACATTCCAAAGTAAAGATCATGATAGAATTCGCGCACACAAAATAAATATTAAATCCTCTCTGGAGTCCAGGAATGCCATCAGACTGCAAGGTCTTCTGATAAAAATCAAGTACATCAAATTGCCTTTCCCCGCCCTTATTTGTTGCCTTTGCATCATTCGCCAAATGTGTCCGAGCATAATCTAAAGAGTACATGAAAAGCAAGGAACAAGCTCCAACAGCACCACCTGAGGCAAGATTTCCAGCAAACCATTTCCAGTATCCGTCTTTATCTTTCTTAAAGTTAAACATTCTCTTGCAATAATCCTTAAACACAAAGTTCAGAGCCCGGCAAGCAATATAAATTTCGGAAAGTAGAACCGAAGGACAAAACAAATAATAAGCAGACTGGTAAGGAAGTTATTTGTTATACTAAAAGGTGAAACAATCAACAATTTCTACATACTGCCATTTGTTTCATAGTATATAATGTGATTTCATATAATTTGAATTCTCTTTCTGACAAATTATAATAAAACATGCAAATTTTGGGTTAATTTATTGATTGGTGAATGGACAGTTCAACTGATTGATATTCCATTTCACACTGTAATAACTTCTCATGGTAGAAGAAAGGTCAAATCAATAGGTAAAAGTTGCGTCAGAGCCAAACCCAAGCACAGCATGTGGTTTCATAAGCAGACACTTCATTTCAGCAGTATTAAAGCTACTATGCTGACAAACATAATTATAGTTGGATGATAGTTGAGGTTGTTGCATTGAAAATACTGTTAAACGATGATGCAACATTGAAAATACTATCAAACGATGATGGCACATCCATGTTTGTAGGTAAATCTTTCGAGTACTAAGTAGATGTTATTTTACAGCTAGAAAATAGTAAAAAACAAAAGAAGATCAGGAAATCAAGCCAAGCCCTAACTGCTAACAGCCTTTTATGAAGAAATTTTAGGAATTAGATCATACGACACATAACATAACCACATACATTTACCTGAGTGGGAAAATAACAAATGGCATTAGCTGTGTTCCCTCTCCATAAAGACAAATCACCTTCATCTTTAATTGTTCAGGCAAAGGAGTCTGTAATTCCTTTGTAAGGTTCAAAGAGGCGACCAGCCTTGATTATCTCATCCTGATTCTGGATCAGCAATTCCACACGTTCCATGAGGAAATCAATAGCAAAGCTCGCAATGCCTTTTCTGCAGGAGCATGGACAAAAAAGGTCACGCAGATGTCACAATGGGAAGCTCATAATTACTGCACACCTGCATCGATGGCTTCTGAAACACCCCATTTGTGTAGTTTACTATTGTGCAGCCTCTCTCATACAAAGAGGGGATATACAAGTTGTAGTTCCGAGCTTGTAAATCTCGATAAATGGTAGACCTGAGGTGGAGTTGACAAGCAGCTTTCTGCATTGCAGTCGGGCAATCACCCTGATCCGCCATGCCATGCTGATAAAATGACCTACACGTCAACCATTACCAGGTTCTGTATGAAACTTTTAAGATTCAAGCAACGTATCACTACTATAATATCTTCAAATTCACTGTCATTTTCATTCGTCTTTCGTGGCATTCAACAATAAAGAAAGAATGAACTTCAAAAGTCACCGGACGAAGAAATTAGAACTAGAATTCAAAAATTATTTCATGATTACAGAATGCAAACCACAGATCAAGAGAAGTGCCATCACTACAGAAGTTACAAGATTCTAAGTGTTAGATTATGTGACCATAGAACTAGAATTCAAAAATTATTTCATGATTACAGAATGCAAACCACAGATCAAGAGAAGTGCCATCACTACAGAAGTTACAAGATTCAAGATCTAAAACGCCAACAAATCTAAGAAACCCAGGACCCCAAAAGCCACATGTAGAAGGAATTTGCTAGCAAGAACCATGAGACGACCTACAAACCTGGGAAAAAGAGATCTGATTACATATACGAAATCGAATATATAGAACAAGACGGCTCTAAAAGCATTGCAGACCTACCTGATCGAACAGTTTTCGGACAGGTAAACAACAATTATACCCACCTCATCCTTACCTAAGACAAAGATCCCTAACGCTATACGAATCGATCAAATATAAACACGAAAAAAAGGAAATGACAAGTTTTCCCCAACGGATTGCTCAATCAAAGATCATATTCATCCCTAGGAGAAAACATACATCTACCGAAACGGGAGCCACAGAAGTCGATCGATCCGCTCGGATATTGTGATCGGTATAGTTTTCTTACCATTATATTTCTACGTATCTACCATTATAAATCACATGAATTACAGTACAACATAAACGAAAACAATACGGAAAAAGAAGACAAGATTACTCGAAATCAATAAAGAATCCACATGGGATTAGGGTTTCACCCGTCCGAAGCGTCTCCCGCTTTCCCCTCTTTTCTCGGAGACGAGACAGAGAGGCGATAGGAAAAGAGCGATTCGGAGAGAGAACGCGCGCGGAGGCGATTCTTCTCGATTTGAAGTGCCGCACATACGCGCGTCTGCGGAGATCATTATATGCTTACCGTCAGATCTCATCAGAACACCGATAAGCGTCGGATCTTAAGTCCTCGTGACTTGTCGTTGGGTCAAGAACACCATGGAACACATTGCTCTACCGGTTCGCTTACCGTCTTTCTTACCTGCCTTGTGAGTTCATGACGCGTGGAATCATAGCGGGGCCCATTTCTATCTTCAAATAATGAGGCGGGTAGGCACGGTAATCAAACGTAAAAATAGTGCCTGCCGCCAGCATTCACTGATCCTGCGAAGCATCAAATGGGTCTCAATATAATTGACAAAGTTGTAAGTCAAAGACTTAAAATATTTTCTGAAGTTCTACTCAAGGGGAGAGTAACAATCAAATAAGGATGAAGTATACAAGCCACCTAAGTTTATAATTACACTTTCCCAAATCATTCTACGCCAGCATAGCCGACAGAGAGTTGATCGAATACTACATATTAAAGACAGTAGATTAGATCCATGACATTTCATTGAGCACAATATAAATTAAATACATCAAAAGAGGTTCTTTTAAGAAGACAATGAAACTAGTGCTGGCATGACGCAGCATTTTAGTGTTCATGTTCACTGATCTATATCAGGCTACTCCATCAGAAACTCTGTCACAAATCAGATGCTCTTCTTGATCAAATTATACGGTTTTCACATGGATTTATTTATGTATCTCGATCATGTTTTCTTTTTTGCATTGTGTAGATGAAGTTTTTCACTTTTTCTTCACAAATAATCTAAGAAAAAGTTGTGGCTTTTCCTCTCTCTCTCTCTCTATTTTCTTTCCAACCGCAGTTAAGAACTGCAATATAGTTCCGTACCTGCAGCAGCTGTGAGGCTTCGGACGATGCCAGAACGGATCGAAGAAGAGACGCGAGAGTAGAATCGTATATATATGCAATAATATGAGGCGAGGTTGGCAACCCGATTTAATTTGAAGAATTTAGATTTTGATAAGATGTATATTATATTAGAATCTAAGAATTAGATTTTTGTGATCTTATTTAATTTGCTAAGATATATTAAGAATATGATTGTGATTATGGTTATTGAATAATAGTAAGGAAATTTAATTAAGAATGATTCCTTAAAGAATATCTCTATATTAAAGGAAGAAAATACAACTTTGTTCTCAAAATATTTTATTCAAGACCTCTTGCTTTTATCTATAAATAGATAGGACCTCTAAAATTACAGATAAAAAATATATATTAAAGGATGAGAGAACATAAGAAGAAGAAACACATAAAAATACTTAAAATAGGAGAAGAAATAAGACCTTATGAGTTGAGAGATTATAATTTCTCTCTCAATCTCTCTATTATAGTTTCTCTCTCAATCTCCCTATTCATCAATCTAAATGATCCAATAAAATGATAGGAAGAGAGGAGAAGGTGAATCTATTTCTCCTTACATATTGATATTTCAGATCTAACGATGATATACTTATGGATCAGATAAAGTTTATTTTTCTAAATAGCAATGAAAATTTGAGTGGACATTATAAAGTTATTTTGTTTCCTATTTATCAATTCACAAATGTATGTACTATCATGTATGGTTGAATGTGAATGATTATCTACAAGACAAACTACATGATCGTCACATGGACTATAATTATAATTGAAGTAGGCACCAGTAATATTGTTTAGATCCATTAGTATTTGATTTCAGATTTTGACATTAATATTTTTTCACATTACAGATAGCATAATTATATATTTTATACTAACAATTGGTATCAAAATCATGATTTTTAAAATCAAATAAATTCGGATCTATTTATTAGCATCTTTCGTTTGTGAAAGGATTAATTTTTTGTTTACGATGTATGAAAGATTCATTGGATATTATTTGTATTTCAAGTTATTTGATTTTGACGTTTGATTGTCGAAGCAACGAGTAGTTGCGTAGTATTGACGTTTTCCCAACGAACTTGCTCATATTCATCCCTAGGTACGATCGATAGATCTGGCTGGCGATTACTCAAAGAATCGCAGAGTCGCAGATCGACCACACGGCGCAATGCACCGTCATGGGACAACAAACCGCGCCTTAACGGCACAGTCGCGCCATGCGTACGATCCGCGTCGCGGCGCACAAAGCCACGCTCAAAATGGCGCCACGCACGACCATAAGCCGCTGCGGCGCGCGGCGCCACAAGTCGTCACGCCAGCGGCGGTGGTGCGCTTCAAGCAGCAACCGCCTGACGAAATGCTCGCAGCGAGGGAATACAGAGACCACGCTTGCACAGCAAAGACCGCACAAGCGATGCCCACCCATGCGAAATCAGATGCTCTTCTTGATCAAGGCATGGACGCCACGCATTATGTACGCCCAGCATTTTCTCTGCAATGAATAGTGCAGCAGCTGTGGCAAAATGGCTGAAGAAGTAACGCATTGGAAGAAGGATAGATAATTTTAGCAAAATTACAATTTTACCAGTAGGGTAAGAAAATTTTTAATCAAAATTATAATTTTACCCATCTTATCTTATTAATATTTTTAGTATTTTGACAGTTCTATCCTTTTCAAATCTGGTTATTACAGTATATGTCCTATCAATATATTTACAGGTCTATCCTTATGAATTGAGAATTTCTGATTTATATCAATTATAAAATTGATCAATAAATTTTAATTGAATTTGATCATGATTATATTTTGATTAATTATTAATTTAATTTAATTTTAATCAAATCTAGAAAGGATTAAATTTTAATTAATTTTTTATTTTGATCGACTTATTTAATTAGACTAATATTTAACCCAATTTTAGGCTTGCCTAAATTAAATAAAATTAACTAATTTAATTTAATACTTTATTTAAATAAAAATAAAAATTATTATTTCTTTTATAGTTTTTCTCATATGATTTATTAATTACATGTGATAAATAAAATTTAATTATTATTTTTGGATATTTATTTAGTTACTCACATGTATATATTTGAAATTGTGAAACCATAATTATCTTTTACATAAAGACTTTTCATGATTTATGTGTTATCATGATTATAGTTATCATATAAGTTTTCTTTATACTGATCAATATATATGAATTATTGATTGTAAGTTGTAAATAAAATCTAATTATTATTCTTGGATATTTGTTTGATTATGTATATGTATATATTTGAAATTGTTAAATCATAGTTATCTTTCATATGAAGACTTTTCATGATTTGTGTTACCATGATTATAGTTATCATATAAGTTTTTTTTATGTTGATTAATATTCAATAATTATTATAGTTGTTATTCTATTATTAAATTGCTTTAGCATGAATCAAGATCAAAGAAATTTGATGAATATTATTTATAATTTATCTTCCTAAATTTTATCTGATCGATAGTTGCCAAAGTAGCTTGGGATGATAGATTTATAGGATATGAATTACAATAAAAGTCTTATCATTTATAAGATATTTTAGATTATATTTTATATTTTTGTATTGGTCTTGCAATCACCAAACAAACCTAGATCAATAATTTATAAAATACATTATGAAGTTGATCTTAAATGACATTAAAAAAATTTGGTGAATATTATTTGTAATTTATCTTCCTAAGTTTTATTTGACTAGTAACTACTAAAGTAGCCTTAGATGGTAGGCTTATAGGATATGAATTATAATAAAGCTTATCATTTATAGGATATTTTAAATTATATTTTATAATTTTGTATTGGTCCTACAGCCACCAAAGTGTCCTAGACCAATAATCTATAAAAATATATTATGAAATTAGTCCGAAATAATATTAAAGAAAAATAATATTCACAATGACACACATAATTAGGAGATTTAAATAATTCCAAAGGAGAATCTATTTTGAATAATTATGTAATGGAGTATGATGATACTATTTTAGATATCATTATAGTTTAACGTTATATACCCAAAAGTAATGACACTATTCCACAAGGATGGTATTAGTCATCTATAAATGATTATATGTGTGAACACTAGATATGTCGATATTGAAGATAAAATATTGATGATATCAATAGTTCAACATTCATTCTAAAACTCAAAGCATTAATGTTATATTATTACAGTGGTACTTCATTGTATTTTTATAAATATTCCTATATTTTCTAGAATATATTTTCTGAAATAAATGACTTGAGCATATGTAAATTATATTGAATGAGTGAGACCTTAATCAGATCATTTAAAGAGAATATAGACTTATTTACTGAAAGTTCTGTGGAATAAATAATCAAGACAACTAGTTAGGATGGTCTGAAAGACTCAATTTTATGATACGTAAACTTCGGTATAATTTACAACTAGCGCTTGAGAATATTTAAGGATCAATTTAAATTTTTTGATAAATCATTAACTTATATGAAAGAACTGACTAAAAATGATAATATTTGAGAAATTTAAGATTACCTCATCAATATAATTGATAAAATTATAAGTTCAAGACTTATAATATTTTGAATACTACTTAAGGAGTGAGTAACAATAAAATAAGGAAAAAGCATAAGCCATCTAAGTTTATAATTACTATATAAACTCATAAAAAAATTTCTTCATAATAAAATATTTCTTGTATAACTAAGAAAGTTATATGAAGAAGAACTATAAGATTTGATTTGAAATGAAAAGTTATAAATATAACTTTTATATAGTTCAAATCAAATATTATAGAAATTATTTTTCTAATATTAGGTGGATTAATTTTATGCTTCAATATATGTTACCAATAATAGAGATTTATTTTAATATTAAAAAATAAATAAATAACCAAAGGAGAATGAAATATTCATTATTATAGAGAATCATCTTAAAGTAAAAGTGATAGTAATTTGTATTTATCGCCTATGCTTATGAATGATTTATTTGATAAATTTTAAGGATCCATGCTATATTCTTATAATTCTGGGAATTTAGATTCTTTACCTAGGATTATTAGAATATTATTTCTCTTTTGGTTGTTATGAACTTAATATGATTCAATAAATATTAATTTTTGAATTCTGTATAAAAGTCTATACAGAATTAATATGAATCTTAAGTTTACAACGATCTTATAATTAAATATTAAAAATAAAATATGGTTTCATAAATTCCTTAAGATTATGTTTATATCTACGGGTCACTTTATATTTTCATCTCATTAAAGAGAGATATTTTATCACCATATAGATAACCTATTGAGATATGATTATATATATCTAATTCATGTAAAGTTTCAAGCTGTTGACACTCTTGAAGTGTGCATAAATGAGGTCAAAAGATAATTAGATAGAAAAGTCAAAATCATCATATCCGATAAGGGTGATGAATTTTATAGTATTTATGATGAATCCAATTATAATTCTAGTTCTTTTACTAGATTCTTGGAAAAGTTCAATATGATTTACCAGACGTGTCACAGTAGAATATGATTGTTGAAAGGTATAATCGTATGCTTATAAATATGATTAGGAGCATGATGGATTATTCTTTTGTACCCAATTCAATATGAGAAAAGGATTTGAGGACAACTATGTATATCTTAAATGAGGTTTCTAGTAAATAAATTGCATGACTTCTTTTAAGTTATGGAATGACAGAAAACCTAACTTAAGATATTTATATATTTGAGATTGTCCTATAGAAATAAGAATCCTCTACTCACATAAAAGAAAATTAAATTTAATAATTATTTTTGAATATTTTATTATTCATTCGGAAAAGTTTAAAAGGATACATATCTTATTGCTCTAATCATAGTATGAGGATAGTCAAATCTAGTAATATAAGATTTCTATAAAATAGCGAATTAATGGGAGTAAAAATCTCGAAATTTAATTTTGATATAGAGGAAATACATGTTGATATTCCTTTATTATTTGAGAGATTGTTATTACTCAAATTATTAAATAATTTAATAAAGATGAACAACAAAATAACATTATCAAACTCTCACATTATATTGATATCGCTATTAATTATCTTGTAGAACAACCACAATTGACAGTCTTGAGAATATCTCAATAGAAAAAGAATCTTGTCATTTATGATTATTACGTGGTACATCTATAAGAATTATATTTTGATGTAAGAATCAGAATGGATCCCTTATTGTTTTCACAAGTCATGAAAGGTAATATGATACAATATAAGAAGAGTTAAAATCAATAACCAGAATGGTGTTTGATGAATTCGTTAAATTGTCCAATAATTGTAAAAGAGTCTGTTATATAAATATGACTCAAATGATAATAATATAATGGTCAGACTTTTAGTTTTTAATATGGTTATAGATTTTATTCATAAAAAAATATATTGATCATAACAAGATATATAGTTTTTAAATGAACTCGTTAAGAATCGTCATGACATTAGTGACTCATTATGAGTTTGAGTTACATAATGATATGAAAATAAATTTTTGATTAAGGATCTAACTTTATATGTGTTACTCTGAATGACTCATAAAGAAAATGAAAGAAATATAAATTTTGGTATACAAATTCAAGAATCTATTTATGATCTTAAATAAGCTTCTAAACAATGATATATAAAGTTTTTTGATATCATTGATTCTTTCATATGTAAGAAAATTACTGTTCATCAGTATTCATATCTAAAGATCAATAGGAGCAAGTTTATTATATTGATCATATATATGGATAATATTTTGTATTGCCGATCTTGATTTATTATACTAAACCAAGAAATTATCAGAGTATTTTAAGATAGTTAATATGAATGAGACATCTTATATTATTAGTATTGGGATACTTAGGGATATATCTCAATGATTATTAAGACTGTCTCAGAAATGATATGTTAATCGAGTCTTGAGATAATTTAATATATAACTTTGTTCAACAAATCATACAAGTAGAATTGTAGTTAAAAGTGAATGCTTTAAAATGACTTAAAAAGAATCAAATAAAGAAAATATTCTTTATATATGCGCAGATAAAAGTTTATGCTCAAACTTATGTCAGAACAGATTTCAGTTTTTGTAGTTAAAATATTATGTAGATATTGGAGTTACTCAGAAGCAAAATATTAAAGGACTGTAAAGAAAAGTAATAAGATATCTGAAAGGGACGAAGGATTATATGCTCATATGTATGAAATTATATTAGTTTGAAATGATGGTATTTTTCAAATGTTGATTCTATAAATTACCTCAATAACAGAAAGTCCACCTTACGATTAATATCTATATCAATTAGAGGGACAATTTATTATTAATAATAATAATAAATTTTGATTTTGTGGTATGCTTTGAGGCCACTGATCAAACTTTACAACTGCAAAATTTTATCTCAATTGCTAAATCACTGAAGATATTTTATGGCATCGTAGTAGTTTCCTTCTCTAAGAATGACAAGTACTATTGCATCTCTATGCATTATAGTAGAAAGTGTCACGCCCCTTGAATCATCACATTCAGGAGGTGTGATCCTGTCTTAAATCCATAATAATATAATTCATCAACAATTCAATCCAGGATCCATTCTAACAATTTGAGATACTAAGAACCATTCAAATTAATATTCATAATTCATCAACCTGTACATTTCATAAAATCATACTCCACTTCCCTCAGATATTCATAAAATTCAAAGGCCAACTCAACTAAACATCAACCACAACACAAATCCATAATCATAGAAATATATACAATCACAAAAATAATATTTACTGCAAGTTCATATCCTTATGCAATTTAAACTTATCATTCCATCAACATAAGCGGTCATTTAAACTTTTACAACACATAAGTATCAACATATCCTTAACATTTCAACAGAAGTAAAGTATACTATACAACAAAAACCTATCAACCAACAAAGATTAGCCCAAAAATTCTTCTAGTCTTTCTTTGCTTCAACCCAATTCTAGCTTTTACGTGCATGACAAGCTAACCTGAAAAATTTATATATAGCAACGGGGTGAGCATAAAGAGCTCAGCAAGCGACTAATATATCCATAGTGATAGGAGAAGCTCAAGCAGACTTGGTATCAAAATACAAAAGCGTAGATACAAGTGTTCAATGAAAAGCATCTCATTTGTTATCAAAACACAAAGAGTTACCTCATTCAAAATCGGCATTGTACATAACAATAGGAGAAAGGAAATTGAAGTATTTCATTAGCAAAAGAAGCATTTATGTGCATATCAAAGGTGTAAGAGTGTTTGGGGAGCATAACAATGATATACGAAACACTTCAAAGTATAACAAGTGAACCGAATAACAAACATAAGCTTGTATGTCATTTTTGATGTAGCATGCATTCCATTTTTATCCAAAACATAAATATAATCTCATAAGCAAAGCTTTGGATATCATATCAAAAAAACATAGAGTGTGCTTTGGGACTACATTCATAACATGATTCATCCATTTCTGGATGACCACCAAACATTAGTCTCCCACGTCTGGGAGCTTCATCCACCCACGTCTGAGTGAAGTCAATGGGGCCGACAGAGCAATTGCGGGCTCTAAGCATAACTCCCTTTACCATTTCTGGCAAAGGTTCACATTATCCCATAAGACACCAGAGTACAAAAGGGTAGTATGAACAATAACATTGGCATATATCAGAAGCACATGCGGAACAACGAAAATATGCGTGTGCCTTTATGAAACAAGATAATGCAAACATGAACATTACATAATAGATTTCAAGTATATAAATAATTTTAGGATGAACAATACAAGAATTTTCAAAGGACCATTATAAAGCTCAATTGAAGAAGAATTTAGCAGAAGTTAGATTTCCAATAGGATGAAACTTGAATAGGCAAAACTCAACTAAATTTCAGGTCTGACGGAAATTGAGTGGTACATTTCCTGAATTGTTTGAGTGACTAAATATGCTCCAATTCACTCATAATATGTGTCATTAGAAAGCTGTATCAAACTATTTTCAGATGAACTTAGATTTGTAAAATTTTTGAGTTTCTAACATGAAGTTACAATAAATAAAGTAAAGAAAGATCAGAATTGATCATCTCTATTTTACAGAATTGGTAGAATGAATTTAAATTGATGTTTCAGAGGGCAAACATACTTCAAAATTTCCAAATTATATGTAAAAAGAAAGATACACGAATCTAATTTCCAAAAAATTAAATTTTGTATAATTCAGAATTTTCATCAGAGAGTTATGAGTCATTTAGTAACATAAGGTTAGGAGCTGTAGTATCTGTTTTACCGAATATATGAGGTCTTTTCATTCATATATTTGGATAGATAAATTTACTCCAAATCTTTAAATTTTTATGTCAAATGAATGCTCTATAAGTCTTCTTTCGTATGAAAAAGGTTTCTCCTCAATCAGAATTTGGTACAAAAAGTTATATCCACATGAGTTTTGAAAGGTCAAAAAATTCAAAAATTTTCAGATTCAACATTTGATGTATAAATGGCATAGATATCTTCAATGAAGCTACAATCTTCCAATTTTTCTCAGAATCAAGATGAAACAAGGATCAAAATTTATCTCTAGGATGGGGTTAGAACACTTGCCTTACAAGAGTTTGATTCCCAACTATCGACAGCTGATGCAAAATCTTGAGCTAAGATAAAAGTTCTTCTCCTTCAATTCCTTCTCCTTCTCCTCTACGTTGGCAGCAAACTTCTCATGTTAAGTTTTCCTTAACTCCATATCTATTTACTTAAGTTTTAGCTAATGCAAGGATAGGTGGCAAGCATGCATGAGGAAAACATGTGTCATCCACCTAATTAACACAAGTGGCTCATTCTTATATTAGCTAATGCCACTTGTCCTCTCTTTTTCTTTCTTTTTTTCTTTTAAAAAAAACTGAATACCAATCTTTTATAAATCCTATATAATTATTAATATTCACATTTTGGTCCCTAACATAAAACTTTCAATATAAAAATATTTAGTACTAAAGGATTATTAAAAGAAACCCTTATATTTACAAATAAGTCCTTTTAAATTTTTCAAAAATGAGGGATGTTACACTCTCTCCTTCTTAAAAGAAAATTTAGTCCTCTAAATTAGTCATACCTCTTTCGACGAAAAGATGAGGATAAGCTTTCTTCATTTCTTCCTCTAGCTCCTAGGTCGTTTCATTTGTAGAATGATGCTTCCAAATTACTTTAACCAAAGTAATGATTCTATTTCTTAAGATCTTCTCTTTCTTATCAATAATCCAAATGGGCTCTTCCTTGTAAAACAAGTCTTTCTCAATCACAATCGGCTCATACTCAATGACATGAGAGAGATCAGGTATATACTTTTTGAGTATTGAAACATAAAATATATCATGGATATGACACAATGATGGTGGCAAGGCAATCTTATAAGCGACAGAGCCAATTCTTTCAAGGATTTCAAAGGGTCCAATAAACCTTGGGTTTAACTTTCCTTTCTTTCCAAATCTTACAATGCCTCTAGAAGGAGAGACCTTTAGGAATACAAAATCTCCTACTTGGAACTCGATATTTCATCTTCTGTTGTCAGCATAGCTCTTTTGCCGACTCTGAGCAGTCTTTAGCCTCTTTCTGATAACTTGAATCTTTTCAGTAGTCTCTTATACTTTATCTGGTGCTAACAACTTTTTATCGTCAACTTTCTCCCAACATATAGGCGTTCTATACTTTCGCCCATATAATGCTTCATAAGGAGCCATCTGAATGCTCGAATGATAACTATTATTGTAAGTGAACTCAATAAGAGAAATATCTTTATCCCATTCACCTCTCCAATCCATAACATAGGCTATAAGCAAATCTTCAAGTACTTGAATAGTTCTTTCAGATTGACCATTAGTCTGAGGGTGATAGGCAGTGCTAAACTTTACTTTGGTGCCCATAGAATCTTGTAATCTCCTTCATAATCTAGAAAGAAATCTGGAGTCTCTGTCCGAGATGATCTCCTTTGGGACACCATGAAGTTTTACTATTTCATCAACATACAAATCTACAAGCCTATCAAGGGAATAAGTTATATTGATTGGTAAGAAATATGCAGATTTGGTCAACCTATCAATAATGACCCAAATAGCATCATGTTTTCTAGAGGTTCTGGGTAGTCCTGAAACAAAGTCCATAGTAATACATTCTCATTTCCATTCAGGAATATCTAAGGGTTATAACAAACCTCCAGGTCTCTGGTGTTCTGCTTTGATTTGTTGACATGTCAAACACCTTAAAACATATATTGCAATCTCCTTCTTCATGTCTTTCCACCAATAATGACTTTGGAGATCTCTATACATTTTAGTGCTACCAGAATACATGGTGTACTTTGAATTGTGACCTTCCTTCAAGATTTGATCCTTAAAATCTGGGTCATTTGGAATACATATTCTATTCCTAAATCTCAATAGGCCATCATCTAAAATTTGAAACTTCAAATTCAATCCCTTTTCAACTTCATTCCTCAAGTATATTAAATGTGGATCTCGTAGTTGTCCTTCTTTAATTTGTTAAATGAGATCAGTTTGCATTTGGATAGAGGCCATCAACATTATTGAGTCTTGCCCTTTCCCCATTACATTCGAATCATAATTTCTTTCTAATAGCTTCCATTGTTTCACAACTAGACTAGCCATAAAACTTGTAGATTTTCTACTAAGTGCATCAGCTACAACATTTGCTTTACATGGGTGATAACGGATGGTACAATCATAATCCTTTAGAAGTTCTATCCATCTTCACTGCCTCATATTTAACTCTTTCTGTGTAAAAATATACTTTAAACTCTTGTGATCAGTAAAGATATCAAATGTCCGCCCATACAAGTAATGTCTCCAAATCTTTAGAGCAAAGATGATTGCTGCCAATTCTAAATCATGAGTTGGATAATTCAATTCATAGCTCTTCAGCTGCCTGAAAGCATAAGCAATTACTTTCCCTTCTTGCATTAAAATACATCCAAGACCCTTTCTTGAAGCATCAGTATAAATTACAAATCCTTTGTTATCACTCGAAATAGTGAGAATAGGGGCACTAGTCAATCTTCTTTTTAATTCTTGGAAATATTGCTCACAATCACCACTCCATTCAAATTTCACATTCTTTTGAGTCAATTTGGTGAGGGGATGAGCAATTTGAGAAAATCCCTTCACAAATCTCTTGTAATAACCTGCCATGCCCAAGAAACTTTTAACTTCTGTTATATTTGTTGGTACTTCCCAATTAACTACTGCTTTCACCTTCTTTGGATCAACAGATATGCCCTTTCCTGAAATCACGTGGCCTAAGAAAGCAATTTCCTTCAATCAAAATTCACATTTGTTGAACTTTACATATAGCTTCTTTTCTCTTAGTATGGATAATACATTTCTCAAGTGTTTCTCGTGCTCCTGATTACTCCTTGAATATACTAATATGTCATCAATGAATACAATTACATAATTATCTAAGAGTGGCTGAAATATTCTCGCTCATCAGCCCATAAAAGTCTGCAGGAGCATTAGTCAAGCCAAAAGGCATTACTAAAAATTCATAGTGACCATATCGAGTTCTAAAGGTTGTTTTTGGAATATCCTCCTTCTTGACCTTCAACTGATAGTAACCTGATCTTAGATCAATCTTGGAGAATACTTGTGCACCTCTGCAATTGATCAAACAAATCATCAATCCTGGGTAGGGGATACTTATTTTTGATGGTCACCTGATTCAACTGTCTATAATCAATACAAAGCCTCGACGTCCCATCCTTTTTCTTAACTAATAGCACTGGAGCACCCCACGGTGAGATACTCCATCGAATGAAACCCTTATCTAATAACTCTTGTATTTGCTTCTTCAATTCCTCGAGCTCGAGTGGTGCCATTCTATAGGGAGGTTTAGATATTGGGGTCGTCCCAGGGACTAAATCAATAACAAATTCACCTTCCCTGTCTGGAGGTAGTCCAAGCAAATCCTCCGGGAATACATCAGGGAACTCTTTAACCACGAAAATTTCATTTAGGTGAGTTTCTTATTCTGAATACTCCTTTACATATATAACATAACAAAAATATCCTTTCTGCATAAGGCGTTGAATTTGAAGTGCCAATATTAAGCAAGGAGGCAAATCATGCCTAATACCCTCAAAGTAGAAGATAGGCTGATTTGGTATGCAGAAAGTAATTATTTTTATATAGCAATCAATACTAGCATGATAGGAAGATAACCAATCCATGCCAGTATAATATCAAAACCTTGGATTTCTAGGAGTATCAAATCAGTAAGGAATTTATGTTCTCCAATAGAAATCAAACATGATGGATAAACCAAATTTATAGTCAAGGAATCCCCAACAGCAGTAGTTACATGTAGCAAATAATCCAGTGATTTAGGTTAAATGCCCAAGTGACAAGCAAAATAGTGTGAAACAAAAGATAAATTGGAACTATGATCAAACAAAACTTTTGCATTTCTATTAAAAACATGCAGAATACCTTCAACCACTGATTTAGAGGCTCTAGAATCTTGTTCTATTATAGCATAGACTCTAGCATGGGCTGTTGGCTTAGGGGGCTATGGCTCTTTCTTCTTGTTTAGTGGGCAGTCTCTTACTTTATGATCCAATTTTCCATAGGTAAAACAGGCTCCAGTCACCCGAAAACACTCACTGGCTTCATGATTACGTCCACATTTTGCACACGATAGAGTTCTTTGTGATAGATTGCCTTTACCCTCTTGTTACTTCTTTCTACTTCATTTCCTCTCTTACTTCTACCAACAAACTTATCCTTGCTGTACTTGTCCCTAATTTCTTGGATCTCCTCCAAGTCTTTTTCAAGTATGAAGCTCTTTCTACTACGTCAGTGTATACCTGGAGTTTTAAAGCTGATATCTGGCTTCTTATTGTTGGCCTTAGTCCCCTTTCAAACATTCTTGCTTTCCTAGATTCATCGGCAATCATATGCGTGGTAAATCTAGAGAGCTCAGTGAATTTAGACTCATATTTGGCTACCGTCAAATTTCCTTAGATGAGATTCAGGAACTCCAATTCTTTCTGCTCTCTAATACAATCTGGAAAATATTTTTCATTGAACTTTTTTGTAAATACCTTCTAAGTGATTGGCTCCTGTCGAGCTTCAGAAATCCTCTTCATGGTTCGCCACCAGTGCTCAGCCTCACCTTCTAGCATGAAGGAAGCAAGAGAAACCTTCTTATCATTAGGGTAACTTAAAACATTAAATATTTTTTCTATCTGCATCATCCATTGTTCTGCTACCATTGGATCAGGCTCACCACTAAAACTAGGAGGACTAAGCTTCTTAAATTGTTCGATTCCCAACCCAGTCTGGTTTGAAGTCCTCGCTTCATCATTTCTTCCTTATCGGACTTGTTGTTGCATCACTTGTGTCATAGCCTCCAGAGTTTTCATAATTCCACTCAATTGATCGGAAGTAGATGCAACAAGGGAAAGAGATGACCTTATCATCCTTGCTTCCTAAACACAACAAAAGAAAGCTTTTGATTAGTCTCCAAATAGAAATCACTAGACCTCAAAATTTATTATGCATCTAGCATATCAAATTTCTTAGAAATCCTCAAATCATGCTTTGATACCAAACTGTCACGCCCCCTGAATCATCACATTCAGGAGGTGTGATCCTGTCTTAAATCCATAATAATATAATTCATCAACAATTCAATCCAGGATCCATTCTAACAATTTAAGGATACTAAGAACCATTCAAATCAATATTCACAATTCATCAACCTGTACATTTCATAAAATCATACTCCACTTCCCTCAGAGATTCATAAAATCCAAAGGCCAACTCAACTAAACATCAACCACAACACAAATCCATAATCGTAGAAATATATACAATCACAAAAATAATATTTACCACAAGTTCATATCCTTATGCAATTTAAACTTATCATTCCATCAACATAAGCGGTCATTTAAACTTTTACAACACATAAGTATCAACATATCCTTAACATTTCAACAGAAGTAAAGTATACTATATAACAAAAACCTATCAACCAACAAAGATTAGCCCAAAAATTCTTCTAGCCTTTCTTTGTTTCAACCCAATTCTAGCTTTTCCGTGCGTGACAAGCTAACCTGAAAAATTTATATATAGCAACGGGGTGAGCATAAAGAGCTCAACAAGCGACTAACATATCCATGGTAATAGGAGAAGCTCAATCAGGCTTGGTATCAAAATACAAAAGCGTAGATACAAGTGTTCAATGAAAAGCATCTCATTTGTTATCAAAACACAAAGGGTTACCTCATTCAAAATCGGCATTGTACATAACAATAGGAGAAAGGAAATTGAAGTATTTCATTAGCAAAAGAAGCATTTAGGTGCATATCAAAGGTGTAAGAGTATTTGGGGAGCATAACAATGACATACGAAACACTTCAAAGTATAACAAGTAAACCGAATAACAAACACAAGCTTGTATGTCATTTTTGATATAGCATGCATTCCATTTTTATCCAAAGCATAAAAAAACTGAATACCAATCTTTCATAAATCCTATATAATTATTAATATTCATATTTTGGTCCCTAACACAAAACTTTCAATATAAAAATATTTAGTGTTAAAGGATTATTAAAAGAAATCCTTATATTTACAAATAAGTCCTTTTAAATTTTTCAAAAATGAGGGATGTTACATAAAGTAATTGATGGTTAGAGAAGACGAGTCTAGAAACATCTAATGTCAATTAATTACTTGAGTTCCACTGTATTGATTGCTGATCCATTTACTTAGGACTTACAGCCTAAAGTGTTTTGAAAGAACATGTTCTTATGATTGGGTTTGTGAGCAACCTATAAAGGATATGGTGATACATATTTGAGTGGACACTATAATTGATATTTTTACTTACGTACTTAAAGTTATTTATTTCTACTATCCTGTTCATAGTTATGTGTGTACTTATTATGGTTAAATGTGATGACAAGATTATCTTGATAAGACAAATTACAAGGGTCATTTTGTACTATATTAGGAAAGGCTAACAGTATTGTGATACATAGAAGGAAGTGTAACATTAATGACATACAATCATTATGACTCGCATTACTAGTTAGACTTAATATAGTATTATTATATCCATTAGACTTATTAGCTTATTTTTAAATTTTGCACGTGTGTAAATAGTTTTTAAAATTTTAGAATTAAATTATGTAAAATTATTTTTAAATAAAGCTTGTTTATTTATTTTGATTTTGAATATCTTTTGTATCTTACTAATTGATGGGTCAAGTAAGAAAATGTTAGATTTTGTGGTTCTGTTTAATTAGATAAGATATATTAAGGATATGATTAGATTCTGATTATAGTTACTAGCTAATAGAAAGAAAATCCAATTAAATTAGGATTCTTTAGGAGATATCCTTGATGGGAGAAAATCTCATAATATCTTATCCTAGACACTTTGCTCTCACCTATAAATAGACAGGACCTTTAGAGATGTAGATGATGAGAGAACGTAAGAAGAGGAACACAAAAATATGAGAAGAAGAAATAAGAGAGTTGAGAGATTATAGTTTCTCTCTCAATCTCTCTATTACAATTTCTTTCTCAATCTCCCTATCCATAAATCTAAGTGGTCTTATAAAAGGATAGGAAGAGAAGAGAATGTGAGTCTAGTTCTCCTTGCAGATTGATATTTCAGATCTAACGATGATATACTTGTGGATCAGATAAAATTTATTTTTCTGAACAACAACGAAGGATATACATCGTAATATTATTTAGATCCATTGCTATTTGATTTCAGATTTTAATATTAAAATTTTTTCGCATTACAGATAATATGATTATAGATTTTATACTAACACGAAGGCCAATGCAGATGGTAAGACCAACGAAGAGGGCGATGGATTAGCGGAGGAACGTCGAGGAGAAGGTGGCGGATGTGGCCGGGCGACAGAGGAAAGGCGGGTAGTCCCTGGTGAGGAAGCAGGGGATTTGGACGGCGACGAAGAGCTCGGAGTGGAGAGATGGGCCGGTGGTAGCGTTCTATGGAGGGATGGGCCGGTGGCAGCGTTCTATGTTGCGAATTGGGTGTCACTGGTTTTGCTTCTTCCACGGACGAGAGGCGAACGCAACGGAAGACCGGAGGAACGCAAACGTTGTAAATACCTTTTTAATCTGAGCCGTTCACTTGATTTGATCCATGTACGGACGTTTGAGATCAAATGAAGAGTCGGATGGACGGTTGTGGACTAATGTCAGCAATTTGACATTTCATGATATAATTACTCGTAATTTTCGTCTAATTAATTAATTACTCGCAATTTTCTTCACCTCTATCGGATAAGGTGGCTTGCGATACTCTCAGTCTCAGCCACTCAGTGCCGTAATGGTGGATCACCAGGGGAAATCAGTAGAGGGTGAAGCCGTCGTCGTAGGAGACATGCCGCCCCCGTCGACACGGCGGCGCGTTCTCGTCGTACTCGGCGCAGCAGCTCCATCTCTTCTTCCAGTTGCCGCTCCCCGTGTTCGGCCTGTTCTCCTTCGCGTTCCACCTGTAGACGATCACGCCGCTTCTGTCGCTCCACTCCCCGTCGATCCCCTGATGCGGCGGCGCCAACGAGAACAGTCCTTTCTCCCCTGCACCCCACGAGCACCGACGTCAAACCTCTGCAACGAAATAGCACAGATCTGACGCATGTACCTGTCGTGTGGCCATGGAAGGAGCAAGCTGTGGGGGAGTTGTCACTGTCTTGGTAAAGCTCTCCGCATCTGAGGCATCTCTTCCTCGATGGCGCTTCCTGTTGCGTCGAAAGGCGAGGAGAAGGCGCTGATCTGATTGATTTCCTGTAAGGTTTTGTGGACAAGAAGTGGATTCGAGGAAGGCCGCAGTATGGTGAAGCCATGGGAGATGCTTGCTCTTTGGGTAGAGAGATGGGAAGGCTATCTACGGGAGAGGTGACGTTGAGGAAAACGAATCATAATCTTGGGGCCTCGTCAACGACGGTCAACGAGATTGACCATGACCGATTCCCATGCACATCAACAGCACGTAAAGCGCGCCTTCACATGGCGCAGAGACCATGAAACCTCTAACCGCCCCGACAAACCATGCGGACCACCGAAACGCCCTATAAATCGCCCCCTCCCCATCCGCCATTCCTCCTCAGGCCAGCCAAGAAGAAGGAGAACCCCAACCCACCACAAAGAATAAGTCTCTCCCTCTCAGCTCTTCCGCCGGTAGCAATGGAGATGACAAATATCGCCTGCATTGTCCTCGTCGCCGCTGCATCGGCCGCCACAGCCCTGGCGGCTGAGGCCCCGGCTCCTGGCCCCGCCAGCGCGTCCTTCGTGATCACCCCCTCCATGGGAGCCGCCGTCGGTGCCGCCGCCCTCTCCTTCTTTGCCTTCTACTTGCAGTAGCCTCGTGAAGAGAGAGAAAGATCGAGAGAAGCGTTTCTTGATTCCTTGTTTCCTTGTTTAATTCTCTCTACATTGGTTTGATACAAACGAATGACCGGATGTTATTGATTACAATGCAATATTAAGTTCATTATCCCATTTGTTTGGAAGATAAAAATGCCAAATTGAGTTGTACTTTCTCCAATCTGCCTGGGCTTATTCTCGATCGCGTATGCATAAAATTCCATATTTGAGGATCTCAACTTACCTATGTTCTATGTTTGAAGGCATATATATACGTATGCATTATGACATATGGTTGATTGAAGTCACATGCGTATGAATGGAGTCAAAGAAAATACACCATATTATAGAAGATTGGCTGCTGGATACTCATCTGAAACATCTTTATGGCACAAACAGTACAAGATTAGGACTTGTCGTGAGTTGGTGTGTCACTGTACTCGAACGGATGAGATGAACTGCTGCATCATGTTTGGTCATCAGGATAAAGGAGGTTGATTGGACCTTGAAATGAAATCCTACAGGAGATTGTGCATGCTTTTGTTTTATTGTTTTGATGCAGGAAACAGTGTCAACATTAACTATCTTTTTGACAATGATTTATTTAGAAACAGGTGATGGTAAATTCTTGTTTCGGCTCATGGAACTGTGTTTTTGCATCGACAACAACATACAAGTCTTTGTTTGTGTTACTTGTTTCTATTCGAATTTAATCCTTTTTTTTTTCTTCAATTCATTCTATAAGGAAGAATGCTGAAACATATTATATATCCTCCAAAAGTCTTAAACCATAATTGTATAGATTTTATTTGGGGTGTATATCCAAATAGTGAATCTATATTTTTTATATTAATTTAAGGTTATTTATATTCAAATTCAACATATTTTCAGCATGGTTTCTAAAACGAGTCTAATGATATAAATATTGTTTGTATTGCCTTAAATTTTAACAATAAAGAGACAACAATATCCAAAAAATAAATATATAGTCTGTCATTTATTTTTTTTTTATAAATTTAGTGATATATATATATTCAAATTTTATATATTTTCAGCAAGATTCTCAAGTCAAATATTATAATATTCACTTATAAGTGTCACAAGACAGATATTATTTGTTTTACCTCATAGAATTTAAATATATCAAAACCACTCTATATGTACCCTTGAAAAGAGCAATAATGAATCTTAGATGGACATCTAATACATTTCAACAATGCAAATTATATACTAATCATAGTGGCATGTTTAGTCTTTAGAAAAGCAACATTAGGCACTAATACTATTTTTCCCAAGATTTATCTACAATTAGAAGTGCAACACTTAATCCAACTTTTATTGGCTAAACAATTGTAGAGTATACATATAGCCACACACTATTGCACCAATGATTCCATATGATGGGAACAATGTCTGGTCAGCTCAAAGGGTATCCATATGTCAGCTCAAAATGTGCCATGATTCCACATCCAATGCTAAAGCACCTTAAGACATGAGATAGTGACAGCAAGATAGCATCACAAGCTAGGGAATCTGACTCTTGAGCAGTGTAGGTTGCTTCTCCATAGGTATTTTCACAGTCCTGTTTCAGTTTTATATTACAAATAAGAACAAGTGCCACAGAGAAAGAGATAATGCACTAAAAAGATAAAGAGCACTACAACATCTTCCCAGGATTCCATGGTAGACGCAGACTACCTCATTCTGATAGGGAAGGTAGAGAGATGGATAGTAGGATATGTTCCATTCTTTCAGAAGCATTAAACATGGATTCCCCATTTCGCCAGTAGCATTCAACATTATCTGAGACTTATTCATCACGTTACACCTCTATGATTAAGCATGTTTGATTTCGGAGGAGAAGGAAGGAAAAAAAGTTGTGTTGATCGATTGATTGAAGTGACAGATTGAGCTTTGTGAAACAAAAGGTTCATTGTTCTAAGATGAATGTAGACAGGAAACAGATGGGATAGCCATCATTACAAACACTTGCAGCCGATCAAATGCCATCTCCTATTTCCATGTAGTTAAATGTACTACAATAGATTTATATATTAGATGTTGAACCACTAATTCCCATCTCTGATGCAACATTTCTGGAGTCCACAGTGGTTACATGTTGTCACTGTGGCCATATATTTGATACTCATATGACAGTGACTAAAACTGCATCTTCTAATGCACACTTCAGATAGCTGGGAACATGGAGAAGATGATGCTTATTACCGTCAGATAAACTTCACATTGTGGGAATGTTGGAAACAATCTCTACAACATGAACTTGAAGAATGTTGAGATGGTGACACCGCACTAATTGAGATACTTGAGGTCATATTTATGCTCTCTTATGCATGACCACCTTAGGAATATGGGGGGTACAAATTCTGCAGGAACAAACCGAAGCATAGCATCTGAGAATGTGATGCCTCCTCCTCCAATGCATAGCTGGAATCAGGGAGGTCCCTAATCCCTTGTGCTATCAGATGAACTCCTTGATGAGGCCATGGAAGGAACCTTTGATGCTATATTGTCTTACTGTCTTCATGGCTGCTGCCACTGACATTAGCTCAAGATAATGACATCTAAACTAATACTTTGCATATTAAGGCTATGTGGAACAACAGTGATCACACATGCCATTATTTTTAGCAAGTAAATTAAGAAATAAGCTGCAATATTTTATTTAGTTCAGTTATAATGTTATTTTATGGGTTTGAGCTATCATAGTCAATCACCAACAGATAAGTTAATCAAAACCAGTGAAATATCCTTTGATAGTAGCCTCACACATGTTTGTGTAAAGAAGGATATCATGACATTAGAAGCTGCAATTTTACATAAAAAGAAGTGTTGTTGACAATCATCAGATTTCACAATACATGTTTTATATGTTGTTAATTAATTTGCATTGGCTTTCATCATTGATGGCTACTAAAAGCAATAAAAAATCACCAAGGTAGTTACTTAGATGTGGTTATTTATATGTCATAATGGTTTCTTTAGAACCTTAATCTAGATTTAGATATTGAATGAGTCTAGACAGATAGAACTATAGAAAAATGAATCTAGCAAACTTCCACTAAAGCCTAGGGCAATTCTGTAAAAACAGGTAACTTGACTATGAAATCAATAAACAAAGAAAATACAAGAATAAAAAAAGGGGTTTTTGTCTTCTAGTAGAAACACATCTTTCCTATATACATATATATATATATATATGTAATACATGGAAGTGCATATAAATATATTTTTATATATATATATAATATTGAAGCAGACTTTATTATTATTTATATTATTTGTGCAATTCTCATCAGTGACGTCAGCATCCCATCAACATCAGCTCATGTAAGACTCGTGCATTGCACGTGACAATGATAAAAAAAAGGTGTGGCCAATGGTTACTGTAAAATTGTATTTATAGGATACATAATTATATTTATATATGATAAATATAAATATATTGGATCCTCTTTCATGGGTTGCATTAATTCCCTATGTGATCTACGTTTATAGTTTGAGATCTGCATAGCTTATTTGATTAGCACCACTAAAATTTATAGATGCTGGATATCGACTTTTTTTAAAGTTTGTAAATATAATGGATTGTATTTTTAATAATTTAAACATAACTTCTTAGAAAAAATGGTTATTGGATCAGAAATATTTATCATGGCATCACATAAACATTATGTTATGTGTAACAAACTCTTATCCACTCATTTTTATTTCTTTTTTGTTTCTAATCAATAATTATACTTTTCTTTTGTGCATTTGGATTCGATTTCACGTGTCCAAAAAAAAACTCATTTGATTGGCATGAAATAGATGTTAAGGCTTAAAATATATTATTTTTATATTTTAGATAAATAAATAATATGTCTAATATATTATCAAATTCTATAACAGCATTTTCAATAATAATTCCTTTAATACCTCGTATGTCATAGATACAGAATAAATTCGGATTCAAGAAAGATGGTCACAATAAATATCCTTCTAATATTAAAGTTAGCAGGGTCGAAGGCTTCGTAACCTTAAAAAAATTATTATATAATATTTTAATATAAATTATGGTTGATATAAGGTCAAATGTACTTAACCACTTATCTCATAATAAGAATTATGGACCTTACCTGAGATATTATCTTATAAATAATTAATTCTTTTTATCAACATGAAAACAAAGGCATGCGTGGAGTTGTCTGTCGGAATCCAAAAAGGTACTTTTTGAGATTATGTTTCCAGATGACTTCAAACATTTGATCAATCAAGTCCATTAATGTCGATCCTGCCAATTCCAAGCAATAAATTCGTAATTTGACTCGATTAATCGAGGCTGACCCAAATCCGAACCCAGAGGTAAGTGCGATGCTAAAATTGGATCAAGAACACGTAGGCCCCACTCTTGAGAATACTTCGTGATGGTCCCAATATAGCAACCAAAATCTAGAGAGCAGTCAATTAATTCTATTATGTTTCCGAGCCACCAAATACGTGGCGTTTTGGGGGTTGACGATTGATTCGAAGGGCTTTTTCGTCACTTCGATGTTATAAATAGCCCCGGTTGCGGTGGTTATTCTGCGCTCTGCTTCCCTCTCTCTCTCTCTCTCTCCTCGCGGAGACGTAGTGACCGACGCCAGAAAACCACTTCCCTGGTTTCGCTTTAGATCGATCGATCGGTCCATCGAAGAAGCTGTCTCTCGGTGGTCCTCAAGATGCGAGCGGAGTCATCTAATGGCTTCGAGGAGCGAGGCGAGCCGTGAAAGGAACGGCTTTTGTCGGTTCTTCCCTCACGATTTCTGACGGTAAGTGACACTTCGTCCAACGACCGATCCATTTCCTGCGCTCCCATCTGGGAATTTTGCTTATTTATGGGATTTCTGGTATTGGACTTTGCATGTCGGTGATTTCGTACGAAAGATTGGTTCTTGGAGCTTCCGCAATGACGAAGAGAAGGAAGCGTGAGGTTTCAGCTGCATTGAAGCTTCTGCTATCGTGTTGATTCCGATCTGTTGGAGCTTTTCAGCAAATTAGTAGCTCCAGGAGGCCAAATTTGGTGGAAGGAAGAGGAGAAGCGATGTACAGATCTCATCCGGTGCCGCCGTTGAAAGATCTCAACCTTCCTTACCCGCCCGCCGGTCCTTTCAGTGGGCAGCGAACAGAGGAGCCTGTATCCGATCTCCTCGTTCACCATCACCACCACCAGCAGCAGATGAGCTCGGGCCTCCTCCGGTATCGATCGGCCCCAAGCTCGCTGCTCGGTGAAGTCTGCGAGGACTTCGACCCCGTTAGTGCCGCCAGCCACGAGACCGAGACCATGTTCGCCCGCTTCTTGGCGCCGGATCCCCGCGACGAGGTCCGTGACAAGCCCTCAGGTGTCGTCGCCTCTTCTGCGGGCCACAGCAGTCCTCACGTTCCGCCGCCACCTGTGGCACCGGAGGTCGACGAGCAGCAGAGCAGATGCTTCTCCTCAGCCCCGCACACGATGTTCCACCTTCAGCAGCAGCAACCGCAGCAGATGCCGAGGCATAGCTCGGTGGAGAGCTCGTTTCCAGTCTCCGGCAGCTCCTCCAGTCTCATTAGGCAAAGCAGCTCCCCTGCTGGCTTTCTTTCTCACTTGAACGCTAATAGTGGTGACAATTTCCTCTCTTCTTTATGTTGTTGGATCTTCAAAAGAGAATACTGCAAAGCAAAATAGGATCTTTGTCCTGAATATTTATGGGCAAAGCACTCTTCTTCGTTCCGCAGGCTATGGTATGATGAGAGGGATGGGTGGTTTCAGAGATGGAAGTGGCTTCATGATGGATGGAACACACAGACCGAAGGGCCAATTAAGCTTCTCATCGAGGCAAAACTCTGTCTTGTCGCATATCTCCGAGATGGGGAGTGAGGAGGCCATGGAGGGGAGCAGCCCCAGAGAGCGCAGCGGCGATGGCCGGAGTTTCATTTCGGCATTCTCGGTCGCCTCTTGGGACGAGTCCTCTCTGTTCAACAACAACTTCGCCGGCCTGGAAAGAGGCAGAGAGGGCGAGGAGAAGATAACCGCAGGTCTCATCTCACTGGAACCTCAGGTAACTCCACTCCCTCCTTGTCCTACTCCATTTTGTCAACAAGCACTTCGCTGAACGGAGAAACCACGCCTCAGAATGGTGAGGGGAGAAACCACGCCTCAGGCGTCCCCCATCAGCTTAGCTTGCCCAAGTCCTCGCCGGTCATGACCGCCATCGAGAAGTTCCTGCAGATCCACGATGCAGTCCCCTTCAAGATCAGAGCTAAACGGGGTTGCGCCACCCACCCGCGAAGCATCGCTGAGAGGGTATCTCTTCTCTTGATTCCGTTTCTTGTTCTTCATCTGTAAGCCACGATCGATGTAATACCGCACAGTCTTGATCAGGTGAGGAGGACTCGGATCAGCGAGAGGATGAAGAAGCTCCAAGAACTGGTCCCTAACATGGATAAGGTAGCAACACAACCATTTCCAATAGAACAGTAATACGATCAATCCTCTAACTCGTGCTGCAACATCAACAGCAAACCAATACAGCCGACATGCTGGATTTGGCCCTGGATTACATCAAGAATCTCCAGAAACAAGTGAAGGTATTAATTAAACTCTCCTGCCGAAACATTCTGTTCGTGTGCAGCTTGACATTAGAGCTTCTTCTCGGCATTTGAAGGCATTGTCAGAAAGCCGGGCGAGCTGTAGCTGTTCGGCCAGCACTCAGAAGCCATACTGATCGAAGCAGGGAAGGCGAAGGAAACGCATCAACGACAGCTATATGCTTAAAGTGTCTCAAGTGTTTGCGTTTTGTTCTATATACTAGTCATTTCATCAACCACTTGCTACACACACAGTGGGACGCAAAAGGGAGGAGTGTGTGGCTGGGTTGATGACCAGTGGGGGAAGACCTTGCCATAAATGGCCATTTGGCTTATGAAAGCATGTCTCAGGTAGCTGATCTGGGTGGGGCACCCATGTTTTTCTTGCCATAATTAGCAATCTAAGCTTGAATCCATGTCAAAACTTGCTCTTTGGATGTTGTACTCGTGTCATGCCTCGGCTTGCCTGATTCGGTGCATCCGACTATAGAATCTTGCTTCAAAGAGAAATGGCGGCCTGCTCTTCCCTGTTCTTCGTGGGACTGAGGGCCAAGTGGCGGTGAATCGAAAAGCTCAGTAGCTTAAACAATCGAATACGTATGCAGACAAAAAAGAACAAAGAAATCATTCGACGCAAGATAGAACCTGAACCAGAAGAATTCTTTTACTGTAGCCATGTGAGCGATGACAGAGTCCAGATTCATGCCACATCGCTTTAGGGATGGGAAGGATCCGACGACACGATCTTGGTGCAGGATGATATTGGGAAGCTGTAGCCAATAGCACAATGTGGTAGAGAAGATAAGGCTCCATTGTAGAAGAGGAGGGAGGAGGGTGAACGGAGAGGCGGGTAGCATGAAAGCCATGTTTGTGTTGTGGTGGTGGGGAAGAGCTGTTATCTGTACTTTGCAGCTCTCTCTGGTCCTCCACACCAAACACTTGACAGCTTTTAATCCAAGCCAGTAGCTTTCATTCACATCCACTGCATGAGCTCATACCAAAGAGAAAAGAGATGAAACAATCTCTTGTAAGATTGCATTGCAGCTCAATTGAAACCAGGAAACCTCCACCTAACTTTGACTCGGAAAACACCAACTCAGGAAGATGGAAGAGGATAGAGTCAGTGGAGCGGTATCTGCCATTTACCAAAGTGGCTGATGAATTGGCAGATGGAGTTAAAGAGAAGAGACCTATAAATAGTGGCATTGGGCTTGTCTTTACCGATTAAATCAGATTCCAAGCTGCTGATCGAGGAATGCTTTATAAGGTGGAGGGTGAAGAAGGAAGCAGGAAGGCACTTTGGCAGGATGGAGTTCATAGTGGTGGTACTTCCCTTCCAAGACGGATAGAATTCATGGGTGGTGGTGGACTGGGACCAGATCACCAAAGTAGAATCCGAAGAATGGTGTACAGCCTATATGTGATAACTTGGTAAAATGGATGAACCCATATGATGCAGATGAAACCTGCACAAGGTATTCGAAAAAGCTCCATGATTCCCAGCCTGAAGGTGCTGCCATGGACTGAAGAAGCTTCCTGAGTGCTCATTGCCGACCCAACCGCTCGTGGCATCCACGCCAGCATCAACTATTTTTGAGGTGCTCAGAAACTCGATTCAATCAGTAACAGCAGCATCAGCATGAGAAGAAGAAGAAGGAGGAGAAGAAGAAGAAGAAGAAGTGCATGGGATCCAGCAATGTGGCTGGGTGGCTGATCTGAAGGACAATCTGAGCTCTGGGAGCTGTCAGCAACAATTCTACAAGCAGGTATCACTTTCTGACCAACTCCAATTATTAGCAGGAATTGGATGAACTTGAAACATACATCTGCATATACTGCATTGAAGAGAAGCTGTGGTCAGAGTTGAAAAGGGAACACGTCTGTTTCTGCATGTATCACTTCTGCTGTGGACTAAGCATGTAGAAACTATGAGTCTGAACAGTAAAAGATGCAGATGCAAGGATTGCAGAATGGAAACAGGATCAAAAAATCACTTGCAACAGATGAAGAAAAGTAGTAATCAGAGAACATGAATCCATTTAAGATATCTGTTAAAAGATAAAGTTGCTTAGCTCACCTGAAGTGAGTCCTGGCAATTCAATTAACAAGAATAATGAGCAAGAAGATGAAATTTTTCCTCGTCAGATTTATGTGCATTCATTTGCTCAATATCATTGGGCAGCACCAAAAATTGATCATCTGTATGGATGCATACTTGCATTCAAAACAATCCTGTTTTCTTTACAGCTTATGTTGCCAACATGGATGGCCTTAGACATGGGAAATCATTCTTCCTAAATGAGAGGGTGTTTCCTTTGTGAGACAAAACCAGTAAGCAGAGCAGTAGATGCTGATGATGATGAAGTAATAAAGCATTTTAAGCATTTTCTCCCGTTGTAATCTACTGTTAGGTGAATATGATTCCACAAATGGACAAATAGATCGCATGGGCAGTGTCCAAATCAAAGAGAATTTGCTTTACTAGAACAAATTAAGTTAAGAACCAATCAAATTGCATCAGACTAAAGCTCACAGTATCCTCATGCCCAACTCTTCTTTCCAAACTGTTCCTAACCACATCCAGGATTGCAGCATAACCCTTAAACTCCCCCTAAGAGATCTAAAACCTCATAAAATATCAACCATGTAATCTACCAAAACTGACGAGTAGATCTTCTTCAACATATCACCGCAATTTCCACCGTCCAACTACAGAAGAAGAAAAAGCGAAGAACAAAAAGGAGGAAGCTTTGGCCACCCATCACAAGTAACATGGATGAACAAGGAAGGGGCCAATGGCAATGGCGAATGGAAAACTGGTGGTGATGAATGGGGTCGGGCCGGTTGGGCTGATAGGCGAACCAACCGGTTGCAATGCTACTCCATCCACCACCCTCTCCTTCCCTGGGATCACCTGCACGCAAATGTCCTCGGTGATGATAAAGCGTGTCCTGCTGCTGCCATTAACGTTTACCTATGAGAACTTTGCGTGCGTCACTGATGTTTTCTTGGGCTTCAAGACCTTCCATGAAAGAAAGGTCAGCACACCAGACGAGACTGAGAAGGACAGCATTTAGTGAGAGCCGAGGAGGAGAAACGCGTACTGGAGCGAGAAGCGACGCCGAGAAGAGACGGTGAGAGGAACAGCATTGACAGGAGGAGGCCGAATGCCAATGCGGTGGTGGCCATTTAGACGAGAAGAAAGCAGGAGTACGGTGTTCCGATCGTCTTGTTCATCACTAATCTGCCTCTGAGATGGGGTAAAGACACCGTTTCCCGCGGGCCCTTTCCCGATTCCCGTGTCCTGGCACGTACGGCACGTGACAGCCGAGGCCGTCGCAGGGTTTGGTCTGCGGCAGACTATACTCCCATCTCATATACCTGCCAGTGGTTGGTTCGGAAAAAGTGGACCCCATATGTAAAATGTCGGGTAGTTCCGAGGGGGTTGGGAAATAAATAGCAGCATTCGATCATATACGTTTTGACGAAAGAAGCCCTACATTACACACGGAGTTATAACTTGGCAGCGAACATTTGGGGGTCCAAAATGGAGGGCGTTTTGGTCACTCCGAATATACTCGAAGTATTATAATTACCAAAAAAAAAAAACCATCGACTGTGATGTTCTTATCGGAATAACTATAATGTGTTTGGGTTGAAGAAGCTAAAAAATAATAATAATAAAAATATAATACTACGATACAATCAAGAGAGAATACTTTCAATCAAGAAAATCGATATAGTATTAAAATAAAAGAAAAACATAGAACACTTATAAGATTTTTTCAAATGCACACGTTCACTAGCTTGCTTCGTGAATTATGATTCTATTTATAGGCCCTAGTAATAACTATCTCTCTTCATCATGTCATTCATGATTGAACTAGGTGTAGAAACTATCATATAACTTCTAGATCATGGATCACTTCTTAGAATATGTCTATAATTATCTAGAACATGACAACTATCTAAATAACTATTATAAATCAATTCCTAAGAAAATGACTCTCACTAATTAATTGAAGCTTATACCTCATAGCATATTATAAATGAAGTTAATTGTTGCGAGAATCCCCATTACAATTCACTTCAAAAGGTAGAGAAGCAGTAAGATTAAGAGGACTGTTCTTCACCACAGGCAAGTCTACATCTGAGGAACTTCCGAAACCAGAGAGAGGAACTCTTGGGGTATCTCTTCAGATCATCTTTGTAGTCGACGTAGTTGATCCCAAATCGGACGGTGTATCCAGCGAACCACTCGAAGTTATCCAACAGTGACCATGCGAAGTATCCTCTCACATCAACTCCTTCCCTGTCAAGCACAGAGACATCATATCCTTTGGCGAAAAGTCAATCCATATGATCGATGTATAAGTTTTCTTGAACATACCTGATAGCTTCCTGCACAAAAGACAGATGTTGCTGGTGGTAGTCTATCCTCATCCTGTCCTCGAGGGCTTCTTCAAGCGACGATGTAGTGTTGTCGAGCTCACTGACTCCTGCTATTCGGAAGAACTCTCGAGTAATGCCTGAATAAAGACTTCAAGAAGTAGAAGGGCGTCTCACCGTTTTCCGTAATGAAGATTACAGGGTTGTCGTATTTAGTCTTTGTGTAGAGCAGGAGATCCCTTATGCCTCTTGGGTAGATGTAAAGCCAAGCTGATGCTGCCTGTGATCCATCTCTAAGAGCTTATATTTGCGTTCAGATACAAATCAAACTAGCAGCATGCAGGTGCACAAGCGTTTTGTTCCAGTTTTGCATGCAGAACATCATCTTGTGCGGACAACCTCCCACTAGAACATGCATGATTGATTGGATGGACGCAGGAAGGAAGTATTTACCCTCGGTCCAATTGGTATTCCATTTCGGGTCACTGCTCCATTGGAATTTAACTTCAGTAATCAAAGCATCAAAATGACTGTTGTTTAACACTGCTGTCATGCAAGCACAAGCAGTTTACCGGTCGCGTTGGTGCATGAATCAGTGATGTAGCTTTTGTGAACTCCGTTTGACCTCGGAAGATCATGAACATATCTTGCAGTGTAGTAATTGAGTCCGATGAAATCAAAGGATCCCTTGACCAATCTCGACTGCCTCCTGGTAAATTTAGGTAACCGATCCTTGACGAGTGCTCTCATGCTGAATGGGTAATCACCTTTTGTTAAAGCATCCATGAACCTGTCGAAGGAGAAGAGAGATTCAACTAATAGATTTCTTCCAACTTATCAGTGCTTTGAAGTTGGTCGAGCCTCTCACCATCCATACATGAAATCCAAAGCTCTCTCCACTGCGTCAGTGTTGGACTTTGAATTAGAGTATGGAACCATCCAATTGGAGACTAGTGTTATGCCTATTTTTCCTTTCTGAAATGACTGCATGCAAAGAGTTCATATCTACAGATTGTATCTCTCCATCTGAAGAGCTACATGAGCTTCCAAGTTATCATTGTGTCCAAAGCTTCGGCTTCTCACCTGGTACTTTCTTCTGTACACTGCTACAGCTGCTGCATGAGCTAACAGTTGATGATGAGCCACAACATAAGGCTCCCTGCCGGAGTTGCCGGCGCCACAACCGGGTTCCTCCCACCGCGAGCACCGGCCCGGGGCCAGAATCCCCATGGCGTACCCGCCGGCGCTGTAGCTCCATGGCTCATTGAAGGTTATCCAATGCTTCACCCGATCGCCGAACTCCCGAAAGCAGATCTCCGCGTAGTCCCGGAAGTCGCCCCTGCAAGACTCGTCCGAGTTCCTCAGGCAGGCAAAGGAGACATGATCTGCGTTGCATTCCACTTCATACACAAGATACTTACACCACATGGTAGCTCAGGAAACCTCCGTATCGGTCTTCCAAGGCCTGGGGAGAGTCCCAGTGGAACAAAGTCACAAATGGCTGCAGACCTGCACAGGTTGCAAGTACAGAATAAGCTGGCAATTGATCTAGCGGTCGAAGTGAACGATAGACCGAGGACCTTTGGCGATGAGCTCGTTGATGAGGCTGTTGTAGTATTTGATGCCTTCTCGGTTCACTCCACCGCTTAAGCTTCCATCTGCCATTAGAATGGAACAGAAAACACAGCAAAAATGAGCACAGATGAATCAAAATAAAAGGAGTCATGCCATATATAGTCGAATAGTGACAGCAAAAAAGAAATAGTTGGAGTCTATTTCTGAACATGACGAAGACTATTGATGTTGTCCACTTAGATGATCCACCACCCTCATAAAGTTCAGCAAGTTGATGATTGGTGGAGCATAGTCTTCTGATCTAATCCTCTTCCAGATCTTTATTTCACTAGATCAGATTAATCTATGTACAACACACCCTGAAAGTTACAATGAATCCAAGTTAGCTGAGCTCGTTACTCACTGGGCAAAATCCTTGGCCAGGATATAGAGAACCTGTAAGCATCCAAACCCATGTCCTTCATGATGGCTACATCTTCCTGCAACAGCATGTGTAGGGTTAACCATCACAAACAAGAATCCAAACTATGATCGAACTTTGAGCATGAAGCTTGGGAAGATACACCTTGTACCGATGATAAGAGTCGACGGCAACATCTCCATTGCTCCCGTCTGCTATTTTCTCTGAGCAGAAACAACTACATGTTTGTGAGCATCAAATCTGAAGCATGGCATGCATATTTTGCTTTGCAACTACGTATGGAGTAGGGAATAAGTTTTGCAACTACGTATGGAGTAGGGAATAAGTGCATGAAAGTTTCAACTTGACTATTAATTACTTTGCCTGCACTAGTATCTGACTTTTGGTTATGGCCAGTGCTTTTGCACGCACTTACAGTGCCTTTTGGGGACGGAGAAATGATGTGGTCGGTCAAAATAGAAGTCACTTGACTTTGTCGCCATTGGAATGAATAGGTTCGTGATCCATTCAATTTAGAAGATGCAATAGTTTCATTGCCTACAGTGCTACTTCACCACTGCAGTTTGTAACCAAATCATATATCACTGCATCAAAGAGATGTAATGCTTGTTCTCCCCTAGACTGGACAATAAATTATGGGGTGTTTGTCTCTTCCAACGTATCAAATTAGCATTCCAATATGAATCCAACATGATCAATTCATCGTTATCTTCTTTCTTTTCTTCTTGGAGTTAAGAGTTTCTACAGAGTTGACTGGAAGAGAGAGAGAGAGAGAGAGAGAGAGAGAGAGAGAGAGAGAGAGAGATGTGTTTCATGTTGTTATGCTAATAATGCTCTAAGATTATATATGAAAATTTCTCTCTCTCTAGAGAGAGAGAGAGAGAGAGAGAGAGAGAGAGAGAGAGAGAGAGAGAGAGAGAGAGAGACCTGGGTGCATGTGGGTGAAGTTGTCCCATCCCTTGGCCCTTTATCACCTTCCTTGATGAGCGTGTCACCTGCTCCATTAACGTGCTTTGCATGCGTCACTGATGTTTTCTTGGGCTTGCTTCCATGAAAGAAACACTGACGAGACTGAGAAGGACAGCATTTAGTGAGAGCCGAGGAGGAGAAACGCGTACTGGAGCGAGAAGCGACGCCGAGAAGAGACGGTGAGAGGAACAGCATTGACAGGAGGAGGCCGAATGCCAATGCGGTGGTGGCCATTTAGACGAGAAGAAAGCAGGAGTACGGTGTTCCGATGTCTTGTTCATCACTAATCTGCCTCTGAGATGGGGTAAAGACACCGTTTCCCGCGGGCCCTTTCCCGATTCCCGTGTCCTGGCACGTACGGCATGAACCCCGTCGCTGCGGCAGACTAAGCCAGTGGTTGGTTCGGAAAAAGTGGACCCCATATGTAAAATGTCGGGTAGTTCCGAGGGGGTTGGGAAATAAATAGCAGCATTCGATCATATACGTTTTGACGAAAGAAGCCCTACATTACACACGGAGTTATAACTTGGCAAGGAGAAAATCTGGGGTCCAAAATGAGGGCGTTTTGTCACCATCCGAATATACTCGAAGTCTTATAATTATCAAAAAAAAATCGACTGTGATATTCTTGTCGGAATAACTAAATGTGTTTGGGTTGAAGAAGAAAAAAAAAAAAGGATAAAAATATAATACTACGATACAATCAAGAGAAAATGCTTTCAATCAAAAAAATCGATATAATATTAAAACAAGAGAACAAAGAATACTTATAAGATTTTTCCAAATGCATACATTCACTTGCATGTTTAAATTATTCTATAATTTTTAGATCATATTTATAATTATCTAGAACATGATAACTATCTAAATAACTATTATCAATCAATTCCTAACAAAATGACTCTCACTAATTAATTGAAGCTTATACCTCATAGCAGATTATAATAATCTGCAGATTATAAATGAAGCTTATTGTTGGGAGAATCCCCGTTACAATTCACTTCAAAAGGCATAGAAGCAGTAAGATTAAGAGGACTTGGCAAGTCTACATCTGAGGAACTCCAGAGAGAGGAACTTTGGGGTATCTCTTCAGATCATCTTTGTAGTCGACGTAGTTGATCCCAAATCGGACGGTGTATCCAGCGAACCACTCGAAGTTATCCAACAGTGACCATGCGAAGTATCCTCTCACATCAACTCCTTCCCTGTCAAGCACAGAGACATCATATCCTTTGGCGAAAAGTCAATCCATATGATCGATGTATAAGTTTTCTTGAACATACCTGATAGCTTCCTGCACAAAAGACAGATGTTGCTGGTGGTAGTCTATCCTCATCCTGTCCTCGAGGGCTTCTTCAAGCGACGATGTAGTGTTGTCGAGCTCACTGACTCCTGCTATTCGGAAGAACTCTCGAGTAATGCCTGAATAAAGACTTCAAGAAGTAGAAGGGCGTCTCACCGTTTTCCGTAATGAAGATTACAGGGTTGTCGTATTTAGTCTTTGTGTAGAGCAGGAGATCCCTTATGCCTCTTGGGTAGATGTAAAGCCAAGCTGATGCTGCCTGTGATCCATCTCTAAGAGCTTATATTTGCGTTCAGATACAAATCAAACTAGCAGCATGCAGGTGCACAAGCGTTTTGTTCCAGTTTTGCATGCAGAACATCATCTTGTGCGGACAACCTCCCACTAGAACATGCATGATTGATTGGATGGACGCAGGAAGGAAGTATTTACCATCCAATTGGTATTCCATTTCGGGTCACTGCTCCATTGGAATTTAACTTCAGTAATCAAAGCATCAAAATGACTGTTGTTTAACACTGCTGTCATGCAAGCACAAGCAGTTTACCGGTCGCGTTGGTGCATGAATCAGTGATGTAGCTTTTGTGAACTCCGTTAGACCTCGGAAGATCATGAACATATCTTGCAGTGTAGTAATTGAGTCCGATGAAATCAAAGGATCCCTTGACCAATCTCGACTGCCTCCTGGTAAATTTAGGTAACCGATCCTTGACGAGTGCTCTCATGCTGAATGGGTAATCACCTTTTGTTAAAGCATCCATGAACCTGTCGAAGGAGAAGAGAGATTCAACTAATAGATTTCTTCCAACTTAGTGCTTTGAAGTTGGTCGAGCCTCTCACCATCCATACATGAAATCCAAAGCTCTTCCACTGCGTCAGTGTTGGACTTTGAATTAGAGTATGGAACCATCCAATTGAGACTAGTGTTATGCCTATTTTTCCTTTCTGAAATGACTGCATGCAAAGAGTTCATATCTACAGATTGTATCTCTCCATCTGAAGAGCTACATGAGCTTCCAAGTTATCATTGTGTCCAAAGCTTCGGCTTCTCACCTGGTACTTTCTTCTGTACACTGCTACAGCTGCTGCATGAGCTAACAGTTGATGATGAGCCACAACATAAGGCTCCCTGCCGGAGTTGCCGGCGCCACAACCGGGTTCCTCCCACCGCGAGCACCGGCCCGGGGCCAGAATCCCCATGGCGTACCCGCCGGCGCTGTAGCTCCATGGCTCATTGAAGGTTATCCAATGCTTCACCCGATCGCCGAACTCCCGAAAGCAGATCTCCGCGTAGTCCCGGAAGTCGCCCCTGCAAGACTCGTCCGAGTTCCTCAGGCAGGCAAAGGAGACATGATCTGCGTTGCATTCCACTTCATACACAAGATACTTACACCACATGGTAGCTCAGGAAACCTCCGTATCGGTCTTCCAAGGCCTGGGGAGAGTCCCAGTGGAACAAAGTCACAAATGGCTGCAGACCTGCACAGGTTGCAAGTACAGAATAAGCTGGCAATTGATCTAGCGGTCGAAGTGAACGATAGACCGAGGACCTTTGGCGATGAGCTCGTTGATGAGGCTGTTGTAGTATTTGATGCCTTCTCGGTTCACTCCGCCGCTTAAGCTTCCATCTGCCATTAGAATGGAACAGAAAACACAGCAAAAATGAGCACAGATGAATCAAAATAAAAGGAGTCATGCCATATATAGTCGAATAGTGACAGCAAAAAAGAAATAGTTGGAGTCTATTTCTGAACATGACGAAGACTATTGATGTTGTCCACTTAGATGATCCACCACCCTCATAAAGTTCAGCAAGTTGATGATTGGTGGAGCATAGTCTTCTGATCTAATCCTCTTCCAGATCTTTATTTCACTAGATCAGATTAATCTATGTACAACACACCCTGAAAGTTACAATGAATCCAAGTTAGCTGAGCTCGTTACTCACTGGGCAAAATCCTTGGCCAGGATATAGAGAACCTGTAAGCATCAAACCCATGTCCTTCATGAAGGCTACATCTTCCTGCAACAGCATGTGTAGGGTTAACCATCACAAACAAGAATCCAAACTATGATCGAACTTTGAGCATGAAGCTTGGGAAGATACACCTTGTACTTGATAAGAGTCGACGGCAACATCTCCATTGCTCCCGTCTGCTATTTTCTCTGAGCAGAAACAACTACATGTTTGTGAGCATCAAATCTGAAGCATGGCATGCATATTTTGCTTTGCAACTACGTATGGAGTAGGGAATAAGTTTTGCAACTACGTATGGAGTAGGGAATAAGTGCATGAAAGTTTCAACTTGATTAAATTACTTTGCCTGCACTAGTATCTGACTTTTGGTTATGGCCAGTGCTTTTGCACGCACTTACAGTGCCTTTTGGGGACGGAGAAATGATGTGGTCGGTCAAAATAGAAGTCACTTGACTTTGTCGCCATTGGAATGAATAGGTTCGTGATCCATTCAATTTAGAAGATGCAATAGTTTCATTGCCTACAGTGCTACTTCACCACTGCAGTTTGTAACCAAATCATATATCACTGCATCAAAGAGATGTAATGCTTGTTCTCCCCTAGACTGGACAATAAATTATGGGGTGTTTGTCTCTTCCAACGTATCAAATTAGCATTCCAATATGAATCCAACATGATCAATTCATCGTTATCTTCTTTCTTTTCTTCTTGGAGTTAAGAGTTTCTACAGAGTTGACTGGAAAGAGAGAGAGAGAGAGAGAGAGAGAGAGAGAGAGAGAGTTGTGTTTCATGTTGTTATGCTAATAATGCTCTAAGATTATATATGAAACTTATTTCTCTCTCTTCTAGAGAGAGAGAGAGAGAGAGAGAGAGAGAGAGAGACCTGGGTGCATGTGGGTGAAGTTGTCCCATATACTTGGCCCTTTATCACCTTCTTTGGAGGCACCTTCATACTGCCATATATACCATGCTTCTTAGAAACCTGATGAAAGCGTACGAAAACCTCTGCCCTACACACAAAAGATGATCTCAACCTGATAAGCCGAGGAGGCAGTCCCGAAGATGAACCCCCGCGGAAAGCCGCTCCGCCCGAGCTCCGTAGCGCTCTCGCATGGCGAACACGAACCAAGGAGGAAGACGAAGAAGAGAAGACCACCTTGTCCAAGCTCCATCCTGGTGTTCCTCTGCTAGAAGAGAAAGAATAGCCAGACGACGATGGCTTCACCTCCGTCGTTTTTGATATGAGACTAGGACCACCATTGGAGCAAATGATGGCACACCGACCCACTTTGACTCTGGAGGGAGAGAGAGAGAGAGGGGATTGAGTTGGGTTCTCAATCATGGCTTTGGAGACATCTCGCCAAGTAGCTCAAAATGGATAGGTAGGTATAGACTACACAAGTTGTACAATGCATGGGATGCCCTTTTAATTGTTTATGCAGGATTTATGGTGAATGACATTATAGATACACCATTTTGTTGAGGACATGGATAGAAATCACATGAAAAATACCCCACATCAAATGCAGGATTCTTTGATGTGATCTTATTCATTCGATGTATATGTCCTTCTTATGGTTAATCATGTGACCCCTGGGCAGTCTAGGTGATGATTCCCTCTCACCACCTTATCTGGTTTTAAACATTTAATCCTACAACCAAAAATTTATTCTTTAAAACTTCTTTCTTTTCTTTTAATATATAAACACCAAGTTTTTCCACTATGATCATCCATTTGAATGTAAGAAAATTTTCTCCAAGTGATCTTTCTGGTTAGACCACAAAAGAAATCAAGCCGATGCCATGCTCTTCTTGTTCTTCCGACTTTGAAAGGCTTTCTTTCTTGCTTACCCATAACACATACTTCACATAGTTTTGATGGGTGATCAATTCTAGGCATTCTGTCACCATATTATATTTCTCTAAAAGTTTCAAAGCCTCAAAATTTAAATGAGCATATCTAAGATGCCATAATGTAGAAATGTCCTCAATATCAGTCTTAAAACAATTTGATCGATCAAAAATACATAAATGCAGAGAGAAACATTCTGTTTCTTTGCCATTTTCACATGTGATATCAATATTCTATCCTTGTCACGAATTGAAAGAGCCATATCTTTCATCTCAATATTATAACCTTTTTCAAGTAATTGTCCCAAACTCAAAATATTATTTTTCATATCAGAACATAATAAACATCCGAAATGCATAACTCTTTACCATTATTTAGTTCAAGGAGAATTTGACCTTTGCCTCTTCTTGGTCTCTCGAGACATATCACCTAATGTAATATTTCCGAATAACTTGTATCTATTTCCAAATCTTTAATACCACACATATGATTTGAAGCTCCAGATCTAAATACCATGTCATAGATTGATCTTCTTTCGATTTATCATATGTCATCAAGAAACTTGATTTTCATTCTTTTCTTTCTCAACAAAATTTGCCTTATCACCTTGGTTGTTAGGATTGTAATAACATTCAAAAGAGTAATGTCCGTACCTTTTGCAAATATAGCATTGTATTTCAGACCTTTTAAAATTTACGCCGTCCACGGCCTCGGCCACGCCCTCGACTATAACCTTGGCCTCTTTGGCTAGAATTTTCTCCACCACCTTCATTGTTTGGAGATTCCGATTGGTCCATTTACGCCTCCTCTTCCTCTTTGTCCATGACATCTTCCTCTTTGAAATTTTGATTCACCTCTGCTTTCAAGAGTAAGCTTGGTTTGTAGTGCTTGCTCCAAAGTTCTGCTTCCCTCTTTTGCCATGAACTTGAAGAGAACCCATAAGTTGTTCTAAAGACATTGTTTCAAATCTTTAGATTCTTCAATCGCAATGAATAAAATCAAATTTTGATCTAAAGATCTCAATATTTTTCTATTACTCTTTGATCACTTATTTGTTCACCATTTCGTCTCATTTGATGAACAATAGAGATGATCTTTGAGAAGTAATCGAAATAGTTTCCCTTGTTGTAATTTTTCAAAGTCGGCTCAGAAACTTGCAAACGAAGTTTCTTTACCTTATCAACACCACCAAATGCTTTTTGAAGCATTTCCCAAGCCTCCTTTGAAGTATTTCTTTGGAGCGATGATCTCAACATTGTATCGTCAAGTCCTTGGTAGATCGTGAACAAAGCCTTTTCTCCTTCTTCCTTCTATCTTTGAGTTGTTTTCTTGCTTCTTCATTGCTCCTTCTTCATGGATTTGGCTCAACAAATCCATCTTCTACAAACTCCCATACATCTTGGGAGCCTAGAAGAACCTTCATTTGGATGCACCATATATCATAATTTTCTTTTGTCAATCTAGGATCTCGAATTTGGATGGTACTTGGGAAGAGGCCATTGCTCAACCTATGCTCTGATACCAAATGTTGAAAATCTAGATAGGAAGAAAGGATAGAGATTTCAAACAGAGGAAGAGTAGGAGAAGAGTAACTCTCTATTTTTCTCTCAAAATACTCTTTACAATTTCACAAACTCTATTTCTTTCATGAACACATATGGGGTTTATATAGTCCCCAAAGATACATCATATTTATTGTATTCAGAATGAATACAATAACCAATGGTCATTTTGACTTGTCCTTCCATAGACATCTAATCTATCTTTTCTTCTTCTTGATAGAATGAATCTCCTTCATGCATGAACCTTTTCTTGAATTAATTAGTCTCTATTGGAATAAGTTTATTTCCAACATAACATTATAGATACAACTATTCTACGTCACGACATGGATGAACATCACATCCATACCCCACATCAAATGCAGGATTCTTTGATGTGATCTTATCCATAAAAATTGTTCTTATCTGGTTAAACAAAATGAACACCACCACCATTTGTAGTTTCTCTGGTTGAACAAAAGAGATAAGGGATGATGAATCATCAAGCAAACCAAAACTTGCAGTCTCTTACATGAAGAGAAGCACCAAAGCTACAGAAAATAGATAGCACCAAAACGTCATCGAGGAAACAAACTTGACAGGCAGAAACTCCAGCCGATGGCACGTTTCAACCCATCGCACTCAAAATTCTTGGAGAAGAGAGATCACAGAGGCTAGAGAGACCAGTGGATCACATGGTCTGAGTGATCGTATTCCCTGCCTGAGCCATGGCCAAGGCACTGCTCGTTCCCCTGCAGAGCCAGCTCCAGCTGGCCGGAAAAAAGTGCACCACCGGCCAAATTGACCCTTGCTGTTCCCGCCTCATGCCGGAGTTCCTGAGGGCTATTCCTGCTTCCATGATCTCTGAGGCCCCATGACTCGGCCGTGTGATTAGCGGAGACGAACGAGTGAGCCAAGGAGGTGGAGTTAAAGCCGCTGCTGGCCGAAATAGTTGGTGGAACTTGACTTCTGGTAGTGCGGCTGCCCCATGGCTCAGATGACAGAAGAGAGAGAGCACAGCTAGCATCCGAGGCTCCTCCAAGACACTCGCCCGGCGGAGGTTCTGGGGAAGAGTAGAGAATCTGGCCTGGAGAGCCCTGCAAATATCGATGAGCACCGCGAGCTGCAGCTGAATCCGACGAAGAATCTACAAACCCATGCCATTGGTTACCGGTCACCTGATCGCCGGGTCTACCAGTCGGCCAAACATTTCTTGCGGCACTGGAAATTTTTGGGCAGCTGAAGTCCATTACAAAGGTTCTGAGTCTACTAGGTCCTGTTTAAATTGCAAAAACACATTCAGAGAACTAAAATTCAATTGCATAAACGCAATGTGAAACATCAGTTAGATGTTTCTGACCATCGAAGGATAGGCCGTGGCGTGATTTGAAAGAACCAGGAGGCAGCTTCCTTCGACGCTCATTATGCCCAGCCAGACGTCTACGGCAACTGCGTTTCCCTTGGTCAAATTCAGCTAACTGGTGAAACCTGTGATTATGTAACCATAAGAATTAAATAATGAACATTGTTCTTATATTTGAGTGATTCCGTAAAAGAAGACATCACACTGTAATGTTGATCAAAAACATCGGACATCATACGATGCCAACACTCATACAACAACAATATCAGTTTACCATATGAGTGTTTACATCGAAGTGTCCATATACCACTGTGTCAGGCGGTGACATAGTAATGCTACTTTACAACATCAATTCCAGACTGAGGCCCTAATAAAAATCCTCCGGGTCGATGCATGCTGAATCGACACACAAGCAATTCACATACATACTATCGTTCAACACTTGAAACGATGAAGATAAAGAGGATGAAAAAGCAAGAAACAACTCTTTAAGTTGACTTTAAACGAATGTAAGAGGACATAAAAGATTTCTTCTTTGACAACCTCCTCCTATGTAGCTTAATATATGTTATTGTCTAGTGAGATGGTATCATGCTTGTTAATCATCGGACTCTTATTGGATTATCCATAATGCTATTTTACTGCCATTACTACATGAGCAATATGCCCCGTTTACTGTCACATTGATGATATTATACCTTGTAGTGATGTTAAGAAGTATTTGAGCAGTTTCAAGGAAAATTCAATAATGATGAAAGAATGAGATTCTAATTAGGTCATGATCCACATTAAGTTACAAGAGATCTCAAACACAAGACAAAGCTCTAGATTTCAAGATCAACAGATGCCATACATTAACAAAACCTTCTAATATACTCTGTTAGAGCAAATGCAGCCAGTGCAAGGAATACTTGTATATTTCTGGGGACAGTTCACAACATTGCTCCTTCATTACGTTCTGTAGAGGATGAAATATTAATAAGAGATGTTAGCCTTTTCAGTCATGTTGCAACCAATAAGTAGCTCTCAAGCTCAGCCTAGCATTCTTCTCTCTTAAGATTAGACCACTGCTCTATTAGTTAAGTAAAAAATGCAAACATAACTTTTTGCAAAATAGGTCAACAAAAAAATAGAACCGGTTAATGAGTCGATTGTAATATTTATAGAACATAATATAGTCTACAAAAACCAAAGAAATCCCAACTTTCTAAATTTTAACTACTTCTTGGATAGTTTGCAAATACACCAAACAAGTGTCAAGAACAACTCCAAAACCAGTCCATAATTTAATGCTATAGTTCCTAAATTGCAGTGAATGATCTTGAGCAGAAATCGACCAACCAAGCAACACAAGGTCGGCTTCATATCAATGAAATAATCATGAAAGAGTGAGAGAATTTACTGAATAGAATCAACTTGTCCTAACAAAAGTCTGACAATGAATGAATATATAAGACACGTGGAAAAGTCCAAGCATAAAGATAATAGTGTCCACAAGTCAAGGCACAAATATAAATCTCTTCCAAAAGGATTTAGAAGCTCAAATCTTATAAGTTCTTAGATCAATCACAACCAAAATGATCAGTGTAAAAGAAACAAAGAAAAACCATAACAAACAACACTAAGCTGCCAGTGGTAATGAGTTTAGCTGGCATTAAATGTTTCCTGTAGTAGAACACTGACTCATCAACACCCAATAACAGAGAAAAAATGGAGCAGTCTCGGTACTAATAGGAATCTAACATGCCAAACAGTGACTGTGCCTACTCATCAATCAAAATATACTGTCAAGTGCATAGAGCAGACCAAACAAATAATATAAAACTGACACTAAAGGAAATCAGGCTTTTCCAAGAAACCAAGAACATCTGAACAATGGCAGATTCATTTCTTAGACAAAAGAAAAGAAACCAAAAGGCTCATTTGATACATGAGAAATCTGAAAAGAAAACTCAATTGTACCATCTCATCAGAGCATCCTTCTTTTCTGGATGAGATCTGAGAGCATGAGGCTGCAAATGATTGCAACACTCCAAAACACCCTTCAAAAGGAGAGCAAAATCCAACGTGACAGCATGCATAGATTTCTACTGAGGTTTACCACCAGACACACACTTGCATCATCGGAACCAGATTTAGACAGGAAGACACTGAAAGATCAGGGAGTATATGCCAGCATCCAAGAGAACCAAAAGCCACAGAAGCACAAAGAACAACCAGGGAACAGATCAAACCTGCTGCACTGCTGACAGAACCTCTGCTCCATGCCCCCAACCATCACCTTGGGGGCCTTGGAGTGCATTCCGCAGACCTTGTGTCTACAGTAATAGGCCTTGACCTTAGTCAGATCCGCTTCGCACCCCTCCACTTGGCACCTGGGCGGTGACTGCTGCTGCCCTCTTCGAAGCACTGTCTTCCCCTTCTTCGGGGCCGCCGTTGGCGGAGCCGGCGGTGCCTTGCTGCTGCCACCTCCACCTCCACCGCCGACCCCATCCTCAAAATAAATCTTCTTGCCGAACGTAAGGCCATGTAGGGAGTCATTGGAGCCGCGGGCTGCAGAACCCCCAACAGAGCTTGAACTCGTCTCCATTTGCCTGCTGCAGCTCGCTGTACAGCTCTACAGCCGAACCATGGACTCCCGAGACCAGAGAGAGGGAGGAACAGTCAGGGGAAGCTCGGCTACCTGAGAGAGAGAGAGAGAGAGGGAGGGAGGGTGACGAGAAGGAGGGTGAATGAGTCTTTCTGCATGGCATAAAGCTGACACCTGCCATTTAGGCTACTGTGCGTCGGATACACTGTCAGGAACACATTTTATGGTGATAGATTTTGATGGTATCTTTGGGTTCCTTAATTTTGGGTAGAGACGAAGCTTTTTTTCATTTCACTTGGAAGATTTCTTCATTTTATAATATCTTTATTGTAAAAAAAAAACACGAATTCGAGTCATTTTCAGGCCTCCTTTTCAATTTATCAAAGTGATAAAGGGGATTAATATTTCCAATCTTACTTTTTTTATAATTTTTATTTTAAAATTTTAAATTATTTTTTAATATTTTTTTTCACTTCTCGTCTTATTCTTCCTTGTGACAATTGACGATGATGTCGACAATGGAAGAAAAAAAAAATCAATAATATAAAAATAATAAAATAATAAAATAATTTTTAAAAAGGTTTATCAATAGTAAGTGATTTTGAGTAATAAAAAAGAGTTTTTTAGTAGTAAGCTTTTCTCAAAAGAGTTCTCTTTTATTTTTTTAAAATAGTGCTCTCTAATTCAAAAAATATCTAAAATATCCCTTATCACCTCCTATACTGCTTTTGTTCATCAAAATTTTGTATTTATTTCTTTTTATCAATTTTGAACTATTACAATATTTTCATCTGATTTATTTATAATATTTTTCAATGGCATTTATAGTATTTTTATTAAGATACTAAAAATACTGTAAAACTATTTAAAAAAATATTATATATAATATTATATTATGCCTCTTTAGTTGTTATTACTTGAAGTTATATCTTTATGTTTATAGTTAGTTTTATTGAGATTAGGAGCCAATTTAAGTCATTTATAGTATTTCAAATAGGTTTTATAGTATTTTTATATTGATGATCAGCATATTATAATAAATTAATTTTTATTCTTATTTGAATGATATTATTCTTAATCATTATTTGAATCTTAGTATGATATATATCAAATGGTTTCTAGTGTGTTTTGATTTCATTTGACTCAATTTCAATGTCTTTTAACAATATTTTTATTGAGGTGCTATAAAGCAATTTAAAAGCATTTTAAGCGACATAATATTATATATTTTTAGTTGTCATTGTTTATAGATTATTACATAACCACATTTCTAAGTTTAAAGTCAGTTTGATTGATATTATAAGTTCATATATATCATTTCCGATGTTTTAAAATAAATTTTATAGTATTTTTATTATAATGATTAAAATACTATAATAAGTCAAAATAACAGATATAATACAGTAAACTTTTTGAGATATTGGGAGGTACTCTTTAAAAAACACCAAAAGAATGTCTTTTGAAAAAGAAATAATAAAAATTTTGTAGGGAAATCGCTCACCGAATTCTCTATAATAAAAAATAAAAAAAATTCCTTGTTGGCTCTCTAAACTTCAGCTGTTCTCTCTTTTGGTCTCCAAATGCTTCTTCCTCCTCTTTCAACCATTAACTTCTCCTGTTCTCCCACCTCCATCACATCACCTGTTATGCCTCCTATTGGTCCTCTTATTGTCCCACCTCCAACACCTGTTGTAATCCTCTCCTTTCACCTGTTCTGTCTCCCGTTAGCACAAGTCCTCCACCACCTACTTACTCCGCGACCACCGTTACCAACCTGCCGCTAGGCCTCCACCACCACCACCAAAAGCTTCTCTTCTTCCTTCTCGATGCCTCGACGGAGATGCTCCAAGCTTAGCCGTTCTTGTGAATAACGGGATATCCTGTTGTTAACTTCAACTTCTCAAGAAATCAATAGATTATCACGAGGACGGCAAACTCTGGATGGAAAAGATCACAACATTTCAATATCAGCTCGTATTTAAAATGAATATAATTTTAAATTAGTTTATAAAAAAATTAATGGCATGCTATCATCAATTTATATTTAAATATTTTGGAATAATGCTTCATGCGCACAAGTTAAAGGACTCGATCGAGAGCAGGACGCACTCGAGCAGCAGCGCAGAAAGGACCGCAGAGCACATCAATGGCGAAGGAAACGCTTAGCAGAAGAGAGATCACCGCCTCCTAACACCCTGTGGCTGACACACCTTTGAATTCGCGGTGGCGATGATAAATCCCAAGAAAAACCACGTCTCGGGTCTTCCTTCTCCACCATCCCCATCCCAACACCGCATCGCTCCTTCGCCTGGATTCAGCTGCAGTTGGTCCCCCTCCAATATGTGACGCAGTGCCGCCCGTGGACCGCCATTGACACCTTCCTCTCCACCATGTCTCCCGCGACACTTCGACCCCCACTGGAGCTGGCAGTGGCCAAGAAAGCGCGCCATTGCAGGCAACAGCTCAACTTCTCCTTCCTTCCTCTCGGGTTCCCATCACTCCTATCTGTATCACCAAAAGCAGCTGATTGCCATGGTAATCATTTAAGTTCAGAAAGCATCCACAGCAGTATGCAGTCGGGTTGAAGCCCATTGGTTGCAGGATTTCCTCGGTATTACAAGCAGGTTTGCAGTCATTATCTAACATAAGCAGAGCACGCACACACACAGCTGCACAAAGAATAATTCAAATGTAGATGTTCGTATGCATGTAATATGTTTGGCTACGTGTTTTTACTGAGAGACACTTCCAACATTCCTGCAGTGAATTATATTGACAACAAACCTATCTAAAAAAGAAATCATAAGTAGCTCAAGTCTACTCAGATTTTTCGGTATGGAATATCTCAAATCCATCGACTTCTCTTGAAGTCTAACTCACTAGTAAAGTGTTGATAAGAACAATTCCTACACATATCAAGTCTGTCACTTGTTGAAGATATGTAAGGCCTGAGATTACAGATTCTGGAGGAAAATAGATATGCATGTCGGCCGCAATTTATGTTATCCACATTAACATAGATTTCTAATGCATTCAGAGGAAGGCTTGGAATCAACACAATGGATGTCATGGAAAGGACTTTAATAGTGTTAATGAAAACTAAATTCAAACATCCATTTTTCGGTACGAGGGAACATAAATCAAAGAAACAAGTTTCCAAACATGGTCTTCGCTAATGCAAATATATTGTGTGCTGGATAAAAACTTCTAAGCAAATTATACTCTGTGATCCGATAGAAATTATACTTTGAGATGAAATACTAATTTGTCAGTAGTCTATCACCAATGACACTTCAGCTAATTTCTATATAATTATATGTCGATAAGCCCTGAGAAGATAATTGGCAGTTCTTTTGTCATTTCTCATCAAGCACGGCATGGAGAATTAACTTCTTATTCTTTTATGACAAACAAACCAAAAAAGCACCTCATGGACTTCTAAATCCAAATTCAGATAAAAGTCCATATGATGTTATGTCATTCTATCTTTATAAAGTCATTCAACACTAAATTATTAATAAATCCATAAGCAGTTGAAGTGTCAGCGGCATAATTCCCAATCAACAAGACAGAATCTAAAGAACTTCGGAATTAACTCATTGCAAGGTATTTAACTAAACATGCGAGCAAATGTGTGATCAAGATTTAAGAAAGACAGGTATTACCACTGAACCTAGCGAACAGGCTTCACAAATAAGCTGTTGTAATCAAAGTGAAGAAGAAGAAAATACATTTCTAGATGACGTCGGAAACTTAAACAGTCCTACTGACTCACATACATGGAAAAATGAACTAAGAAGAAGATTGGCTGCTTCTGTGCATCTGAAAAGCACAAAGCAGAGGCGACGAGTATTTATGATGAGCATCCATTGAACCGACTCAGAAGCAAGTTAGAGAGGTGACAAAAAGCACTTGATATCGGCAAGCATGGCACAAGTTAAATGGGAAAAGTACACACCATATGGTAATGAAACAGATAATATGTTTTAGTTAACTCAAAGCAATCAAAGTACTTGTTCGAATCACTAATTTCAAATTCAAATGTACCATGGACATCAAATGCAACAAATGATTGCCAAATTACAACAATTAGAGAGGGTTACCAACTGCGAAGCTGGAATGAAATTATTAGCACCAAAAATTGCAACACGTACTACCATGAACCATGGAGAGGAAGAAAATTCGATATGAAAACCAATAAACAAAAATAGTGGATATAAAATGCACCAAATGATTGCCAAATTCAAACAATTAACGATGGTTACCACCTGTGAAGCTGGAAACTTTGAATAGCATCAAATATTTGTAACACATATTGCCATTAATTTTCTTCCATGATTCACCCAATTGCGTACAACCTCACAACCAAAGAAAATGGAGGAAGACATAAATGGAACCAATCAAGTTTCAACCGCAATGATCATTCAAAGGCACAAATATATAAACAAAAGTCTATTGACACAGAATAAATAATTGTTAAACTCAAAATATTGAACAATATGATAAATATAGTAATAGAAACAAAACTGAAAAATGCACTCAGCTAAATTTTCTTCTTCCGATATTTTAACAATAAGAATCACAAACAACTGCAACTCTAGGAAATCAAGATTAAAAAAAATTATAAAGTAAGAATTATTTGGACATCGCATGAAATATAAGTAACAAAATGTTACTGAGAGACAGATAAGATAATGACGTGCTCAAAGCTCTGCATTGAAATGAAAATGAAAGTTAAAGGATATTTTTTACACCGTTTGGACATCCACAGAGATCAGGAAGCAGTATGATCTAGTCGCTAGCTTCCTATATGGTTCACTTGCGAAAAACAGAGAGGAGAAACAAAGCGACTTAAAAAAAAGGTGAACTGATAAGGACTTGAGGTGTTCACCATGTCTGGTTTTGTAATGGTAGCAAGAGAGCAAATTAAAATGTTGGTTTGAACATGATTCATGCCTCAGCAGCCCGACGAGGCTTGCTCTTCCGCCGTCTTCCATTGTGTCGAAAACCGTTGGACCTGGTTAACTCTTCAGTTTTTGGTTTCAGTTCATCGCCATTCTCCTCAGAAACTAAATCAGGATTTTCTTTTACTTGAGAGTACCTCTTCCTCTTCTTTCCTTTTTGCCCCATTGAACCATTGAGCTCTTTGCTTGTCACTGTAACCTTCATATCATCTGTCCCTTCTTCATTCTTTTCAGTATCATCTTCATCTATGTTATCCTTCAGGGTTTTCTGCAGCCTTCCCCTTCTTTTATATGCAGGAGGGGGTTCTTCACCATCATTATCCAGATCCTCATGACTTGCAACTGCCGTCAATTTCTTCCCCTTTCCTCTGCCTCTTCCCATTAACCCACAAATAAGCAACCGAAACAACTTGAACACTCACATACACTGGCAAATATAGGAAACATGATTGAGAATAGTTAGTTCCAAATGCTGCAATTTCATAATTGACTTCATATCTACAATACAATGCACTAAAAAGCTTAAACTTTGAAGGGCTGAATACACCAATTAGACGAAGAAATCCAATACCATAAACTGCTACAAGATTCTGCATAAAGTTGAGTGACAGGAATGATTCATTGTTAGGTACTCCACTAATCAAGAACCTTGTACACTGAACTAAAATAATATCGGAAAGATAAGTGAGCTGAAGGCATTTTTGTTTACCAAAATGATCTTGGAATGTGCTCAAGATTGCGCAGCAAGACACAAATATTGAGCATGCAACTTCTCGAAACAACAAATGTTTTTTCTGGAAAGACTACATGTTAGCCGAGAAAGATCTTTCAAGACAAGACAAGATTGCATGAATGATTAGATCCAAGAAAAGCTAACAATGAGGGTTTAGATGTTGCCGGCAGCACACCTCCAAAAAAAAAGAAAGGAACAAAAAGGATCTCCGTCTCCTAAAAAAGAAGTTGTTTTCTTGATCAAAGAAGGACCAAAGATTATCCCTTTGAAGAACACTCGACCTTCAAGAGAGCCCACGAGAATCACTCGGGTCGGTCCTCAATATTGCATAGAGTGCATGATCTGTAATTTTGGGGGAAACGCAGAGACACTCGGGCTGAATCGAGATCTCAATAATTTGAAGAAACCCCAAGCAAAGAAACGATCTTTACGATATCAAATCCCAAAACAGAAGCAAGAAAGACGTCCGAGGACGAGAAGATTTGCCACAGCTTGCAGTTTTCACAACTGACCTTACAGGAACAGAAGCGCATCTTCTTCGACCACCGAAATCCCATCCGCCCCAACCTGGTAAGTGAGAAACAACCCAACAAGATCGGATTTTTAACTCAGATGAAGAAGAGGAAGAAGAAATGGGAAAGAATTAATGGCTCAGATTCTGATCACTGGATGAATCAGTCAAGCCTTGCATCATAAAAGAAAGAACCAGGACTAGACTTCAAGAAGAAGAAAAGTTTCACTGAGAGATAAACCTCTGAGCCAACATATGAGCAGAGGATGCTGCAGCAGGCCACCAACGCAGGCATAGAAGTGAAGAGAGAAGAAAGTATCTCCCTTGCTTCTCAGCCCAATATATACACACGTATACATATTATATCAGCTATGCTTACAATTAATTACATGTCATCTAACTTTGTAACATGCTGAAAACAACTAACTGGGTAGAACACAGGAAAAATACATGATCAAATATGCCTTTGCCAGTCCATGAGACAAGAAAACCCAGGGAAGTGATCAGTGAGCAGAAGTGTCCTAATTGTACTATGATGGGTGGACCAGATCAAGTGGATTCTGCTCACCAAATCAGCAACTTTTGGGCTGGTTGGTGGGAGTAAGAAACACACTAATCTTCTTTTTCTCGAGTTACCTTAACATTATTTTCTCTAAAGGGTTGGTGAGAATAACAAAGATATTATGTCCTTTTTTCCTTGAGTTATAAAGTGCCACTTTGATTTATTTTTCTGGACTTAACACTTGTCCTCATGAGCAAGATAAATGGGTAAAAGATTTGTTTCCAGGCTTTAATTCTTTTGCAAATATCTGATCCGAATCTTCTGCATTTGATCAGATTGATATATCCTGATCGGACTAATTAATTTCCACTCTTATTTTTTGGTTACAGTCAACACATATTACTGATACGATCTATATTTGGGCTCTTTCTCTGGTTGCAAGTCGGGAAAACGTTGCCATGTCAGTAGAAGATCTACATACGATTCAGTGAATCCGTTTTAAGATTTCATGTAGCATTTTTATTTTGTGGATTCTAACATCAATGATGCTTAACTTAATTAGCTAACCACAATAAGACAGCGTGGAAAAGAAGGTTAAAGGTTGATTGCCAGCAAAAAATTTAAGGTATTAATGGTGCAAAAAAAATTATCCTATAATTAAAACTTGTGTTTACCATTTATTCTTGTAAAAAAAAAGTAAATAAAAATAAAAAAATTCAGATGCATGCACTTGTTTGAATCCCAAATCAAATCCAGTGGTTAGATCCTACAAGCCACGTCCATCAGAAGCCACGTGCGCGGCACACCACCACCCCCCTCGAGCTGGATTCAATGATGCGGACGGTCGTGGGAGGGGCAGTTTCGTCATTGCGAACAGATCATTGGCTCAGGCCAGCTACTTAATAACAAATTCTCGGTCTACCCACAATCTTTACACCAATTAAGAGCCTAACGGGCCCCACCAGATGTCCACTCAAGGCAGGGGTGAGACTCTGAGTTGGTTAGGTGGGTTGTTTTGCCTCGCGGAATCGTCGCCACCACAACGCATTAGATTGGAATCACACGGTTGAAGTCCGCACCCACTGCTGCGTCTCCTCCAACCTCCTTTTTATTCATTGTTTGCCCGCTCTTGTCGAGCAAGCTAGGGTTTTTGCTGCGCCTCTCTGTCTCTCGCTCGCTCGCTCGCCTCGCCTCCCGATCTAGGGTTTTATTCTGCCCCTTTATCTTCCGCAATCTTTCGATCCACGGAAGTTACTGTCGCCATGGACGCACGCAAGAGGGCGAGGGCGGACGGAACCACCAACGGGGGCAGCGGCGCGACCGGTCCGAAGCGGATCAGAGGTACGCCAAGTCGTGGTTTTCTGCTTAGCTCCTGTAGGAATCTTGCTAGATCCACCTAGTTGGTCCGGATCTAACTGTGATCTAGGGCCCCCTTCTGTCGGCTTGCTTGTTGCTCGGTGGTGCTAATCTCGTACCGTTGGATCCAAATGTGATTATGTTGTGATGCTATTGTTATCAGACTATAACTTTACTTGGGGAATGTCTATCAGATGTTACTATGTTTCCCATCCTCTTGTTGCCTTAATTATAGATTGATGAATCATTGTCATACGGTAAGAATGATATTCAGTTGATCTATGTATGCTGAATCCTCATGATCAGCAAATCTTCCTATATGATAGTTCAGATTTTTTGGTTGATCAGGTACATTAAAAAGAAGTTCTAGTGGGAGGGTTTGTTGAAGCTCACATGAGTCTTTTTTGTTCACATTGTAAACAAGTTAGGATACTATCATTGAAGACACACTATAAACTAGATATTATTTTGGTATTCCTACTGCAGGTTACTAGTGTATTCTCATTGCTTTCTGGAGTCATAAATCTGATTACACTGCAACAATCACACATACTTCTCAATCTATATTACTATGCTTCTGTTGCTATTATTACCAAATGCAGCCATTTGAAATTCCGAAATCATTACATCAATATTCACAAAATTATCTTTTTTAATGACTCCAAGATTCCTGATTTGTGATTGATAATATAATTCAGATATGTCAGAAGCATGAAGATAACTGATCACTGAAATTTTAACTGAGAACACATAATTAATGTTATGCTACAGAAACGGACTCGAATCCATCTGGTCTAGGAAGCAAATCGAAGCCATGCACCAAGTTTTTCAGGTTCTAATTCTAACCTGTTCAGGATAAATTTCAAAATGAACTTCTTTTAATCATTATATCTTAGTTAACCAGCAAATTTAGTTGATAATTTCATATTGTGTAATTTGTTAAGGCTAATGAATTGGTCATGCTAGCTGTCATTACAGGTTATTATAACTTTATCAAAGCTAATGAATCAGATGTCTAAGCTGTGGCACAGGCCCTGCTGGTAAAACCAACCTAAGAAGCTTATTGAAAAGTCTAAATAGGGTATTTGTGGAGGTGCACGAGACATGAAGACTTCACTGCTTCAATGAAATCTTGAAGAATACCTACTGTAATGAAGATATTATTAATTGTTTCTTTAAAATACATTGTTGTGCCTAATCTGCTGTTTCATAACAGATTTATATGATGCATATCATACTTCCATCTGGGCGGAGGGAGGTTTTAGGGATTTCCATTGTAAAAGTTAACCAATTAAAATTGTTTCAATAATGCTTATCATACGCAAATAGGTTTTTTTTACCTTATAACAAAGCTAAAAATTCGCAAGGTATCACAGATTTGAAGGTGAGAATCTTCCATATCATATTTTAGATGCACAGAGGAATAAAGCTGGTCTCTTACAACCTTGTCTCTTATGTGATATCACAGGGAATACGTGCTATTTATAATGGTTACTGTTCCTTGAAGCTTTGTTGTTCAGCATCTCATTTGCATTTTCATATGGTATCTGTGTAATTTTCTGGTTTTGCAACAGAAGTAATTTTATGTTTTGAATTGTTGCAAGTTTCCCTACTTTAAGATGGTAATTTTATGTTGAAGCCGGTACCTTTAAGTAAGAACGGTATGATAACTTTGTAAGAAAATCGTTGTTATTGTTAACATAATTTTGTAAGAAAATTGTTGGGTAAGATAAGTTTGTAAGAAAATTGTTGCTATTGTTAACAGAAGTTTGTAAGAAAATAATTTTGCATGATAAAATAATTAGCAAGAAAATTGTGATACATGCTTGTTCTCCTAGTTCATGGCTGCCACCTGCAGGCAACCTTAAACTCCAGTTGGTCTGCTATGTAACACCCTGTATTTTACTGGTCCAACCAAGTGCCATCGTCAATATTGATAGCCCAATACCAATACATATATTTGGTTTTTATTTTTGTATTATTTTATTCAATGTTGTCACATGACGCTAGTCTCAATTTACAATCTTGAAGATTACATCTATGTTCAATTTACATATGCTAAAAATAAGTAAAGATTCAACAGAACCAGCTGCCCAACCATTGACCACATCATCATCACATGGTCTTTCAACTTTCTGATGTTTCTCATCTACAAGTGTTGCATAAAACCTGTAAACAAACAACTTCATTCAGTTTATTTTCTGATTGTACAAGTGAGTGTGCCATGGACACACATCTGTCTGATGCATGGAGAAGTACTCCAAGCGTCACTTTGTAGTTATTAGACATTGGGTTGAACCTGGAGTTTGATATTATCATTATCATTATTTAGGAAAAGATACTCTAAGAATATCACATGGTTGACTTTTTTGTATTTGCCTATTACATATACTCATCTTTTGATATTATGCATTTATACAACGCCAAGATGAAAATCATGATCTACAACAAGTTATAGTTTCACGTGCATCCTTAAAAAATTATATTACTGTTCATGTTGCAGCAGGTACTTAGATTGACCTCATATCAGATGCTTGATACTGTATTTGTCCACTTAAAGTTGTGTTTGATTTGATGTTAATATAAATGTTTATTTTCTTAGCCCACCTTACTGAGTTTCATCCCTTTTATTTGTTTGGTCGCTAACCTTACTAACTAGCTAGGTGTATTGTATAGCAAAGAACCATAAATAATGTGCAGGAAGAGGAAATTTGGGAGTATATGGCTATTCATTAAGGTCTATTCTTTTGTACTAAATCTTCATTACCTAAACCATTCAGTAGGGGATGAGCTTTCAGTTAGAAATATCTAAAGGAAAATATTTAGAAAACCAATAGTGGTACTATCAGAAATAAACCGCTGAGGCAGACAATGGGTTTTGTGTTCATTAATTGGATATACCCGTTTAAATTAAGCATTAATCTAATAGTACATTTGGAATGAGAATGAACTATTGCTTATGCTGTCCATTTTGTGTTAGATGAAGTCAATGCCATAGGGCTTTTTCAGTGTTTGTCCTGGATGATTTGATAATGCTAAGGATAACCTGTTATTTATTTACTAATTGTGACACCATGCCATTGAGTCATGAATTATTAAACAAATAAGTGGACTGAGAAGTGATTTTAGATGAAACAAAGACTTTCTGGTCAGTATTGTATTGAAAAAATATTGTTCTGATTATTTGTTAAAAGGAATAGATAGCCGATCTGGGAATATAACCATTGAGGTTGATTTCATTTCCCGTTCAAAGTGGTTGTTACTTCACCCTTGCTTGTATAAAACCTTGGTAGTTCTTTACCTGACTCCAAGCTCGTGTTCTCTCTGTAGGTTTCTTGTTTATAAATTTGAAACGTGTTTTGTTTTTTAACTTAGGATTTTTTTAAACAAAAATAAGATAGAATACTAGGTCAAAAGAGTACAGCCATCCTTAGTTTTTAACTAAGTATATTGCTTTGTATAGAGTTCAGTGGCAAAAAAGGATCCACGAACTGACCTTAAGTGGATTGTTAACTTTAATGTTTTGTTGTTCTTGTTTATTTTTGGCATGGACATGTTCTTTATTGGTCTCCATTTCTTCAGTTTGAAGAATAGCCTCTATTTTGGGATCATCTATGGATAGCCAGATGAGATCTCTTGAATTGTCACTGTGAGTTAGAAATAAAAGGCATGAAATTAAAAAAAAAAAAGAAATCTTTGTCTCCCAGCCACCTTCTGCTTCTCCATAGCTGATTTTGTAAATGTTGTTGCTTTTGTTTTCTAATGATGCCTGCATCCTTCATTGATTGTAATGTGTAGTAAGTATAACATTGCTTTTTTCATGTATAGTATGTATTTCATGTGTAATCCATATCTTTCATGATTGTGATATAGTGATATTTCATTATGACCTTTTAAATTGATGAGCAAGGATTTTGAAAGGTGTTCTGATTAACATATCAAAAAATTATCTTATCGACTTTTGTATATTGTTAGCAATCATGATTTGTGTCAGAAGTTGGAACTGGCCTTAAACTGCCTGAGTTGATTTTTTTGATGATGAGATTTACCTGGAATTGTGATAGTGTTTTAGTATCTTTACTTGTGTGTTGTCTTTATGTAACACGCCAGCCCTTCTGTTTCTTGTTTCTTTACTTAAATAGCATTGGTCCTTGTCCAAGTAGAATATATTTTCATCGAAACTTTTACGTGATGCAGCACTGCTGGGTGCCCATTTGGTGAAGGGTGTCATTTCCTGCACTATGTACCTGGAGGCATTGCTGCTGTTTCACAGATGACCAATTTGGGCAACCCGACAGTCGCTGCTGCCAGAAATCTGATGCCTTCTTCAACAATCCCCAATGGTCTGCCCTCTTCTGCTGTAAAGACTCGCATGTGCAACAAGTATAACACTGCTGACGGTTGCAAATTTGGGGAGAAGTGTCATTTTGCACATGGGGAATGGGAGCTTGGAAAACCTATTATTCCATCCCATGATGGTCATATGGCACCCTCAATGGGTGGAAGATTTGCAGCCAACATGGAACCGCCTCAGCCTACTGGCCTTGCTGCTGCAACAAGCTTTGGTGCCTCAGCCACAGCAAAAATTAGTGTTGATGCCTCTCTTGCAGGTGCCATTATCGGTAAGGGTGGGATGAACACCAAGCAGATTTGCCGTATTACAGGCGTTAAGCTGGCAATAAGGGAGCACGAGTCAGACCCCAACTTGAGGAACATCGAGCTGGAGGGAACATTTGATCAAATCAAACATGCCAGTTCCATGGTGAGAGAACTCATCGTTAATGTTAGTTCTGCCACGCCGCTACCGCCAAAGACTTCTGCTGCAGGAGCCCCGAATGCTTTGGGCAGTAACTACAAGACAAAGCTATGCGATAATTTTACCAAAGGCTCGTGCACATTTGGTGATCGATGCCACTTCGCCCACGGGGCGAGTGAACTGCGCAAGACTCTTCCGTGAAATGCTCTCTAGTAAATGTCTCTTTTTAAACGGTTCCTATTAGCCCTCGTTGGTTGCCTTCTTTGCATTGAGATTAGACTCACCTCCACCTTGCTAGTGTTTTCCTCCTGTGATGTAGTTGTTCTAAAGCAGAGAATGACCAAGAGACCTGTAGTACTCAACTTTAGAGCATTTAGTTCTAAAGAAGCTGGTTTTTTCTATTTTGCTCAGTTGTTGGAATAGACCTGCCAAAGCTGTTTGGTATTAACTAAATGTCTACTGAGATGCTGCTACAGCTTTTCCTCAATGTCCACTGCCTTCATGTTACTTGTTATCTTGACTATGATTTCTCATGGACCATTATTATTAGGCTGAATCCATCTTGATATGGAGAAGCAAGGTATTTAACTACTAATAGCAGCTTGTCATTGTGTTGGCATCTCGTTGTTCATGATTATTAGCTTTGAACTTGTATGACGATCAGTGTATAATGTCCATATTTAATTTCACATCCGAAGTGGAAATTGATTCAAATAGAATAATTATAAAGGCTTCATGAGCGCATTATTATTAGTATAGAGAATTATTAGCGTTGGCTAAAGAACCAAAAGTGACGGTCACCTTCTCAGAAGAAACAGCATTACTTGTCACCTCATAAATGGTCAAAACAAGAGCTCAATAACATTGGATTATAAATTATGTAATCTCTATACGTAGAACATTTGTATACAACCTGGACCAAACAGAGCACATAGGAGGACAACCCTGACCCGAAGGCTGGTGGTTTGACATAAATATATTTGCAGAGCATAAGCTAAGTACACATGAGATATAAAGATGAGAAGAATGTAAAGGCTTCCAGATTATCACACACTAATGACTAGTAACGTTACAGGGCTATGCTAAGGTTATTCACAGCGTGCTCGACAGGCTCCACTTTGGTATTCATCCGTACGATAAGATGAAGATAGTGATGCTCAAGATGAGTAGCTCCCGGTGAGTGGATTTGTCGTCCCGATGGTTTCTCCCAGCATCAAAAGCTTGCCAGAGCCAGAAGCGGGCTCTGATGCATGAGCCTGCTCAGGTTCCTTCTTCCCTTCAGCAGTGAAGCTGCCCACAATGATCTGCAATGACCAATTCTTTGTGATACCAACAGATCACTGAGATGAAGAATTGGGCAAAACACTCAAGTGCAATAGCTACATAGGTAAAATCGCTTGAAGAAAGATATAGCGGCCTTTTTCAGCAGCAATATATCATCCTTTCAAACAGTACCAGGTAAAAAGATTGCTAAGACAAACCTGCTGGGTGAAAGTGCACAATTCTTATGCTGGAAACATCATCGGCTCTTATGCACAATTCAACAATAAGTTTGGTTTACAATAAGATGTTCATTAACTCATAACTTAAACCAAAGAAAGTTTTTAACTCTCGAAGTGTATTAAGTTTGTAAGGGCTGTATATGTTTAATCATGGTAAATGATGTTGGAATCAGAACTCAAAATTTTGTGTAGAGAACATCTCGGTTATATATTCCGATACTAACTTTCACAAATAACAAAGAAAACAATTAATTGAAACAGTCACTCTATTATGTGTCAGAACTGACCCATTCTCTTAAAGAATCTCAAACAAGAATCACCTGGATAGGGGAGGCTGCAGTCAAAAGCCCTTCCACTCCACCACCTAAAACATGACCATCTGGACCAGCCAATGAAACACTGAGACCACCAGTTCGGCTGCGCTGCCCACCACTCTCAGACAGCAGGAATGATCCAGATAGTGACAATATTTCAAAACGCCCCTGTTTATAAAATGATCAAGATAATGCAAACAAAAACCAATAAATAGGTAAAGTAGTGAAAACTCATTGAATCCACATGTCTCGGATCATCAGTATACCGAAGCAGATAGTAATATGATATCATTAAATTATTACCGAAAACGAGGATGATCTATCAGCAATAGCAATATGAAAGATATTATGAAGACAAAGCTTGGTGGCAAAAAAAATGATCTAAGACTGCAAAGATAATTTAAATATGGATGGCAAGTTCCCAAGTCAGACCTCATATGTTACAGTGCCACCAGATGTTGCCGCCTGACGAAGAGTCACATTTGAAATTGCACCATTGGCAGACAGAATACAAACTGCACGGGTGCTTTGCTGCGAGAACGCCATTATCTTTGCTGATACATCCTGAAATATAGCAAGCAGGTAGTTACAGTTTAGAATTGACTAAGCTGAACATAAATTTTAAAACTACATGCAATACAACTGCAACCTAACCCCAACTAACTTGTGACTCACTTCTTTCTCGAAAGAATAATCAGAATGATTATTTAGAACAAAAGGAAGAGTAACCAAGACAAAAAAAGAAAATCATTCCCACATAGAAGACACCAACAGTGTGCAGTTGATCTGTCCAGGAAATCAAATATAAAGGTCAATTGTATATCTGATGAGAATTGGTGAGAAGAAAGTGAATGCACGGTGTCTGTTGGTGGCCTTGCCATTAGACATTATACAAGCACCATAACAGATTTCCAGAATTAGGTTGTGAGGTGTGTGAAGACTTTATTTGTAGGAAAGAGCATCTCACAACTTTATTTGTAGGAAAGAGCATCTCACAAGTAGGTCGCCAAATAGACCCAGTCATCAAGAATTGGATAGCTGTAGCAGAGTCCACAGGGTAAATCTATAATAAAAAAAAAAATCACAGTAACTATTTAAAGTATGGATTCCGTTCCGCAGAATATTTGAATTGAGAAGTCATAAGTAAATTAAGTATGCATCTCTATGATTCTCCTCCATTTTTGAGAAGAGAATCTTAGCCATTTATGAGAATCAGATTAGGACAGAATTAATTTTACATGGTATACCATTTATTTCATTTACCTAATTTCTCAATGCAGAGAACCTCCTTTATGTGTTTTCATGTATATCCACATGCTCCTCTCTCATTGATCGTGGTTAATTGAAATTGCAATGATCAGATCTAATGATTCACATTGCGATTACGCTATGTGTGACAAGCAATGATAAATCAGTATCTAATTGTTGCATTTAGCTCAGCACCAAAGAAATGAAAAGCTCATACATGGGTTCAGATAAGATGCCAGATATCTATTCAATGACAATATATGGATAGTCACTTGATCGGTCATCTCTATTAAAACTCTGGTTGAGAATTTTACCAACAAAGTATGACTATGAAGTTCAAGTTGTTACATCTTGACCTTCAATTGGGTATTACATGCAAAAGAAGTTATGGGCTACAAGAAATGAGGGTGATGCAATATAAGATATATAATATTCATCTGTGCATCATTCACATGTTTAATTCTATATTTCCTCCCCCCCCACCCCCTGTTTATCTTTGATTTTCTGTCAACAATGTGAAAACATAGAGCATGCAGATAAGCAGAGGCTGAATTTTGGACTTTTAGTAATCACTGCTAATCAAGTTAATTAATCCACCTCAAATTAGTCATTGGAAAACCAAAATGATCTAGGAACACCTAAAAGAATATGGCCATTTTACCCATAATAATAATATATTATAGTTTAAAAAGCAAAGAATAATAAGCAAATGAAATAAAACAATGCACAAAGACTCCAGAAGGCAGCATACCATCATTTGCATCTCTCCCATCAGAATAGGAGTTTTCTAGCTTAACAATGATCTGAACTTAAATAAAGTGGTCTCTACCATAAATAAAGTGCTGTGAGTCAAGGTGTTCCATTAAAACAAAACAAAATAAGTACCTCTCCAGTCTCAACTGTAATAACATGTGGAATAAATCCAGCCCCTGCTGAACCTGCAAGCGGTTGTCCTTGTAAGAACAAAAATGCGAAAGATGCCAATGCAAAATTTACAAAAGACAACAATTCCAGTAGAGGTTATCCAAACAACAATAAAGTCATTTGAAACAAAGCTTCTAAGATCAAATTAATAATCAAACGAAGATAACACAAAGACTTAATATAATCTTATTGAGAATGACAGAAATGGTATATAGAACCCAATTTTTAAATCAATTAACATGTTATAACTAAAAAAACCTCTGTAAATTCAATGAGAAATAGGCACAAATTGTCAAGGAAGAACCACATGAAGATTTAGTTGAAGTTGAACCATATCATGGGGAGGCCTATAACTATTCCAGAAAGTAATACCAACGTATAACTAAGAACTACAGCTTACAATGTGTCATTAAAAGCATGAATTGATAGATGGCAAGGAGCAAACCATGCCTTACGTAAACAATCATTTCTTTTATTTTGAGAATCTATCTAATGGTCATAAATCAATTTCTGATATTTCATTCTTTGCAACAATCTACCAACAGAATCAGAGACTCATTCCTTGTTGGAAGAATAAGTAGAAGCACTGTCTACGAAATCCAACTGCAATTGGGTGAGAATCTAGATTACCCAGAGCTTCTAACTGCTTCTTCTTGCTTGAACCTGGTGGCCGGCCTCTCGCTTTCTTCACGCCCTCTGCCGCAGCTGTTGCTGCGGCATTAGCAGCAGCAGAGAACACTCCAGTTGTCGGAGGAGCTGCAGGACCTGCGGACACTGGGTTCACCGCAAGGATCACTTTACCATCAGGACCATACTTCCTTGGCCGGCCACGCTTCCTCTTGAATGGCTCTCCGGTGCCAGCACCAGCACCGAAGCTGCCGTTGCTGCCACCGCCTGCTCCTCGGTACGGCGAGGGAGAGCTACCGCCCAGCGGCACAGATTCATATGCCGCAATCCCGTTCGAGCCGTCGACAACCTTTATATTGAACAGAGGAGGCGGAGACCTTGCTTCCATGGATCCACACGTTTGATGTGTTACCACTGTTACAATCCCAACCGTAGAAGACGAAGAGAGATCACTGCCTGCCGCCAAAATAGATAAACGAAAAAACAGATTTTTATGATGCCCCTCTAATCAAAAACCTCGAATTTACACCATATTATAAATTTCGGGTATTAAAAGGGGAAATTCTTCGAATTTTAATCAATTCTTTTTCCTAAAAAAGAAAAGAAAAGAAAACAACAAAATCGTAGTTTTATACTTCGAATATCTAAATAAAAATATACAAAAATATAATTAACAAGAGGAAGCCGATAAGAACCCTAAACCAAAGGCTCAAAACTACTTACCGGACCAGTAGACGGCCGGGTATGAAAGAAAAGGCCGGCTTTAGGTCAGAGAAAATACAAATCTCCAGCCCTAATATCAGGTAATTAGAAAAGAAATTAAAATATAAATTACGTGATCCGGTGGGCCGAATCCACGCAAAAAACCTCTTTCGTACAAAAGGGGAGGACCGGGGAAGGCGAAGAAGAAAGCATCTGCGGTGCGAGGTGAAAACCCTAGAAAACCTTGCGGAAGAATCCCCGCTACGGAGAAAGACGACAAATTTGTGGGCGGAGTGGAGAATTCAGAATTCCCCCTTTTGATTTCACATGTAAACCACTGTGCTTCACTGGAAAAATTTATATTTATTTTACATGCGTTTTTACAAAAGGCAAGCAAGAAAACCCTCAAATTGCTTTCCAAAAATTAGTAACATGGCATACAAACGGACACTCCCACCTTTGGTATCATTTTTTTTGTAGAATTATTGGTATATTTATTTTTCATATGTATATATATATTAATTTATTAATTACCTTATTGTATATTGTTATTCTAAGATCTCCTCCCAAAAATAAAAAAAATCCAAAAATATCTTATATTTGCTAAATTAAACAAGATATTCACAATATCACGAGGATAATATATGACTTTGATTTTTAAAAAATATGTTATTTTGAATGCGTAATTATTACTTGCTATATATTGTTATTACGAGATCTCCCTCAAAATAAAAAGAAATCAGTTAAATATTTTATATATGGTACATAACCAGGATATTCACAAATAACACAAGGGAAACATTTACATTAGACTCAATTTTTTAGATTAACTTTGTTTCAGATTGGAATCGAATTGGCTCGAAGGTAAAAAATAACTCAGATTATTTTTATGTAGTTTCTTTGTGATACTTGTCTTTACATTATTAGCTATATATATATATATATATATATATATATATATATATATATATATATATTATATATATATATAATTTTTAAGAAATACCCTTAATTTAAAAATACTCAAAATATTCCTCAATTTTTATTTCACCTGTATTTTGACATGTTATAATTTTTTGATCATTATAATAAACACCCTTTAAATGAGTTAAATAAAATTAAATCATACCAAAAATCATTTGATATATCAAATTATTATACAAATAGGTATTTATAATAATTTAAGAATAACTTCACTCAAATAAAAATTTAAAATAACTTATTACAGTATTTTATATATCATAATCAAAATATTATAATATAATTAAAAATCTTTCATATGATATATATAAACGCGTAATCTCAATCAAACCAATTGTAACTTAAAAATATGATTATATATATATAATCTTTAATATTTCTATATTTTTTCCTCAAAAAACACCTTGTTTTTATTCTTTACAATATTTTAAACTTTTAAATGTGGATTTATTTTTAAAAATATCAAAATTTGGATTTTTTTTTTCTATGTTGGTATCTCTCATTTTTTGTTTTCTTGATCATTATCTTATTTTTTTAATATCCCAAAATACCTTCGACATGACAAGCTAACAAAATGTTAACAGTCATAGTGTTTTTATAGACGTGGCAAAAACACTAGAAAAACATATAAACATGTTATTCTCTCCAATATGAATACATATTCGAGGCCTTATTTAAAAATATAAGTTAGTGCATAGTATATTTTTGATTTTTTTTTGTTTCTTAGCTGTAAAATTTTTTTATGTAGGATTATAATATTTTGTAAAGGATATCGTAACCTTATTCAAAAATATTATAACTAGTACGATTTATGTTAATTATGGGAAATCTTTTTCATTGGATATAGGTAATGTGGAGCAACAAAAACAAAAAGGGAATACAGAGAATTTGTCATTTCAATTTCACCCTTTAAAATGTAGGATTTTCTCCCTGATGTTCTTCAATCTATTTCTCCTTTTTTTTTTTTTTTCTTTTTCTTAAGTTGATTTGCACCAAATTTTAAACCCATTCGATTAAAATGTTTAATTAAAGAATGGAAATTGTTAAAAAAGATAATTTTGAGAAATAACATTTAAAATTCAAAGTTAAAAAGTAATTTAAAATATATATCACCATAAAATGTGGATATTTATATTTTTAAACAATATTTTTGGACAATATATTTTTTAACAGAACTAAACATATATTTTTTACTCTTATATATATTATGCAAAAGATATTTTTGGCTTCATTGGATTCTTCATGGCGGACAATTCATATCGGATAGGTTTTGGCTTCCATTTTGGTCCAACAGGAAAGTGTATTCCTTCCATCTAAATCTATTTGGATGATAGCGGGCTTTCTTTTATCCCAAGTCTATTCTATCTGACCGAAGAATCCGACCCACTAACACCAACACCCAAACCACGAAAGTGACGGACGCGTCCAAATCATGAAGGATCAGGCACATTCCTGGGGGACACGTGTATGGACAGAGTCGGATTGCACCAGAACCTTTCAATAGGTTATGATAAGTATCCAGTCCATGTCAATGGCCCTATTGTGAATAGTTCCAACTACCTGGGGTTTTCCCGAATATTAGGAGCCAAGGGTTTAGTGGCGAGACTCGATTAGTGATTTCTGAATCACCTGTCCCTGCTCAACCACCATCTTGTATAAGTCGTCTTATGATTGGATAATTTCCATGTGGACCAAGTACTGCAACGAATGGGAAGGCATCCTTCTCTGGTATGTGCTTTAACCGAGAGACAATAGTTAGAATTGTTTTTATGATATGATCCTCGTCACTATAAAAGGAGAGGCGACGGAGAGAACGAGAGAGAGAGAGAGAGAGAGAGAGAGAGGGGAATAATGGATTCGGATTACGGCGTCCCAAGAGAGCTTTCAGATCTCCAGAAGCAGCGCGCCCTCTACCAGCCGGGGCTCCCTCCATGCCTTCAGGTCTACCTATCGCCCGCCTCTGATACGGTTTTCATCGTCGCCATTGCCACTCCTTTGCTTCTTTGCCCGAGATCTATGCCTTGTGCTGTTGATTGAGAGGGTTTCCCTTTGAAGTGCTAGATTATCCCATTTGGTGCTCATTCCGGTCGGATCTGGATTGTTTCTGGTTGTTTGCAACATTTGAGACATTGCCTCTGGGAGATCGGAACTTTGTGATGCTTTTCTTGTATGGATGAGTTTGTTGCCTTATAACTCTCTCTTCTTGCATACTCTTACGTGCTCGAATTCGGATACGAGGAGTGAGCTCCAAGTCGCAGTTTGACGCGGAAGAGTCTATTATAGTACTATTTGTGCTTAGTTGTTTGTCGTTTTCGTTTTTTCGGCTTGTTTAGTCTATTCCAAGAACTGGTTTTCATGGGTTGCTGGGGTGCGTGGCCTGATGTGGGAGATGGCAAAGATATTTCTCATGGAATCCTGAAGAGAATCTCTCAGGAACAGTTGGCTTTCACATGGGTGTTGGTTCTGTTCGTTTCCCAATTGAGGATCTACAGGAGGAGATTTGCTGAAACATAAAACGTAAACTGTGGTTCCTTCTACCTCCGATTTTAATAGAATCATTTAAAGGGTACGCTGGTAAAATTGCATTTCCTTTGCGGCGAATGATGTTTGGCTTAAATTGAATCCCATCAGAATCATGCGTCTCTGCTGTTTGATGGTATCATATAGTCACAATTTTCATTATGAAAACACATGCTACCAGAAACTGGAAAGATGAGGTCCTCAATTTCTTGATAGTAAATTTTTAGAATTCTCATTATGAATTAGTATACGCTATACAACATTGGCTGATCTGAACTTGAAAAGGTACAGTCTCAATTTCATGGTGGCACTCATTAGAAACCATACTTTGGTGGATTCAGACACTAAACAATCCTTGATGACGACGCTCTTTCTGGTCACCTAGTTGACGTGAAAATCAGATCCAATGTGACCCTTGTTCTTACATCAAGCTTCTATCATGTTAGTACATAACTGCTTGCAGTGCCAAGCACCTGCTTCGAGTATGCCTTGAGGGTCAAAAATCGGACATGCAAGAGGATATAAAAGGTCTCAGGATTTGGCCCAAGATGGTCTTCAATGCTCAAGTCAAACACCTTTAATAGGGAGAGACACAAATGCTTAGCAAATGGTGGTTGGGAAAAGTAAATATAGTTGATTTTAGCGTCAATGTATTATCCATACAATCCATTTATATACCTCATTTATCTGTTTCGAGGTCGCCTGACCCAATGGACTGTCCATGGAGATCCATCTCAATATGTGAAGATGAAGAAGGATTGGACGACTCTTAAATAGTTACAAGGTTGGCCCATCAATAGCTTGATGGGACCAACATAAATGGTTGAGGTGGACAAAATAGTGAACCGTTCACGTTGTTAGTATTGTTGGGGCTAAAATGCCTGGTACTAGGGAGTGATTGTTGGATTAGGCCCTTTGGGCGACCCCTCATCTCTTGGTTTAGACTTTCTGCCAAATTACAATTCTATATTTAACAATGATGTGGGGTCCTTTTTGTTGCTTGTATTTGTCTCTGCCACTTTTGATATTTAACTTTTGTCTAACATATTTCTTTGTCTTTTAATCTTCTGAGAGATTACTCTTGCCTTTTCCTTGAACAGGGCACGACAGTCAGAGTTGAGTTTGGTGATGCAACAACCACATCAGATCCAGCTGGTGCACATGTCATAAGCCAAGCGTTCCCACACACATATGGGCAATCTTTGGCTCATTTTTTAAGGCCAACAGCCAAAGTTCCTGATGCACAGATCATAGTAGAGCAATCGGCTATAAGGTCTACATTCATCATTCGGTTCTGTTTTTATCTAATTTTAATTGGCATATTCCATGAGAATTTTTCTTTTTTTTATATGTATGTAATCCAAGTTTTTTTTTTTCTTAGATCTATATGACATTTTTTTGAACTTTTGTATGTGACTTCCTGTCCCATGGTTTTATAATATGCATCTAGTAGAAAAGGAACCTTTCTAGAGAATTATGTGTTTTAATAGGTTAGGACAATACATTTTGGTGAAAATTTTAGTCTAAGGATTTTCTCAAAGAACAATCCAATGATAAATTAAGGAAAAAATTGATTAGGTAATATAATGTTGGAATGGTTATTAGTCTATTTTGGTGTGGTTTCTTTACGCTTGGGTGCAGTAAGCAATTTATTCGACTCAAAGCATGTTCCATGTAACAGCCGACCTTCTTGTTGCAGGGTTGGTGTGGTATTTTGTGGGAGACAATCTCCAGGAGGACATAATGTTATTTGGGGTCTTCATAGTGCCATTAAATCTCACAACCCTAACAGTACATTGCTTGGTTTTGTTGGTAAGTATTAGCAATATAGACTGTTTATTCAGATAAGGATGTAAAATTAGTCTTTTTCCATTCTTTTCTGATGGTGATGACAGCTCATATGACACCCTAAATCATTTGCTATATTCTCCTTATCTATTTCATGTTGAACAATATAATTTTTTATTTCTAGAATTTGTCGTTATACCTTTCTCCAAGTAGGTTTATTTCCCAAGTTAAATGTCTGATATTCTGCCTCTTGGATTGGCAGCATAACCCGTCTAGAATTATCTTTTCCACCAGCTATAACTACTAGGTTTTATTATCTGTTGAGTTTGGGCTTGGACGGCAATTTGCAATGTGTGAGGATATGTGAAGAGAGCAAAATGCACTCTGGCCAAGTCTTTCTAGGTGGTGAATACTTTGTTTCCTAGTTCCATGAAGCTAGAAAAATTTTAAAATGTCTAAGCTAGAATTTCAAATTTTAAAATGTCTTGGTCGTTAGCTAGAAAAATCTTGTAGATTGATGCGATTCAAATTTCATGTTTTTCATTTCCTCTAGTGTTTTGTATGTCAATTTCAATGTTGCCACTACGGTAGCATAGTGTGATTTGCATCATGATGTTATTAAAATGGGAAGTCATTTAATTTGTATACTTTAGGCTATTTCAGATATTTCTTGAATCCATCTGTTCAGTCCTAAATATTTGTCTACATTTACTTGAAGTGATGCCTTTCCGCTATTTTCTTCACTTGTGATTTCATTAGAACTTCATAATGTCTTATTGTGTTTGTGTTTGTTTTCTTCCTTTACTTCTCCATGTTGCCGGCCGACCACTATGATTCAGTGTCCATGATAATAGGAATATAACAGTTTCTGCAGAACAAGAAGATTTATCTTATTTCTATGTTTTACAGTGGATTTATCACATGGATCACCCTTTCTCCAGTGTTTTCTTTTTCCTTGAGGCAATATTCTCTGACATTTTATGTTGTCAACTGTTAGCATTTGCACCATTCTTTATGATGCATCACTGAGTCAATGGCATTTCATGGTATTCCAAAGATATAGCTTTGTTACAGATTGAGAATTTCTATCACATTTTTGCCGAAATCCTAACCTTGAAATTCTACTTATAAGATAAAATTCATGGGTTTTAGTTGAGTGCATTGTTGCTTGAGGATAGTAATTTCACTTCTTTGTTGTTGGTTTTAATGGACTGGGGCTAAGTTCAGAGAGTTCACTTGGATTCTGAATCTTCACTGTGTATGCCGAATATTACACCGAAAAACCAGCTTTTATGTGGGCATTCTTTGCATAATTTGCTTCCTCTTAATATATGATGCTATATATTCCTTGTATCTTCTTGACCTTCAATCAAGTTGTGTAATATTTTATCAATTTTAGAAAAAAATTGATGTGTAATACAATGTAAGTGGGTCAAGTCAAGCTGCTCCGTTATGTTATGGTCCTGATTTCTTAAATATCATTGAAAAGGAATATGACTTTAATCTATACATGACCCTCATCTCTCACATTCTCCGCCATGTTTTCCTCTCCATCTCCCTGTTTCTATCTCTCCATTGTGTCTTCACTTGCTCTATTTTTAAGTGTGTTTATAAGCCTCTGAATGTGATATATTCATATAAATGCATATATTTACACTTGTATGCATATGTATATATATATATATATATATATATATATATATATATATATATATATATATATATATATCCCTTTCTGATTTCTATTTGATGTTGTTGCAGGTGGCACTGAAGGATTATTTGCAAAGAAAACATTGGAAATCACAGATCATATCCTCTCAACATATAAAAACCAAGGTCTGCTAAAAGTATTCATGGTTTCAATTCTTTTGTTCTACTTTTATAGATAATTCTTCCAAATATGTGACTCATTGGCTTTACCAGGTGGATATGACTTACTTGGTCGGACAAAGGATCAAATAAGAACAACTGAGCAAGTGAATGCTGCAATGTCTGCCTGTCAAGAATTGAAGTTGGATGGTCTTGTCATTATTGGAGGTACCTGTATTATACATATATCTTTGTTTGTGTAGGTTGCAAAGATAAATCATGTTGTTTACCTGCTTTTCTTTGCATTTCTCCAGGAGTTACCTCCAATACGGATGCTGCTCAACTTGCAGAGACGTTTGCTGAGTTGAAATGTTCCACAAAGGTATTTATTTTGGCTTCAAAAGGACATGAGAAATTAATTCCTTTTGTTTAGCATTTAATTTGGTTTTAGAAGGATTTATTTTGATTGATGGTGCAATTTGAGCTTGTGAATCAGACATGTGTTTGTGAGTATAGGTTGTTTTCTTATATGATCTGTTCAGGTTGAATTGCTAAACACAAGAAGTTTGTGGACAGGTGGTTGGAGTTCCTGTAACCTTGAATGGAGATCTAAAAAATCAATTTGTTGAGACAAATGTAGGATTTGACACAATTTGCAAGGTATTTTTTTATTTGTCTTTCTTCATAGTTATATTGAATTTGTTATGTAATATTTTCTCAATAGAATCTTAATCATTTGTGTTTATGGCATAACACTTAAAGTTCTTTCTTTGTGGCTATGGATAAAACTTAATTCTAGTAAGTGCATTGTAACATGAGCCATCATTCTTTGTTTCTGCTCAATATGAAATAAAGACCAACACTCTTATTATTTTTGTTATGCTTTTGCTGACAATAAATGTGCATCCTGGATTCTAGAAGTAACATTCAGCTTTCTCCTCTGCCTTGGTCATGACTAATATTGTCCTGTTCAATGTCTTAATGAATATTACTTTTGGCACCCTATTTGCAGGTCAACTCACAACTTATTAGTAATGTATGCACAGATGCTCTCTCTGCAGAAAAGGTAATGACTTAACTCATAGTTTCTGGGGAGAAAAAGTAATCTTTATGTATGAAAATAGCCATGAAATTTATGTACATGCAAGGAGTCAAATCTTTATGTAAAAATCTTGGAAAACTTCATTTTTCCTTTAGAGACACTGAGAAAACTGAAAAAATGCTACCCAGTAATCCATTGGGATCTTGATCTTATCATGCAGTCTTGCTTATAAAATATTTTGCTACAAGGCTAATATTGCTAAACAATTGGACCAAAATTACTTATAACAATTTACTTTCCTGCCATGTTTTTCTTTGCTCATTCCTCTAACCAAATTAGACCAAAATGAATTTGCAGTATTATTATTTTATTCGCCTGATGGGCCGCAAGGCATCACATGTAGCCATGGAGTGTACTCTCCAGTCACACCCAAATATGGTCAGTCCTTTTGTCAGATTTATGTCATTTTTTCTTCTCTTTCTATCATTTGCATTGTGAATATGGTTTGATTGCTGATGGGAGTTCACTTCAACTGATCTTAGGTCATTCTAGGTGAGGAAGTCGCAGCATCAAAACTTACAATTTTTGACATTACAAAGCAGATCTGTGATGCAGTCCAAGCCAGGGCAGAAAAAGGTCACAAGAGGAGCTGTTAATTCTCCTTTTACCATATGTTTTGTTTTCCTGATGCACTATTTTGCTTTTGCACAGACAAATATCATGGTGTCATCCTCATCCCAGAGGGTCTCGTAGAGAGCATACCAGAATTGTACGCACTGCTTCAGGTAGTTGATATGTTGCATGGCGAAACAACTTCATTATTATTTCTTATCTTTACGATTGAAGCTGATCTAACTTTCTTTTTCATTATGTTATAACTGCTATAGGAAATTCATAGTCTTCATCGTCGAGGAGTGTCCGTCGAGGATATTTCTTCTCAGCTTTCCCCTTGGGCATCTGCACTATTTGTTTTTTTGCCACCATTTATCAGGAAACAGGTTCTCTTTTGACTACTTTTCTTTGGTGAATATGTTGTAGATGTTCATTCGCTGGATGCTGCTAAAATTTTCATGAATTATTAGTAACTCTATAAGTACCCTGCAGTTGCTTCTGCATCCAGAATCTGATGACTCTGCCCAGCTTTCCCAGGTAAACCTCCAACATTTTGGCAGACATTCAAAATAGTTCAAGCATTTATATAGTCTTACTTTCTTGTCATACTTTTCTGTTTAGATTGAGACAGAAAAGCTTCTAGCTCAATTGGTGGAGACAGAAATGAATAAGCGGTTGGTAAGTTCAATCTAGATTTATGACTCCCTAGTTCATCAATAAAATTGATCGAGAATTAGAATTATTGTGTTTGTATGTTCTCTGTTGTTAGACAAGGTTCTGCGTCAGTAACTATTTCTTTATGTAAGAAATTCTTTTCTTTTTCTACCTTTCTTTACTCAATTATATAACACATCTTTCATCCTATCTTTACAGAAGGAAGGCACCTACAAGGGAAAGAAATTTAATGCAATATGCCACTTTTTCGGGTATCAAGCTCGAGGGTCTTTACCATCAAAATTCGATTGTGACTATGCATTTGTAAGTCCTATGAATAGAAACTCGTGTTAGCTTCCTCATTTGGTATGAAGGGTGAACATGTATCAACTTAACTGTACTGTTTTAGGTTCTTGGGCATGTGTGCTATCACATATTAGCGGCTGGTTTAAATGGTTACATGGCGACTATTACAAATCTGAAAAACCCAGTGAATAAGTGGCGATGTGGAGCTGCTCCAATTACTGTAAGACGTGTACCTTGTGTGTTAGTATTATGAATAACTGGCTTCTTCAGAGCCAGACTGCAGGGATCTGCTTCTTTTGTATAAGCCACGACAAGCTTTATTTGACTAGAAACTATGATTACTGCTAGGCAATGATGACCGTGAAGCGTTGGTCACATGGTCCTGGAGCCATGCCAATAGGAAAACCTGCCATCCACCCTGCCACAGTTGATTTGAAGGGAAAAACATATGAGTATGTTTTCATCAGCAACATTTAGCTTTACCTTCTTTGCTGCTCATAACTTCTCTAGGACTACTTGCTGGTCCACTAAGCCACTTATTACTCAGTTTTTTCTGTTTCTTCATTTGTTTGCTGGATAATTTTCTTTTCTTATTAATTGCAAATCTTCGACTAGGTGGTGTTAGTTTAATATTCTTATTAATTAGCATTTTTAAGTAATTCAAACTTGGAATCCAGGTTGCTGAGGCGCAGTGCTTCAAGTTTTTTGATGGATGATATATATAGAAACCCAGGACCACTCCAGTTTGATGGTCCAGGTGCAGATGCTAAGGCTATATCATTGTGTGTTGAAGATCAAGATTACATGGGCCGGATCAAATTACTGCAGGAGTATCTAGACAAGGTACTTATATCTTGTCATTAGTTTGTCTCATGTGCATTTTTATTGTTTGTATATCAGTGTTGTTGAATATGCAATAATCACGTAAAAGAGATTGTTGCAAGAATCAATAGCTGCTTCAAGATTTTCTGGATCACCAGTATTCTGAATATTGTCATCGGTTCCTTTCGATGCTTAAGAGATTTTCTCACATCAAAAGCTTCAATTTTCGACATAGGTCATGATGACTGGTTTTGATGCTTATTATCCACTCGGTAACATCTATCGTATATAAACCAAGGACATTTGGTGCTCTTCATTTATATGTACTATCACGCCACATAATCCCTTCCCTGTATTGTAACCTCTGGTTAGAATGTTTAACTTCTACTTGGACGCAAGATTTAGCAAATTATATTACCTTCTTTCGAATTTGCTTCTTTGTAACAAAATATGATCCATAGTTGTGACACTTTGCTTTAGGGTTTGCATTGCTTTCTGAAACATTTTGCTTGAGGGTACTGACTGTCATCCGTGTTTCTATTGGGCCCTGGTACTGCTGTCCGGCAAAACCATGTTATTGGACTTCCTTTGTGCTGAAGCATTAGCTGTTTGTTATCTTCGAGCACCATATATTTATTCGTCACATCATGTTTTGCATAAATTATATGATGTTATCTGCTTTATTATGATTCCTATGCTGACGCCTTTAATTTTACGCAGGTGAGGAGCATTGTGAAGCCAGGATGTCCACAAGAAGTCCTGAAAGCAGCTTTAAGTTCTATGGCCTCCGTGACAGATGTGTTGTCTGTGATGTCTTCTTCCTCGCTCAATGGGCAGACACCACTCTGAAGCAACGATTCTCACTGGAAGATCTTCCCAGGCTGCATGTTTCCATTTCCCTATCTAATCAGCTTTTCCAAACTCCTAAGGTTTATTCCCTCAGAGTGATTTGACTTTCTAATGCATCCGTCTCTTTTTCCTTTGTATCCACCAATTTTGACCATATGTCGCCACTCATGAGCCTACACTTGATGTCTGCTGGGAGCGGAATAAAATAACAAACAATTTGGTTCGTTGAGATAAAATGGAACTGATATTGCCTTTAGATGCTGAGAAGATTCATAATAAGTGCATCCATTTCATGTATGAGCGGCTGTGCTCGGAAGCCTTGGATACGCCGAATGGTGTTTGAGGCTTGAGGGAGGGATATTAGGGAGTTTGAGGGATGAAGCGGCTGACATAATTCTTTGATGCCTCCATTTTCATCTTTTATTAAGCCTCAGCTGTAGGAACAAAGATTGGTTTGGGAATTAGTTGTACGGTCACTAGTAAATTGCCAATCAAGTGTAAAATAATAATCTAGGAGAGTTGTTTCTGGGTTTTAACAAGACGCTACCATTTCCCATCTCTCGACTCATCTTGCGACAAAGGCTGTTGGTCGGATTCACATAGACTTCCAATTTCTGCTCATCTTGCCTCGTTAAAATATTACAGCTCTACAAGAGTTGGGTGTCATTTCTAGTAGCAAAGCCTCGCACCTTTTTTGAAATCATACACGCCTTCGGGGGAACGACTATAAAGACTTTCTTATATGCCACGCGTTTTATGGGCACAGTTTCTCCAGCCCCAAGTTCCCGACTCACAGGCCTTATGGATTAAGAAAACTCTCAAATAATTTTCACACCAAATTTGACAAACTATGATGAACACATCGACCCAAAAATGGTCCCATCCGGCGCACAAGATTTCCAACCTCCATAGTGGACTAAAAATCTTGAATGATATTATACAATCTTAAATCTGAAAATAATCTAACCCGCAGTGTAACAAACCGAGAGGTCGTTTCTTGATCATCCAAGATGTGAGTCAAGATCCGTCCTCACACGAATTTTAAAGATTGATATAATCGATTAATTTAATTCGGTCGTTAATCGAGTCGACGCATATCAAAAGGTACTTTCCCGTCCGATTAATTTGACTCGCTCAAGCGTCCGACGCCGTCTGAATCGGTCCAGACACAGGTCAGGTCAGGTCAGGTCAGGTCAGGTCAGGTCAGGTTTCCGAGGGAACCGTGTCGGAGTTTCTTAAGGATGCCGTTCTAAGACGCGGATCCGCACACGGGTCTCCGTATTTCCAGTTCCTCTCTCCTCTTCTTCCGTTCCCCAGTTCGCCCCGCCGACTCAACGAGGGCTCGGTCCTTCCCCGCCGGTACTCCGCCCGATCCTCGCCACGAGGCCGCCGACAAAAAGGGCGGCGGCACTGGGGTTCCCGGGATCTGAATAACGGGGAAGAGGCGGAAGGCGTGCCCGCTAGTGGTGGCAGAGATCCGAGGAGGAATTCCGAGGCAGAGGGAGGCGCGTCGGCGATCTTCTGGTGGTTTCAACAGTGAGTCTTCTTTCTCTTCCCTTTTCTTGGTTTTCTTTTGGTTCTTTCTTCTCCGGGAAGAAGAAATGAAGGCGAAGCTTGATACCCATTTTCTTTTCTTTTAATATAAAGAATCTCGTGGCGTCAGATGTCGATCCAGATCCGGACCGGCTGATCTTGTTAACCTAGCCTAAACCCCAAATCCTCCGGGATATCCCATGAAGGGTCAACTGTTTAAAGAATATGCAAGAACATGATACTGTCCGAAGAAAGATCTTGCGTCTCACGAAGGAAGTCTCTAAATTTACGAATGAGGTAGTAAAGATGGAACACCTATGACATTAAAGGTCTCATAGGACGAAAGAATAATCACCTAGCTAGGATATTCTTATTATTATTCCACTAATCAAGATGACATTCATGGTAAGCTACCAAACATGTTCGAACGTTTTATCTGTACATTATGTTATTTATAATGTTTTGTTCCATGCTTTATGGAGCTATTTTATGTAATGTTTCCATATTCTTGATTGTTAATATTTTGGTAGCAGTTTCTAGTTTTAATGACTTGGTACCTACGGTTTATAGCTATTTGTGTATGTATTTTTAAAGAACCACTTGGAAGTCATGGACCATTGTGGGTGATAGGTGGAGGATAATGGTTCTAAAGAAGCTGAGTCATAGAATATATGCAATCACGTAAGCATGGCATGCATACTAAATTGCAAATTGAGAATTAGGTAATCTATAAGCTGTAGCTATTCTTTATCTTGCCTCTTCCTTGGTCAGGTCAACTAGTCTGGAAAGGGCTTGGCCTGACCAATCGAGAAAGTGCAGGTCAGTTCTGCTTGTGAGATAGTATTAGTGTGAGCTCCAAAAGATGTTAATTATAAATAAGAAGATTGAGCTAAATATCCCTTTTCACGTACTGGAGGGAGATTAAGCCCTCAAAATATAAAACAACTACCGAGAGAAATGACTGGGCTTGGGAAAGCTGCTCCAGAAAGGAGCAGCTTCCTCTTAAACCATATGGTTGATATCTTAGCCTTTCTCCTCGAAGGGCAAAAGCATGATATGGTTGAAAAGTTTATACTGTTACTTTATTTTCTTTATTGTAGTGGTAACTTATGCCTATTGTCAATGGAAGTATGACCAGGTGCACACTTAATGGGCTTTTTGGCTCTTTTGTTTCAATCTAGTTCATTTTTTATTGGCAACTAAGGCTTTGTCCCTTCTATTGCTCACTTATGCCATAACAGACAACAAAACTCTTTGGAATTTAAGTTTTTCAGAGTCTACTTCTGCAACAAACAAATACTTAAATTGTAACTCTCATTGAATTTGAGTTTCACAAGACTCATGTTTAGCCCGATTTAACTTCAGAGCAAGTAGCCCCTAAATCCTTGCTCCTGGTCTCTGAGAGGCCTTAATGCCTTAGCGTGGGTAGAATGATTGGCAAATTTATTCTATAACATGTTTTGTTGTACTCGTGCTACATATTCTCCGGTATGAGTTGCCCTCACATGTGTGTTATCCATGCTCAGTACAGAGTCATGTTGCTATAAACTATACTAGTACTTACATGGCCAAGACTAAATATGCAACAACTCAGAAGCATGAAGGTGCAATCGGATGTAATTGGTGATTTGAATTAAAAAAGGCAATCGGACTGTTTAATATCAGTGGGTATGTATCAGTTTGTCTGGTATTTTAAACCATTCTTTCATTGTTTTTGAAAATGTCCTTATTACCTGATGCCCACCAGACTGTGTAGAAAATCTTTATATGTCCGTGCAAAGCACCTTCTTTTCCAAGTCTTTCTTTTGTATTTTTTTACCAATAGGAAATAACATGCGATTAATATCTGTGTAAATGTTTTATTTTTTTTTGTCTTTTTTTTTTTTCCTTTTTGGGTCTCTAGGATGACTACCATATTTGTTTAGAGAACAAGAAAACATAAAAAGGGTTGAATGAGTTAGTGAAAATTTAATATTTTAAATTTATTTCACATATATTTTGTTTTAAATTGACATATTGATCAATATGTTTTAGCATTTTCCAAATCATGCATTTGGATAATTTGGTTATATCCAAATCATACTTCATTACTCGAGTGACTCAATAGATCAAGTAACTCCTTCATGAGGTGGGTAAACAAATTCAAAGACAAGAGCAATTTCTTTATGAAATTCAAAACAAACCTTTTATTTTCCAAGATAAATGGCTTGTCACTATTATTCTAGGTTATACACATGTATTCATTTAGGTTAAAAAAATAACATGCATATAATTTCACAGATGCATTCCTTTCATATGCTATAGCCTATTGAAAAGGTGAATAAGGTCAGTATAGGTGTACTTCATTGAGGGTACGGAGCCTCTGATAATGTGATGCATCAAGATTGAGCCTTGGTGCATCTCATGCCTTTGTACGTCTCAGGCAGGACTTTGATTATATAGCTACAATGCACATTCGACAGATCTCCAATAGAAGCTGCATGGCATTGGGTGGGTGACAGATGGGTGGCATGGGACAGCTAAATTCTTGATTTTGACATGGTGATAGATTTCACCTCAGTGCATGTCTCTTTGTGCCTACTAAAAATAATTTACAATTTGTTGCTGATATGAATAGGTTTCAATTATCCTGATTCTGTTGATGTGCTACAGGATTTGATCAACCGTCAATAAAATAATTGACCATGGACAATGGTGAGATCGAGAGTGCAGATGAGGAAATGCCTTCTCGTGGTGGACGGCAGTACAGGCCGGTGGTTTCCCATGAACAATCCATTGTCCAAATGACATCCATGGAATCTGGACCTCCTACTGAGATTGCAAAACAGTGAGTTCCTTATTTGGAATTTTTAAAAAAATATTTTTACATTATTTGAGTCTCTTGTTTCATGTAAGTATTAGTTTTCATGATCTTTTTTTTCAGTTGGTTATGTTTTATTCTTTCTTTTATTTGCTCGAAACTGTAAAGAAGAGTTCTATTTTTATCAGTTCTTTACATAATATGGGAACACAGTCTATTAAGTTGCATGTTATTGTGGGAGCAGCAAGAGTTATGGTCTCCATAGGATAAGGGGCAATGCATGTCAGCTGCATGAATTTTCATAATTTTAAACTTGTCACACTTCTATACTAGAGGAAATATTAGCAATGATGCCTGCATCTCTAAGCACTGTTGCTTCAGACATGAACACGTGCCTGTTGCATTTATGCTTAAAGAAGAATTTCATTACTAAGATCAATTTTAGGTTGGCATCCATTTAAAAGGATATTATTTGATTTTCGTAAAACTTCAATCTAGAATTCTATTAGGATTAACACTTGTTTGTTGAGGTTTTGCTTGGCTCATAACTTGGCTCAGTCCTCCAATTCCACCAATCAAGTGAATGCAAGTGTGACTTTTACGGTGCTAACAGGGTACTTCTATATGAGTTCTTTATTACTTTTATTTGCTATATGGATCTGTCTGAAATTTCTATTCCTTGTCTCAGATATAGGGTTTTCTTACTATTTCAGGTATAATAATATAATCGATTAAATATGTCTTTTAAATTTATATAATGGAATTTTTAAAAGAAAATGTTCTACAATGTATTTACCTTTTCTTTTGCTGTTTATTTTCCTAGCATCACTTATTTTGTTATACTAGTTTACTGGCACAAGGCTGACAAAATAACAATTGTTTTTATATTTACTGTAGGAAAATTAGGATTCCATCACAATCAGAGAATGTTCCCAATCCAATGGAGGGACCTTCTAATGGCCATGATGAATTGAATAGCTCTCAGAGGGAATCAAAATTGGAATTATTTGGTTTTGATTCTCTTGTTAACAAATTGGGACTCAAAAGGTATGTGATCATTTTGTCATCTTTAATTCTTTACTTTTTGCATTCAATTTTTAGTTTTTTCTTTCATTTCTTTCATGGCCGGTGAAATTGTGAAATTCATGCTTTTCTCAAACTCATAATGAGATGTGTTTCTTTGGTCTGTTGGTTGAGCCATATTATGGTCCAATACTTATATTATATATTTGTTGAGGTTTGAGTCACGGAAAAGTCACTACATTGGCTCTCCCCAGAATCGTACTGGTTACGTGCTCGACAAGTATGTATTGGTTGTTATGACACCAACACAGACTTCAAAAAGATACTTAAGTAGTAGTTCAACTTCAGTTTCTAGATAATATACTATAATACTGGCATACCACGATCCGGTTTGGCCGGTATGGTACACTTGGTTTAATGTAAAAATATACAGTCTAGATATTTTTTTCTTCAATTTTTAATTAATTGAATCATTACAGTATGACAGGAGAACAGATCGCAACACCCTCAAGTCCAAGAGATGGTGAGGACATTTCCATTACTATTGGGAGCCCAAAGGTACATTTGCTGGGTTTTTGGTTACAGCTACTCTGTATTTGATTTTGTATAGTTGAAAAACTTTATCAACTTGCTTTCAGAAGTTACACATGCATGAAATGTTGATAACTACCTATCATCTACTCATGCATTTTCCAACTTATACTGTTTGCTTTGCCTCATTACCAAATATAGTAATCTGGATCAGCCTTAATAAATATATAGAGCTAATCTTAGAGCATTGATTAGGGTACCTATATATGGAGTTAAATTCCTCTGTGATGTTATTTCATTGTTATCTTAGTCATTTTTTCTCTTACTTAAAATGTAAAACATAATAATATATAGAGACAATAATTTAACTACTGTGGTGATGTGAATGCAAAAGAACTGTAGTTGTGTGCATGGTTCGCCTTACCAGTCCGTACTGGTGTATCGACCAATCATCAGTATGGTACGTACCGATGTACTGACACATGGTACGGTAGGGTATATCGATAAATTGGTATGTACCACCTATACTGATCCCCTATTGGACCGGTATGTATCGAGCGGTACACTGTGGTACGGCGAATCGTGGTTGTGTGCTCTTTATATTTGTTATAGTAGAAGATCTCTTTTCATAATTTTTCATGTTATTTTGGGGAAGAATACTTGCAATATCCAGGTTGTGATTTAGTTGTCTATTTGGATAAGTTCAGGCTTATCGAGTCAAAAGTTGAATCCTGAGTATAGAATTTCTGTTTTCTGGGATAAATCGACTTAATGGCCAAACTATTGTGTTCTAATTTTGTTAACTGGAGAAATTATAAAGAGTAGCACAGTTTGAAGATGATGAAGTTAACAATAATTGAAACTGTTATACTCTATATATGTTGTTGTGAGCTGCCTTCAATTTAATTGATTGTTCAAGCCATGGACTGCAGCTTCTCTCGGATCGGTTCAAAAATGGGTGGTATGTACTGGTCTGAGTGTGAACTGGTATGTGGACTGCCCCTGTTTTGATGGTCTGGTCCATCCAATAAACAAAAAGAAAAAAAATTTCACATGAATGCGAGCCCTCTTCCATGGGCACACACCTGCGAGCTGCTGCTGGCGCCCGCATTCTGTCACCTGTTGTTGATTTCGGGTATGCTTCTTCATCTTCTCCTTCTCCTCCGTTCTCATTCTCCTTCCTCTTCCTCTGCAACCTCCTCTTCTTCCTTCCTCCTTTCTCCTCTTCCTCCATCGCCATCTATTCCTTCCTTCCTCTCCTCCTTCCTCTTTGAGTATTCAGTACATATTGTTCCCTGGTCAGATCAATACACCTGGTCGGTACGAGATGACGAACCTTGGTTCAAGGAATTAGAGATCGCTGTCAAAATTGCTAGCATAGTACTGGCTTGGTTGCCAACATCAAGAATATGCGTCCCACCTCTAAGCTTGTGCTTTTGAGTAATTTGTGATCTACTGATTTGTTTGTTTTGTGGGTCAGAGATGATTTCTTGAGCCGTTCTTAAAGTCAATCCTGTGCTCCACCTTATTCAGTTCAGGTTAATGAGGCATGTAATCTTCAAGGAAAGTTGGTCTTTCTAAATGGCAGAGTATGGTTACCACAGGGATAGTCTAGTAGATTAAAATTTAAATTACTCTCGGCTAGTATAATCATTTACATAACAAAAACTAAATAGGGAACACAGCTAGTAAATTACTCTCAAACAAAAACTAGAATAATATTTGTTTTATACAAGAAAGCTGCAAGAATCACAAAACAATGGTAAGAAAATAAAATGGTTTACTAACGCAAGACATGGTCAGAACAATGATTGATTTAGAGGTAAGAAAGATGCTAGGTGCTCTAAATGAGATGACTTTCTTTAATTATCATAGTGCACCTTGTTTTGACAGAAAATAGGTGTAAGTCTTTCTTGATGATGATGGTTATGGGAGGATATTGATCAATACAACCAATCAGTTTCTTTACCTTTACCTAGGCCTTCTTCTTGTGATAAATTTGTTGCAGTTTTTGGATCTTGAGCAAGGAAGCAATAGCAGAAGAACCATCAAAAGCAACAATTTGAAAAATGTGATATATTGAGCATACCACCTGTTTGCATAAGTTTCTGTTGTACAGTTTTATCTCTCACTGCCATAGCTTAAGGTGGTTGCTTTGACTACAAGTAACATACGATTATACTGTTACTAACATGTATTGTGGACTTGATTTTTGTCTGCAGGTTGCTGGCCCTAAGTTGGGAACCATGATGGGTGTTTTTGTACCTTGTTTGCAGAACATCCTGGGAATCATATACTATATCCGTTTTTCCTGGTGAAGTACAGCACACTTTGGCTACTTTTTTTTCCTTATGAAAGCTTCGTCGAAGCGAATGATCACCAAGTCACCAATTCTCTCTCTCTCTCTCTCTCTCTCTCTCACACACACACACACACACACACACACACAGACACAGACACAGAGAATGGGATTTGTATGCTGTAATGTCAGATCTAATCAGACATATTATAACATCATTGTACAACATATCTTGGCCTTCCTTTGTTTGTGAAAGGAGAAGAAAGAAAAAGAGGAGAGAGAAGAGGAGAGAAAAAGAAAAAGGAGGGTAAAAGAATATGGAAACAAATATAACAATTATTTAACAAAACAAAAAATGTTGAAGTGTATTTTTGTCAGTATTAGATCATTTAAATTCTTATACTTGAATAACTTAAATCTTATATTTTATATATAATAATTTTGGTCCTTTGTTTATGAAGACAGTTTATTGTATGTGTTCCTCTTTCATTAACTTTTATGTTATTATGCAAGATGGATTTTTCATCACTGTTGTTTTTTTTTTTGTGGCCATTCTAATTATAGGTGTAAGGCTTGTTTAATCCTCATTCAATGTACCATTTCCAGATTCTTGTTGGAAAGTGCTTCTTAAAAATATTAACAAAAATTATAGTAGGACCAAGGGAAAAGTAGAAAAATAACATAAATAATGTATTCATCATGGTTTGAAAATATTCATTGTTTGTTGTAAAAGTTTGTAGATTAATTCTAATTATTATAAATTATAGTACTTTTTCATATTGCATTACTCAAAGTGATAATTATCCTTCTAATGATAATTTTTTAGCTAAATTATATTACTTTTTAGTAGTGATTGTTTGTAATGACATAAATGATTGTATAGGAGACAAAATTGATCTTTATGGACTTATGTGACCTTCTAAACCCCATCTAAGCACTTCCAATAAGTTATAGGTATGGTTGCATACATTAATCCTCTCCAGATCTTGCATTGGCAGAATGTGCAGCAAAATTGGTGAAAGCCTAATGCCTACATTTGCAGTAATCTGGCCTTGTGCCTACATGGTGTAGATGGTTAAAACTTAAAAGCATCAACACGGATCACCTACACATCTAGGCAGCTACATGAGACAATATTGAAGAAGTGTCTTTGTAGCAAAGATTAATTTGAATGGGTATTCATATTGTTGAGATCCAATCCCTTTACAAACAAATTAAATTGGACCTGTCACTGATCCTGTTGTGTTGTTGACTATGTATTTGTTATCTTTGGTCTTTGTTGATCATTGTGATAATTCTGTCACTCTTCACAATTTCATTCTCTTCATTTTCCTTCAAACTTAGTTATATCTGGTTATTGTTTCTGTAGGATTGTGGGTATGGCTGGCATTGGTGAGTCTCTTTTATTGGTTGCATTCTGCGGGTCTTGCACCTTTCTAACAGGAATATCTTTAAGTGCAATCGCAACAAATGGGGCAATGAAGGTAAACATTATTGTTGGTTACAAATTTTGTTGGTTGAGAACTGTTGAGGTATGTTTTCCAAGACATCCATTGTTTTAATTTTGGGATGTGGACCTGTTAAGTTTGACTGTCACTTATAGAGTTTTCAGATCTGTAGTATTTTTGGAATGGTTGATTTCCAAGATACATGAAACTACTAGTTGGGAGGCTGCTAACTATATGCTTGTAACCATAACGACTACTTTCGATGCTTCTAGTGAATATTCTTTTCTGGCTGTTACACATTATTAATTAAGTCAGACCAAGTCTTCGCAGTTGATCATGGTTGAGAACTGACAAATTAATCTGGCCTTGATAACTTGCCAGACCATGAAAGTCAACCTAGACATCGGACAAAATATGCTATAATGGCTTGGATACTGAGTTGCATTTTTTATGGGTTTAACTGTGCTGAATTTGTAAGTAATTAATGTGGCAATTTAAGGAATTCTTGTTACTAGCTTTCCAGCATATCATCTCAGTTATGGATTAGACGATATTCTCATACTTTGAACATTCAGGGTGGAGGGCCATATTATCTCATTGGTCGTGCTCTGGGTCCAGAAGTTGGAGTTAGTATCGGATTATGCTTCTTCCTTGGTAATGCAGTTGCTGGTGCTATGTAAGTCTGCCTTTTGTCCTTTTTTTGATATTACTGTGCTGGTCTTTTGTTTGCATATTCAGATCTGCCTATCAACTCATATCTTAGATTAAACATCTGAATGGCATCTTTATTGTGCTCCTTTTTGCAAGTGAGCTGTTGCTTTGTTTTGTGTGGGTTTCAACATAATCCACATTGCAAATATTAAGATTTAGAGGCAATCATTATGGTGTCCCAGCTGATCAATTTTTTAAAATCCTTCTAATGGAGAACCATCAAGGTTTATAAAGGATTTTAAAGCAGTTTGTGCAAGGTAGTGATTTAAAAAGCGTTAGGCGTCAAAAGGCGCCAAGGTTTAAAATTGCCCGAGGCGCTAAGTGCTCGCTTAGGCGCTAGCCCGAGCGAAGCGAGACGCTAAAATATAAAAAATATAAAAATATAATTATTTAAATAAAAATATATTATTAAATGAAGAAAATCTAAGGTACAAACTCATAATATCACATTACTAAAAAGTCCCAAAAACCAAAACAATAAAATTTGACATTAAAGTCATTTATCATAATTAATATTATCGTCATTTTCATATAAATCATCTTCATCTTGTCCTTCCTTTTCATCAAAATATGTTTCATTCTCAATATCTTCAACAATAGCAGGAGTCGAGCTTGATGCTTTTGCGCTTATTTTTCTCTTTGTTTGTTGTCTTGTATATGTTTGTAATTCTCCAACACCTGAAGCTCTTGTCACATCTCCCCATGTCAATCTATCATCTTCAAATACAAGCTCGTCTTCGGCATCTTGTAAGTTTGCACCAATTTCTCTCACCAACTATTCATTTGAATCATCAATATCTTGGAATGAGATTGGATCAATTGTATTTCGTAAATTATGATGAGCCTTCAAAGCTTGATTATACTTTATGTAAACAAGATCATGTAATCGCTGATGTTCCAACTGGTTCCTTCACTTTGAGTGAATCTGTCATATTATATAATTTAAAAATATATTAATATATCTATCTAAATAAATAAATTAATCGAAACAAAAATATTTATTGATTCTTACATGCTTAAAGACACTCCAGTTTCGCTCACAACCCGAAGCACTACATGTCAAACTAAGTACTTTGATAGCAATTTGCTGTAAGTTCTGGGTAGAATTTTCAAATAGACTCCATCGTTCAGCTGCAAAAGTTATATTATTATTAGCAATAACATAATAACATACTATCGATGAAATTAATTATCTCAAATTATTAATACCTGGAGACGTAGTTGTCTTGGATCGAACTGCCATTGGAATTCCAAAAAGACCTTTGGCATTTTTATATAAAGATAATTCACGAATAATCTTATCTTGCACCTCGAGGCTTGGAACTAATCTTGTAACGTACTAATATAACGCTTCCAAAACTTATGCATCAAACACAACAGATTTAATCGTGTAAAAGAATTCATGGTTCAAATAATATCCTGTTGTATGTAAGGGACGATGAAGTTGACAATTTCATCTTTCGTCAATGATTGCAAAAATTTTCTCATATTTTTTTTATTTTCATTAAAAGATCTTTTAATCGTCTCCTTTGCTCTATCCATAGCCTCATAAATATATCCCATTGCAGGTTTATTTTCATTATCCATTAATCGAAGGACTCGAATAAGAGGGCCCATTACCTTTAATATGTAAACCACATGATTCCAAAAGGATGACATTAAGATGATATCAGTAGCCCTCTTGCCTTTTGTTTCTTTTGCCCATTTGCTTATCACCCATTTCTCAGAAGTAAATATGTTTATCAGATTATGCTTTTGACGATGCACACTCTGTAATGTCAAGAATGAAGTAGCAAATCGGGTGACACTATATTTCACTAATTATTTGTTGCCTGTGAATTCTCTCATCATATTCAAAGTCCCAGTATGATTATAAAGAAATCCAACAATAAAAATTGCCCTTTCTAAAGTTTTCTTGATGTCTGAGATCTTTCCAATATCCTCCAATATTAAATCAATATAATGTACCACACATGGAGTCCAATATAAGTGTTGTCTTTTTGTTTCAAGTAATTTACCTGAGACAAAGGATAACAAAAATGATAAAACTTACGAGTTTAATACATTTAATTGAACATAACATAATTAAAAATTTAAAAAATTCAAAAGATGAATATTACCAGCTAATGCATAGTTGCTTTCATTATCGGTTATGACTTGAACGACATTTTGGTCTCCAATTTCTTCCACAAACTTGTCAAGTAAATTATATATCTTATCTCCAAATTTTACAAAAGATGAAGCATCTATTGACTTCACAAACATAGTCCCTAAAGAATAATTAACCATAAAATTAATTGTACTTTTGCGTCTCCTATCAGTCCAAGCATCTGACATAATAGAGCAATCATGTGTTACCTATGATTCTTTATGACCCTTTAGTAAGTCATTTGTATAATTCAACTCTTTTTACAATAATGGAACTCGCATCTCATAATAACTTGGTGGTTTTAATCCTGCACCATATCTTCCAATAGCTTCAATCATTTCCTTAAAACTGTCTAAACGAGTAGTACTAAGAGGAAGACCAGCCCGATAGAAGAAGCGAGCAATGTGCTGAATTGTTCTTCCTCTTATTTCTTTATCACAAGCATTACTTATATTTGTTTGTCTAAATTTTGAGCCTCCTGCTTGCCCTTGTTGCTTTTATGATCCTTGAAACATATACAGATCCATCGGTCCTTTTTTAGCCTTCTTAGATGATATAATTTCTTTTCCTTTTTTGTCAAATACTTTTTTCCCACTTGGGTTAATACTCATAGAATAATCTTCTTCGTCCCAGAGATGTTCAACTTCATCTTCTAGTAAATTCCCGTAAGATTCATTCTTTTGTATCTTCTTTCCATTCATATAACTCAGCAACTCTTCTTTAACCTCAGGTGGATACTTTTTGCAAACTGTTGTATTCTTGTAATTTCCTACTAGATGTTGTTTTCCACGAAAAATATCACCTTTAGTAGTCTTGTCGCAGAACAAACAGGTCACTGCATTAGGATCTTTCGAATCCTTTAAATAATTATACTTCCATGCAGGATCTTTTTTTGATGTCATCGTAGAATCAATTAAGTTGCTCTGAACACTTGCCATTTATCCTGAAACCTAACAATAATTTCAAATAAATAAAAATTAATAGTATTAAAATCCAAACAATATATTATTAATTTAATAAATAAACAAATTACTTTGTTAACACTTAACAAGATTTTCGAAGGTTTAAAGCAGAAGGAAAGAAGGAAGACCGAGCCTATCGGCAATGCAAAATGTGATGAGTGGGAGCGGCGATCGACGGCGATAAATAATGGGTGCGGCGTCGAATGCGATAAGCGACAAGCGACAAGCGAGTGCGGGAAGCGATGAAAGCGATGAGCGGGAAGCGAGGAAGCGAGCGGCGGCGATTATCACGACTTAGCTATTTTTTTACTAAGCCATGCGGCACCAATCGTATCACCGAAAGTCGACCTCCCCAAATCTCCTACAATCCTTTAGGACTGCAAAAGAGAAGACGGATGAGAAAGCGCTTTACACGGATCCACAAGCCACTCTTTTAGTAAATACTTTATAGCCAATGCACATTCCAACAATGGATATCACAAGCTCGAATACAGTTTACAACAAAGGTATAAAATTGGTCCACTACTGAGGCCGAATCTAGTACAAGTGTCCACATGACACAAACTTTCTGCATGTTTCTGGCCAAGACAATGGTCGCCAAACTCACTCAAATTGGGCATTTAGCCTTTGCAAGCCCTTTACAAGTAATAACAAACCAAAAGGGACACGGATACACATAAGTGTTACACCGAACAAGCCGCTTTACAATTTTGTCCGTGACATTCTCCCCCACTTATTCCTTCGACGTCCTCGTCGAAGCCTTTCTTGACGCAAACTTCTTTTCTTTGTTGGATCTTGATCTTCTCGCTCCTCGCTGCGATCGCCTCTTGGCTCTAATTGTTCTCCACTTGTTGAGTCGTCGAACTTTAATCCGCCATATGCCGCTTCAACTCGCCATAACTCGACTCAGGTGTGGGGGGTCGCGAAGTTGTCTTGATCCTTCTTGAGTCTTGCGATTCATCTGAAGAAGGAAAAAAAAAGACCATCTTTGATATGCGCCGATCTCAAATTCTTCTTGTCTCTTGAATCGATAGATGCTTGTTGGAGCTTTAACGAGCATCGCCTCGCAACTTTTAAAGTTTTCTGGTCCTTCCTCCGCAAAATTTGCCCATCGAATCTTCTTTCACTTAGTTGTCTTGCCCAAGTAGGCTCGCATCACTTCCGCTTTCGATTGGCATTCAATTGGGAAATGGCGGACAATCTACTCTCAAGATGCAGCGATCATCAGCTGGTGAGGGCTTGACAACCGTTATCTTCCATTAGTCTCTTCAAGGGTCTTCAAATTTGTGCAGAGCTCCTCTCCAGGATAACTAAGAGAGTGGGTACTCGGTTTCGCCATTCTCTTGAGAGTTGAGAAGCAAGGTTACTTGACTTCGCCCACCTCCTCGAGGTTGTGCCGTGCATCAAGCTAGTTACTAGACTTCGCTTTGCTCTTAGCTCACACTTCCAAGCACTTGAAGTGTTTGCAATCCTTCTTGCCGAGTCGGCTACTATGATTCGCCTTCTCATTGCCCTCAACTTCAACTGAATGCATGAAGTTATCACTCCAACTTGAGTAAGTCTCCGATAGATTTGGTCGTCTTTGGGATTGTACTTTCTCCATCATTTCGCCGCGACTCTCTTAGCAAAGGTGCACCAGCGTCTTGCATCGCTCGCTCGATCCTTGGTCATGCACTCTTGCATCGACCAAGTCCTTCACTCAC